>CAJVGC010000508.1:20966102-21312620 GCA_910822075.1 Senecio squalidus
GTTGACCCCAACTTCCCTGATCATGTTTATAAGTTAAATAAAGCACTATATGGTCTCAAACAAGCTCCTAGAGCGTGGTATGAAACCTTGTCTGAATTTCTCATTAAAAATGATTTTAAAAGGGGTTCAGTTGATAAAACCTTGTTTATAAAAAGGGAATCTGGTCATGTCATTCTGGTTCAGATATATGTGGATGACATCATATTTGGATCCACAAATACCAAACTTTGCACTTGGTTCTCAGACCTTATGTGTAGTGAATACAGAATGAGCATGATGGGGGAACTACATTTCTTTCTGGGTCTGCAAGTTGAACAAAAGGAGGATGGAATCTTTATAAACCAAAGTAAATATGTTCATGATTTAATCAAGAAATTTGGTTTTGCTACAAGTTCTGAAATGAAAACACCCATGAGCACCTCTGACAAATTGCACAAGGACTCATCTGGCAAGTCAGTCTGTCAAGCTACTTATAGAGGAATGATTGGTTCATTACTCTATCTGACTGCTAGCAGACCTGACATCATGTTCTCTACATGTCTGTGTGCACGTTATCAGGCTGACCCTAAGGAATCTCATCTTAAAGCTGTAAAGAGGATCTTCAGATATCTTAAGGGGACACCAAACCTTGGTTTATGGTACCCTAAAGATTCTGGTTTTGAGCTAATTGGGTACTCAGATGCAGATTATGCAGGTTGTAAGCTTGACAGAAAGAGCACTTCAGGAGGATGTCAGCTACTAGGAGGCAAGCTGGTTAGTTGGTCCAGCAAGAAGCAAAACTCAGTTGCCACTTCCACAGCTGAAGCTGAGTATGTGGCTGCAGGAAGTTGTTGTGCACAGTTGCTTTGGATGCAACATCAATTGGCTGATCTGGACATCCACATTCAAAACACACCCATCATGTGTGACAACAAGAGTGCTATTCAAATCACTGAGAATCCAGTATTCCATTCCAGGACTAAACACATTGAAATCAGGCATCATTTCATTCGCGACTGTGTGGAGAAAGGAAAGGTCAGACTGGAGTTTGTGGTAACCAATGATCAACTGGCAGACATATTCACCAAACCTCTGAGTGAGGAAAGGTTCTTCTATTTGTTAGGAGAACTTGGCATGTTAAACCCTTAGTCCAGTCAATTTTAAATTTCAAACTGACCACTAAGTCAGTCTGATTAATTTCAGTCTGTCTAAAAAGTCAGCTTCAGGACTCTAAGTCTGATCACAGTCCTCAGACTCAATGTATTTTTAGAACAAATTTTTTTTATCTTATGTATCGTTGTAATTAATCATTAGATTTTTCTTAATTTTTTTTATTTTATTTAGTCAAGTCCTGTCAACAGTCATTCATTGCAAGTTGTAAAATTCTAGGGGTCTAAATTGTACTTTATCTAATTTAGTTTAAAATCTTCGCTATATTAAAGCTAACAGAATTTCAAATTTATTTAACCTAGTTTTTCTTCTTTCAAACTCTTTGATTCTCTCTTTTCTCATGGCTAACCCTAATTTGATGCTTCATGTTACTTCAAGAATGATCCCAGGTGCTGAGTTTCAACAACGGGTTCAAGTTAAAGACAACAATCGTGTGGCAACTGCTGACATTCCCGCCAATCGCCAAGGCAGGGGATTTGAACAATTGATTCAGTTTATGAAGGCTCATCCTCTATATGGTGCCTTCTTTTGTGAAAACACTATGTGTCCTCCACTTCTATGTGAATGGTGGTACACCTGCACTGCCAATGATGAAAGAACTGCCATTACCGGCACATACAATAATGGGCGTGACACGATTGCCATCACCGAAGAGACAATCAGGAGTGCATTACTCCTTCCAACACTTTTTGAGGCTGGGGAAGGTGGCTTTCAGGCTAGACGGAGCAAACAACAAGCTAGGGATGAAGCTTTCCCTCTCATTGGTCAGCCTGAAACACAGGGAGTAATTAAATACAATTTATTCACTGGGAAATGGAAATTCTTGTTTTCTATGATTACAAGATGCTTGGGGGGTAAATCAGGGAGTTTGGATCAGATGAATGAGTTTGAAACTCATCTGTTCCATGCTATGGTCACGGGTAGAAGAATCTCCTTTTCACAACTATATTTTGATGAGATTCTCTCCCTAGTTGTCAAACCAAAACGCCCTAACGATGTTCCATTCATTCGGGTGCTTTCTCTCTGCTTTGAGGAGGTTCTGGGCAAAGAAACCTATGATCAGCTTGATCGACGATTTTATACTTGTGAACTGCCCAGGCTGACTCCAAAAATGTTTACATACATCAACATTACTGAGAATGAAGCTCCACTTACTGCTGTGATGCTTGAATGGATTGCAAATCCGTTCATTGATCAGGAACCAACTGAGTCTGACTCCTCAGACTCAGCTGTTCAAGCTGATAGAATTGACGGAGGGCCTGAGGGAAATAACCCTGCTGTAGATGCTGAGGTGGACTTGGGTGGGGCTGGGCCAAATGATGCGGACCAAGGTATAATTCTTCCTCTTACTCTTCCTCAGTCTGAGAGTATCCCCTCTCAGTCTGGGCAGTCCCTTCCACTTCTTGATGTACTGGCTACACAAGCGACCAACCTGATGGACTCACCAAGTTCATTTGATAAAGCTCTCACATCAAGCCCCACTGAAAATCAAGCACTAATGGACTCATTATTCCATGAGGCTGAGAGTCAAGCACTCCCCTCCAGTGCTGCAGTACAGACCACTCTCTCTCTGCTAGAGGATGAGTTGGATCTGACTGCCTGGACTACCCAAAACCCCAGTCTGATAGTCAACTTGGAGAACTACATTGCTGCTACCACACAGACACATGTGGCAAGCATTGAAGAACGTGTTCCACTCCTGGACATACCTGTACTTAGTATGGGAACACCCCCCTCAGTCTCACAGCCTATTCCAACGGCTATTTTCACCAGCTCTGTGCTGGTTCACGATAAGGTACCAACTCCAAATCTCTTACACTCTTTATCACTAGTCGCCAATGCCTTACTCCCCAAACTGAGTGAGGTACAGACTTCTCATTCTATGGCTTATGATCATTCTCCTAAATCACAGGGAGGGAGTGAGGTTGTGCCACCTGTTACATCAACACCTGCTACCACTTCAACCCAGCCTGAGGTTGCCCTGACTGTTCCTGTGCTGTTACAAGCTCTTATGGATGTGTCAACTCAGTTTGATGACAGACTGAAGGCAATGCAGACTGAGGTTCATGCTTTGAGAACCCAAAATGCGGAGGAGTTGAAGGAATTGAAGGAAATGGTGTCCAAACTGACATCTGAAGTCAGTCTGATGAGAAAAGGCAAGGCAGTTGCAGAGGATTCACAGATTCAGGGGGATAAAAAGTCAACTACAGTCATTGAATCTGAGATCCCCAAACAGACATTGAAAAGGAAAAGAGAAGAGGGGGAGAAAAGATACTACAAGACAACCAGGTTCAACACTAAAACTGGGCAGTCTGAAGTATTTTACGAAACTGACTGGAGTGATATCTCAAGTGATGAGTCTGAGAAGCTAGTCTACAAAGGTAAAGGCAAGGTTGGGTATGTAAGTGACCAAGAACAGACTGAAGAAGGGGAAGGGAACAAAATGGAGACTCCAACTAAATCTGAGTCTGAAGCTCAAAAGAAAGTGTCTGAAGCTGAAACAGAACAAGAGACTGAAAACAAAAGAAAACAGATTGAAGCTGACAAATTGGCCAAACTTCAAAGATATGCTCAAAGTGCTGGAATGACAGTGAAGCAATACAGAGAGTATGTGAAGGGGCTATACAAAGAAAAATTTGACTTCAATCCATATGATCAGTCTGAAAAAGCAGCTGCAGAATTTGAAGCTGAGATGCAAGCTGAGGAGGAACTGGCGATTGAAGAAGAACAGATGAGGATGGAAGCTGATGCCCAAATGGCCAAGCTTGTTCTCAGAGAGGAAGCAAGGGTTGATCACATTGTAACAAACTTCTCCATGAGAAAGCTCAAGCACAAGATTACTCACTTAGACTGTAAAAGTCATGGTGGAACTGACCTGCTACTTACATGCTCACATAAAGGTGGATCTTTCAGAGTTGGATTAACAAGACTACACACCATGGGATTAGAAGAATGGAAAGAAATAGCAAGTTTGAGCTACAACCTAACTGACAAAGCTCAAGGCTTGGCTATAAGAAGAGAGGCTACCTTCAACATGAATGCAGCTCATATGCTGAATCTAGTGTCAGATGAAGACTACAGAGCCTATTGCACCAAGCATAATGTGAAAGTCAAAACTAAATCATTGGGGTTGGAATCAAGCAGTATGCATCCTGTTCCTAAAGAAGTTGCATTTCAAGACAGAACTTACATTGAGACTGAGAAGCATACAGGGCTATGTTACACTGATTGTGGAGGAGAAGAAAGCTTTCAACCTAAGGACAGCATTACCACAACTTCTATTCATCATTGCATAGCTCTACTCAAGGAATGTGAGTCTCCTCAATGTCTTCCATTCAGAGTGAGGCTGATTAGCTGGCTGTTCATGAATCTTAGAAGAATTGAAGAAATAGGAACATTGTCAGATAGGGTGGAGCTAGTAAAGAAGGAATATCAACTGCACTTTCATAAAACTGATGCTGAAATGGAGACATTAATGGAGTGGAAGAAAGATAGGTTGAGATGGATGAGGGAAAGAGATCAACCTCTGCCGTTTGATATTTCAGTGAAGAAGAGGAAGAGAACATTGAAGAAAAGGATGTAAAACAGACTGGTGCTTATTTTGTTCACAAACAGTGTTTGCTTAAAGAGTTTTATGTTTGTGTTTATTTTCTTGCATCTTTTGTAAATAGACTTTGGTTGAAACAGATAGGGGGAGATTGTTGGGAAAAACAATGATTTATCCCAAGATTAATAAATCTGTTAATCAAAGTCTGAGTCTGAGTGACAATGAGTCTGAGTGACTCAATCTGAGTGACTCAGTCTGACTAACTCAGACTCATGAGAGAAGTTAGCCGTGATTTAAGGTAGTCTAGTTGGTTAATATCTTTTATATGTTTAAAAGATTCTCTTAGATTGATCCTTATCAAACTCACTATATTGTGTATAAATAGTGAG
The DNA here is from genome assembly GCA_910822075.1 of Senecio squalidus. Lineage (NCBI taxonomy): Eukaryota > Viridiplantae > Streptophyta > Magnoliopsida > Asterales > Asteraceae > Senecio > Senecio squalidus. The sequence continues at coordinate 20,971,188 of CAJVGC010000508.1, forward strand.
TTTGAGTTTTGTAATCGGTACAACTTTTACTGGAATATAACTATGTGTTATTCTCATTGTTTCGATATTATAATTCCGCTATAATATATACTGAAACTGAGTAATAAATCGATATATAACAATTAACGTCTAAATACTTATTTGTTATTGATTTGCCATTGTTTGGTATCTTAGTGAGACCTAACAATGGTTATCCTAATCGGGGGTCAAATTGGCAAAACCGCGGAGGTAACTACAACCACAGTGACAATCGAGACAACGGATGGCAAAGGAATAACACACGCTCCCCACCACGACAAAGATACGATCCACCGAAGAACGACGATGAAGATTCCAGCATAAAAGATCTTTTGAAATCGTTCATCAACACCCAAAAACCAACCAATGACGATGTCCGTAAACAATTTAAAGTTTTAACTGATCAAATCGAGCAAGGACAGAGAAATCAGCAAGCAGCACATCAAGACTTAGAGAGACGGTTCGATAGGATGAACGAGCGGAACTCAAATCGGCAACCGGGCCAAATACCAAGCAATACTCAACCAAATCCAGCACGGAAACAGAATCCGGGAAATAATTCCACTAATCAAGCACCAAAATATCAACATCATGGAAGAACCGAAGGACCACGAGACGGAATGCCAACCTGCCCAAAACATAGAGATGAACATGTTAATGCAATCACTACACGCTCGGGAAAAGCTTATGGAGGAAATCAGACCGAAAATGGAGCAAAACAGAACCCAGGTGCGCAACACCTACCTACTGGTGCGCAGCACCCAGGTTCTGACCACCTCGGTGCGCAGCACCAAGGTCCTGGTGCGCAGCACCGATTTGCTGAGCCGATTATTGAAGATTTCGAGATCGAGGACGATGAGGACGAGGCACCACAAGTTCAACCCAAGGACAAAACACCTGAACCAGTGGAGGAAGTTCCCATTAAAGCTTATAAACCTCATATCCCATATCCTCAATGATTACGAAAAGCAAGAATGCGGGAGCAATACGGTAAATTTTCTGACATGATTAAATCTGTTAATATTAATGTTCCTCTTGTTGATTTGATTGCAGGGATGCCAAACTACGCTAAATTCATCAAGGAGCTGGTCACGAACAAGGGAAAGCCATCGGAGGAGCAAGCCGCATTCTTAAACACGGAATGTTCAGCCTTGGTGAAAAACACGATACCACCCTAGTTGGATGACCCAGGGAGTTTTCTAATCCAGTGCAACTTCAGTAATACATACAGTTGCAGTGCTTTAGCAGACTTAGGAGCTAGCATAAACCTGATGCCGTATTCACTATATGCTAAACTTTCCCTTGGAGTGTTAAAACCCACCAGGATGAGTATCCGCCTAGCAGACCGATCATTCCAGTACCCGTTAGGAATTGCTGAGAACATGCTAGTAAACGTAGGAAAATTCACCTTTCCGGTTGACTTCGTGATTCTAGAGATGGATGAGGATGTCACTGTTCCACTAATCCTTGGACGACCATTCCTAAACACTGCTGACGCAATTATTCGGGTGAAAAATGGGCAAATTTCATTAGGGGTTGGGAATGAACGAATTGTTTTTAATTTAGATAGAGCTATGACTCATTCTTATTCAACTGATTAAACCTGTTTTCGGATTGATGTGTTTGATGATTTAGATTGGTAGGAAATTCTCGAGATAGAAACTAGCTTGGAGGAGGAGCTGAAAGACGAGAAGATCGAGGAAGTGAAGGTTGAAGTTAAGGAAGAACTGAAGTTGGACCAAAGCATGAGGATCAAATCTTCACTTGAATCACCACCAACCGACTTGGAGGTAAAACAACTACCGGTACATTTAGAATATGCTTTCCTTGAAGGTACAAATTTATTACCGGATGTTATTTCGTCATCACTTTCGGGTGACGAAAAAGCTCGATTATTGACAGTCCTTAAGGGTCATAAAAAGACCTTTGCTTGGCGTATATTTGACATACCCGGAATTAGCCCCGATTTTTGCAAACATAAAATAAATTTTATTGATAATGTAAAACCCGTTGTTCAAAAACAACGGCGGCTAAATCTGAATATGGCAGATGTCGTTAAAAAGGAAGTTGTTAAGTTGTTGGATGCAGGAATTATCTACCCTATTTCAGACAGTCCATGGGTAAGCCCCATTCATTGCATGCCGAAAAAGGGAGGTATGACCGTGGTGATGAACGATAAGAACGAGCTCGTGCCAACAAGGACAGTCACAGGATGGAGAGTTTGCATCGACTACCGTAAACTGAATGAAGCCACCAGGAAGGACCATTTTCCACTACCGTTCATGGACCAGATGATCGAGCGACTAGCAGGAAATGAGTTCTACTGCTTCTTGGATGGATTCTCGGGATACTTTCAGATACCCATCGATCCCGAAGATCAGGAAAAGACCACCTTCACATGCCCATTCGGAACATACGCATATCGGAGAATGCCTTTTGGTCTATGCAACGCACCAGCCACTTTTCAACGGTGTATGTTAGCCATTTTTCAGGACATGGTGGAGAAAACAATGGAGGTATTCATGGATGATTTTTCCGTATTTGGAAATTCATTCGATGCTTGCTTGGAGAATCTGGATCAGATGCTGGGACGATGCGAGGGAGCACATTTGGTCCTCAACTGGGAGAAATGCCACTTCATGGTTCGAGAGGGAATCGTACTGGGATACAAGATCTCAAAAGCTGGGATAGAGGTAGACAAAGCAAAGATCGAGGTCATTGCCAAACTACCACCACCGACGAACGAGAAGGCAATTCGGAGTTTTTTGGGACATGCAGGATTCTACCGAAGATTTATCAAGGATTTCTCGAAGATTACTCGTCCTATGACGAAACTCTTAGAGAAGGAGGTAGCTTTCAATTTCTCGGAGGACTGTTTACAAGCTTTCGAGCTACTCAAGGAACGGATCACCAATACACCTATTTTGGTAGCACCAGACTGGTCTCAACCTTTCGAGCTAATGTGTGACGCAAGCAATTTCGCAGTGGGAGTTGTTTTGGGGCAACGGATCAATAAACACTTTCGACCTATCTACTTCGCCAGCAAAACACTGAACGAAGCCCAACAGAATTACACCACTACGGAAAAAGAACTTTTGGCTGTCGTATTTGCTTTTGATAAATTCCGCTCATATTTAGTGATGAGCAAAACAATTGTTTTCACGGATCATTCTGCTTTAAAATTTTTATTTTCTAAATTAGATGCTAAACCTAGATTAATTCGTTGGATTTTATTGTTGCAGGAATTTGACATCGAGATCAAGGACAAGAAAGGGGCTGAAAATGTAGCTGCAGACCATTTGAGCCGATTGGAGAGCCCAAGTTTGGGGGAGTTGAAGGAAGAGAACATCAATGACACTTTTCCGGGAGAGATGCTAGCCAGTATTAGTAACACAGACGACGATACCCCATGGTTCGCGGAAATTGCGAACTATCTAGCCGGAAAAGTCGTAAACAAAGACCTAACCTATCAACAGAAGCAGAAATTGATCTCGGATGCAAAGTACTACTACTGGGACTCGCCATACTTGTTCCGTAGATGTGCTGATGGAATGGTGCGCAGATGTGTATACGGAGAAGAAACTCGAAAGATTTTGGACGAATGCCATCATGGACCCACCGGAGGACATTACGGACCAACGGTAACTGGGAAAAAGGTTTATGATGCAAGTTTCTATTGGCCAACAATTTTCAGGGAGGCCTATACACTCGTGAACACCTGTGACGCATGCCAACGCCAAGGGAATATCACTAAGCGGGACGAAATGCCACAACAAGGGATCCAAGTTTGTGAAGTTTTCGACATATGGGGAATCGACTTCATGGGACCTTTCAAGCCCTCAAACAGAAATATTTACATTCTAGTTGTTGTAGATTATGTTTCTAAATGGGTTGAAGCTAAGGCATTACCGACTAACAACGCTAACGTGGTTGTTGATTTTCTTAAAAGTTTGTTTTGCAGGTTTGGAGTGCCAAAGGCATTAATCAGTGATCGAGGAAGCCACTTCGCCAACGCTCAGCTTGCAAAAGTTTTGAAAAGATATGGAGTAAATCACCGGTTTGCGACTTCGTATCATCCTCAAACGAGCGGGCAAGTGGAAAATACAAACCGCGCACTCAAAAGAATTTTGGAAAAGACGGTCAACAACAATCCCAATATATGGTCAAAGAAACTGGAGGACGCACTGTGGGCATTCAGGACGGCATACAAAACGCCAATTGGAACCACCCCGTATCGACTACTCTACGGGAAAACATGTCACCTTCCGGTTGAAATCGAGCATAAGGCATACTGGGCCTTGAAGACCTGCAACATTGATATGGATTTAGCGAAAGATTTGCGGATCCTACAACTCCACGAGATGGATGAGTTACGGTTACAGGCCTACGAAAGTTCCCGCCTTTACAATGAGAGAACTAAGGAGTTCCACGACCGGAAAATTCGTAGGAAAGAGTTCAAGGCGGGCGATAAAGTACTTCTGTTTCAGTCGAAGTACAAATTCAAGGCTCCTAAATTACGCTCAAAGTGGACAGGACCATACACCGTCAAACAAGCTTATGCTTCCGGCTATGTCGAGTTATGGAAAGAGCATGGAGAGCCATTCATCGTCTCGGGACAACGAGTCAAGCTATACCACGAAGAGGATGATGAAAATGGAATGATGATCGAGGATGGTTTCTATACCATCAACACCTGATCACGAGGCATATCGAGTCAAGCTAAGGACTCGTTCGAAAAATTAGCGCTTCTCGGGAGGCAACCCGGGTTTGTTTTTCTTTTCTTTCGTAGTTAATCTTTCATTTATTTACAAAAAAAAAAAAAAAAAAAAAAAAAAAAAAAAAAAATAGAGCCATATTTGTAAAGTTATTGTTTACATATAGGTCTCTATTAAAAAAAATATAATAAAAAAAATAGTCTACTATTTTTTATTCTATCGTAACTTGTTATTTCCATTTTTATTTTTATTTCGTCATCTTTTCTTTTCTTAAGACTTTTTAACATTTTTCTTTTGAAGTGTTATTCAGATAGGTAAAAAAAAAAAAAAAAAAAAAAAGCGAAAAAAACGAAAAAAATCTACAATTTTGTATTTTTTTTGTAAAGTTATTTTTTTACCTTTTTCCTCTATTATACTTTGAAAAAATAGTCTACTATTTTTTATATTCCGTCGTAATTTGTAATTTTTATTTTTTATTTTTATTTTTATTTTTATTTTTTATTTTTATCTTTTGTGTTTTTAATTTTTGTTTTTAGTTTTTCTCTTTTAGTTTTTTTATAGATTTGAAGTAAGTTCAACAACCGGTTTTGGGACTAGCATTCAGATCAGTAAAGTATTTTCCAAAGAAATATTCGATATCTACAACCGGGTTCTATTTTCTTCTTTTCTTATTTTTGTATATTATTTTTCTTTTTAGATTTTATTTTTGTAGCAATTTCCCTTAGTTTTTTCTTTTTTAGTCGTTAACACATTAGGGACAATGTGTTACTTACGTTTGGGGGGGTCATCGGGAAATTTTACATTTTATTTTTCGACCCTTAGCTTAGTTTCCATCGTGTTGAATTGTGTTATTTTTGTACATTTTTGAGTCAGAAAAAAATTGTGTCAAAATTTTACATTTTATTTTTCGACCCTTAGCTTAGTTTCCATCGTGTTAAATTGTGTTATTTTTGTACATTTTTGAGTTAGAAAAAAACCAGAAAATCCAAAAAAAATTGAAAAATTGAAAAAAAACCAAAAAAATATAACGTGTCTAATCGGTAAATACCTTAAAATTTAAGTATAACCAGACGCATTTTTACCCACTCGGGAAAATAGTGAGATTTTTGAGCTTATTGAAAGCATTTATTTTTCATGCTACTTTTTCATTTCTTTTAGTGTGCCGATGGGGATGACTTTAGAACTTGACATTGTTATACATTTCGAGACCACATATGAGCAATTGCATTAGGGTAAATTAGTGTGATTTGGTACAATGATAGGGGCAATTAGGATTAACCCATTTGTTAGCCTTTTCGTTTCTTTTTATATATTTTCCGCCTAACCCTTGTAACACTCACTTTTAGTGTTAGAAACTCTAGTAAACCAATTTGCGCCTAAACCTTTTCGTTTCTAAACACTACTATATATTTTGTACACTCGCCTTATTTTCGTTTCTTTTTAGATTAGATCCGAACTTAGTTTATTGATTGCTATTATATATGAGATGAAGTTAGAGCATATTAAGGCATGAAAAAGAAAAAAAAAAGTTATATTATTATTGCCTTTGTATTATTTTGTATTTGGAAGAAAGTTAGAAAAATAAAGTTAGCCTTTTGAGCATGTGTACTTACCACGAGAAATATTATATTGTAAGGCATGTACTAGGCTGAAGAAAAAAAAAAGTGAAAAAGAAAAAAATTCGAAAAAACATGAAAAGCGAAAAAAAATTATTATTAGTTGTATAGTTTAAGAGAAATAGTGTATTTTGAGTCGTATTATATACGAAATTTGTATATTCAGAGAAAAAAAAAGTATAAGTTGAAGAAAAATTGAGGAATCCAGTTCGTTAGAGAGTTTATTTAGTTCGGATTTAATCTAAGCTTTTTGTATTATTTTATTTAACCAATCTACACTCCATTATATATTATTCACATGCCTTTAACTGTAAATTATAACCCAAATAAAAGTCCCCGTTTAGTTGTACCTAGACTCTAGTGGTGGAGATTTGATACATTATCAAGCCTATGATAGAATATTCACCATAACTGAGCAATTGAGCGATTCTACAGAAATATTTTACACACCCTTTTAGACTAGTTTGAGAGTTTTGTGTGATTTTACTTCCCATAAAAATCGTGAGGTGTTTGGTTATGTTAATTTTTGGCTTTGATAATTACTTTTAAAACAGTTTTTGCTTGAGGGCAAGCAAAAAGGCAAGTTTGGGGGGATTTGATATCGCATATTTATATAGTTATTTCTATGCGATATTTGATCATTTTCATATTTAATCATGATGGATAGGATAGGGTTTTTACATTTAATTGTGTGAAAAGTATTTTATTCAAGTGACAGGTTGAATATGACCGGAAAGTGGACATTTGGACGAGGAAATGCAAGTAAATGAAAGATATGGAATTAATATTGAGACATGCACGTGGGTTTGGAAAACAAATATTTATTTGTTTGGTAACTTTGGTTCACGGGTGGAAGAAAAAGAAGAAGAAGGGGAATATGCTACTACTCTCTATTTCACTAAGGATAAGGATAAGGATAAGGATAAGGATAAGAACAACATTCTTTTTTAATAGATTTGTAATTCGACTCAAACACGAATTCTATCTAGTTTTTGCCTATAAATACAACCCCAAAACATCCAGAAAAATCATTCAATCAATTATTATTCTAAGTCTATGGAGCTGGTATTTACGTTTAGAAGCAGGATTAAAAGCTAGGAAGATCATCTTTTCGGCTAACGGCGGTCACGACGCGTTTTGCAGAAATTCTTCGTTTGTTTCTTTTTAGTTTGAATTATTTTTCCAGCATGCTTTCTAACGATTTATTTGCTTTTTCAGACCTAGTTATGAGTAGCTAAATTCTCGTTATGCTTGTTTGAACAACGGATCCTATTTGAAGTTTATTTATCGTTATCGATTGTTTATGTTTTTGTGTTTAATCGTTGATCCTTAATTGCTTAAATTTTAGTATATTATAAGAGTTGTTTATATATAATTTGTTTAATCAACATTCTAGGTATTCGGAAGGAATCTAGATAGATTAGATAGGTTGTATGAATTAATCGGTCGGTCTATAATCGGTTTAAAATTACTAGGATTCGGGAGGACTTAGTAATCACAACTTAGGTAATTAAATTTAAGTGAGTAAGTCTATTTGTTAAGATTCGGAAAGACTTGATAATTAGAAGAGTTATTCGGGAGGAAACTCTATAAGATTAAATCACTAAAAACGGACTTGTTGCTTATTGCTTGGTTATTAATAGTTATTACTGTATTCGGGAGGAACGGGGTAATTAAAGATAATTAAAGTTAGTGAAAGATTCGGGTGGACTTTTATTATATTTTAGAAGTTTTGAAAACAATCGATCTCGTAAAATTAACGGAAAATAGGTGAACTGTCAAACAAGTATATTTTCTCATTATTTGATTATATCAATTACTTTTTCGATAGATTTTAATTAATCACTTTCTTTTTAATATTCACTTGCAATTTTAGTAAATCTTTTGTTACGATAAAAACCCCCACAAATACTCAGTATTATTAATTCGAAATTTAAAACAAATTAGTCTCTGCGAACGAACTTATACTTGCTTTTAAAACTATATTATATACGGATAGGTCCACTGCCTAGAAGTGTGTAATTGCGTGAAATAGTAGGTTTAAAATTAAGACTAGATTTTACACATCATCAATGATCCTTGGATAATTCAAAAGGTTAAATTTCTATATTGTTTTAAAACACGGATCAACCCGTTCGGTCGAACCGGTTGGACCATGACCCGGGTGATGAAGTGGTTTGGTTCGTGACGGTTCAAAGCCTGATTTTGACTCGGTTCAATCCGGGTTGAACCGTCGAACCGGGTCACCCAGTTTAGTTTTTTGAGAAAAATTTTAAATAAAATTAATAATTTGTTGCTAGCAATGATCCATCCTAGAACCTTAAATATTTTAAAAAGGATTTTTAAATACTAACCACTACACCACAAGGTGTAAATGTTTAATCTACAAACAAACAGTAAATATATACACTAACTATTCATGTTAAATAAATAAAAATTCATATAAATGGGAAGATTCGAACATATAACCTTTACAATAAGGGAGTTTAACCGCTGCAACAACATTTTTTATTGCATATAATTTGAAAATTTATATCTATATACATTATTTTATATTTTTAAACATTTAAAAATATAAAACGATTTGACCACTGGTTGAACTAGTAAACCGGCGAACCGGACCGGTTCAACTCTAAACCGGGTTTTAAAACATTGAATTTCTATTCCAGTATATAGATAACTAAACATGAGAATCATTTTACTCATTCCAATTCTTTATTGAATCAAACTGTTGAATCAATTCTCATTCCTTATGTCTATTTCTATTCTTTGCATTTCCATTTTGCATTAAAATTCCGGTCTCTCTTATTTCTTTGTACCAAACATGTCGGAGTTTTTAGAAGTTTTAAGCTTTTAAATTTGAAACTAAAAACTCTTTAAGCATTGTTTGGATATAAGAGATTAATGCTTGGGCGTTCAAGAGCTACATCAAATCTTCCACTCGGGTGTTGGTTGATTGGTTGAGATGGCCCGTGAGTTGGTTGAGCTAAAAGTGGGCTTTCCCAACTTGTCATTGATACAACGTTTGTGGGTGGCGGGACTTCAGCAACTCAGGAGGTGGGCAAAGGCATGGTGACTTGCGTGCGTGAGCTTGGTGCACAGTTCGAAAACATTGGTCTCGTTGTTCGAGTGTTTCTGAAACGAAAAGATAGAGCCTGGTTAGGACACCAAATCGACTTTCTTAAATGATCCTTATTTATCTTCCAAACGTAGCTCCAAGGAGATTGGTGGGGTGATGTTAATTTATAGAGAGGGAAGTGATTCCTCTGTCCTGGGTGGTGGATTAATGAGTGAACCAGTTGTATCCATCGAAGGATGAAGGATTGTGAAAAGAAAGTAGTGAAAACCGTTGAATATAAAAATCCTACAAATGGCGTCAATGTTTGAGCAACAATAATAACCATCTCATTTCTCTACAGTCTACACTCCTGAACGAGTGCAAACCTACAGTATATATAATGTTAGAATTAGGGCATTACTTTTCGGTGATGGACCATATCCAAGCATTAGGCTTTCATTGATATGTTAACAAATTGGATGCCTAGAAATCTCATACATATTTTAAATAAGATTTACGATATATGTATTATAGAAATTAATGTTATAAAGGTTATGTAATAGTAATATGTAAAATACCAAAGTTAAAGTTACCGGTATAAGTGATTTATTACTAAAAGGCCAGATATACTAAAACAAAGGAAAGTTAAGTTTCATATGATAATTCACTAAAGTAAGAGATCTCAAAAGTTATATGCTTTATTATTTGCATGTATAAAGTGTTATACATCTGTCATGAAAAGGTGTTTATTATGAAATGTTTACATGAACATACATTATACGTTATTGTTTTTATAGTTTTATAGTTTTAATATATTATTGAGACAAGGATTTGAAAAAAAGATCATACTCGGCTTCGAACAAAAGACTTTTTCGAGTAGAAATACCGACTTTTTCATTAATCAACTCAGGTGTGTTATTATTATTGGTTTTCAATTTAGATATATTAAAAAAACACTATTCACAAAATAGGTATAAAATCTTACTAAATGTTAGGCCGTTAATGAATGCTAAAAGCTCATAAACTCATAAGACTGTGGGCTTTTAGTATTTATAAACCATGTATCTCACGACAAGTTGGCAGGTACCTCACAGGGAAAGGAAAAAGTTTAAGCGTTGATGATGATGAACGAATTAGAAATGATGTCGATTACGGATTTGAAGTATACTTAAAGTTGTATCCTGTTATTATATAGTTTTAAGACTTCCACTGTATTTCTAAACTTTGATATGTATTTTTAAAAGTATTGAGTAACCAGGCAAGGCCGAGGCAAGGAATGACAACGAAAGGCCGAGGCATGGCAAGGAAAGTCCAAGAAAAGAAGAGCAAGGGTAAGGGTAAGCCAAGCAAGGCAAGTCTGGGCATGGAAAGGTAAGGCAAAGCAGGCATGGGAAGGTAGGGCAAGGCCAAGCTACCCGTATGGTCGTCTAGGCAAGCGGGGCGGGTGACCAAGTTAGCGAGTGGGACTGTGTGTTGGATTAAATAAGATTGGTTCATGTAAATTTAACATACCTCCTGCAGATGATCCGGAGATGTTGTTGAATAGATTAGCCATCGATGATTCCCAAATTGAGATGATCGTGTTAGGATGGAGAATTAGAGAGAAAACACTATGGTGATAATGGAATTGACCAACCCTTATTTGGGTTTATGTTAGTCCTTATATAGATACTCAAGTTAGGAGTATTTATTATTTAGTCCCTGGTGTTTAACAAGTGTTTATATTTAAGCTCTCATAGTTCCGATCACCTAATGGGAAATCTATAGTGTCGGTAAGGTAAATACGTCCATCGAATATTTACTAGACACAGATTTCAGTTAGTGTCAGTCATCATATCAGTAAGGATAAATGATCAATGAGGGTCACAAATAATATGGGTCCAACATTCTCCCACTTGACGGAGTAGATCATTTATCTATGAGTATTGATAAGTCCGTACGAGATAATACTCATTTTGTTTAAAACCGAAATCATAGTTGATAAGTACAGTCGTAGAGAAGAACATCTACTCAGGACCCCCACTAGTCAAACTATGACTCAAATTCAAAACTGAATAAGCAATGATAGACCAACTAAGACAAATTTTGTTATAATAATGTCCAACACAGTTATGCGCATAAGGTGTAAATAATAGACAAACAAAATCTGAATAAGGAGGAAAATTTTCATTAATAAATAATAATGACCAATAAGTACAACAATGCTATTAAATTAAGTCTTTTGTAAGCCCCATATTCGACACGTGTCCTACGAATATATTAGGAGGAAGACCTTTGGTCATCGGATCCGCTAGCATGTCATGTGTACTTATGTACTCAACACAAAGAACATTTTCCTCAACCCGTTCGCGTACAAACAGATACTTTGTGTCGAGATACAGCCCAGCGCCAGTCGAACTGTTACTGTTCGAGAAAGTTACAGCAGCTGAGTTATCACAGTAAAGCTTCAATGGTCTAGAGATTGAGTTGACGAGTTTGAGTCCACTGATCAGGTTCCTTAACAACATCCCATGACAGGTTGCATTATAAACGGCAACATATTCAGCCATCATAGTAGATGTTGTGGTCAGTTTCTGTTTATGACTCCGCCAAGAGATTGGTCCGCCAGCTAACATGAAAATATACCCAGAAGTAGATTTATGGTCTTCTTTGCATTTAGCAAAGTCAGAATCAGAATAACCTACTACTTCCAAGTTGTCACTTCTTCTATAAGTTAATTTGTAGTCTTTGGTCCCTTTCAGATATCGTAGAACCTTTTTAGCCGCTTTCCAGTGTGCTAATCCGGGGTTAGATAAGTAACGCCCCAGCATACCAGCGATGTAAGCGATATCCGGTCGAGTACAGACCTGAGCGTACATAATGCTCCCAACTACAGATGAGTAAGGTATCATCCTCATTTCAGCCTTCTCAGTTTCATTGCTCGGAGTTTGATGAGGTCCAAATACGTCCCCTTTAACTACCGGAGCCACAGTGGGTGTGCAGTGCTGCATGTTATAGCGTTCTAGAATACGGTCAATATAAGCCCTTTGGGAAAGACCTAGAACACCATTACGTCTGTCTCGATTTATTTCGATACCCAAAACATAAGAGGCATCACCGAGATCTTTCATGTCGAAATTATGCGAAAGAATCCGCTTCGACTCATGTAGCAAATCCAAGTTGTTACTTGCAAGTAGGATATCATCCACATACAAAACAAGGATAATAAAGTTACTCCCACTGATCTTGAGATAGGTGCATTGATCCACTTGATTCTTTAGGAAGCCATCAGATTTTACGACTTCATCAAATTTAAGGTACCATTGTCGTGATGCTTGTTTCAACCCATATATCGATTTATTCAACTTGCAGACCATGTGCTCTTTACCTTCTGGAATAAATCCTTCAGGTTGCCGCATGTATACGTCTTCTTGCAAGTCACCATTTAGGAAAGCGGTCTTGACATCCATCTGATGTAACTCTAAATCATAATCAGCTACGAGTGCCATGACGATCCTTAGGGAATCTTTACGAGAGACAGGGGAAAAGGTCTCTTGATAATCAATTCCTTCCTTTTGAGTAAAGCCTTTTGCAACCAGTCTGGCCTTATAGCGTTCGACGTTTCCATTCGGGTCTAATTTGGTTTTGAACACCCATTTACATCCAATTACTTTGGATCCTTTAGTGAGTGGAACCAATACCCAAACGCCATTACGCTCCATGGAATTGAGCTCTTCAATCATGGCTTCAATCCATTTAGCGGCCTGATCACTATTAATAGCTTCTCGGTAAGAGGTTGGATCAGTAAGTTTCCCAATGTTTTCGACTTCAGCCAGATAAGTTTCGAAATCATCAAAATTAGTGTTTCTGCGAGCCCTTGATGATCTCCTGAGCTGAATTACGGGTTCTTCAGGAACAAGCGGTTCTTCGATTAGATTAGGAGGCATAGGAGGTTCAACCGGTTCATTAGGAGATCCAGGTATATCGGGAGCAGCGTTGGGTACAAGAGGAGTTATCGGAGGAATCATAATAATCGACGAGTGGTTTCCCCCCGCTTCTTGTACTTCTTGCAAATCTAAATCAGGATTTGTCGTGCTCCCACTGATCTCTGAATTTTCGAGGAAAGTGGCATGTTGCGTATCTATGATGCGGGTAGAGTGAGAAGGACAGTAAAACCGATAACCTTTTGAGTTCTCGGGATAACCAATAAAGAAACATGTAAGGGTTTTAGAATCCAGTTTCTTTAAGTGAGGGTTATAGACTTTTGCTTCGGCAGGACAGCCCCATACTTTCATATATTTTAGACTCGGTTTCCTACCTGTCCAGATCTCATAAGGAGTTTTAGGGACAGATTTTGATGGAACCCTATTGAGTATATGAACAGCTGTTTTTAAGGCCTCAGTCCAAAGAAATTTGGGTAGGTTAGTGTTGGCGAGCATACTTCTCACCATGTCCATTAAAGTTCGGTTTCTCCTTTCAGCAACACCATTCTGTTGAGACATGTCCTGTTCCTGGCATGGTGTATTGGTTAATTATGCCCTGTTCCTTGCAAAAATTATAGAAAGGACCAGGAGCTTGACCAATATCAGTATGTTTACCGTAATACTCACATCCCCTATCTGATCGGACAACTTTTATCTTATGATCAAGTTGGTTTTCAACCAAAGTTTTATAATCGACAAAAGTTTGTAAGGATTCAGATTTTTCTTTAATCAGATAAAGGTGCATATAACGTGAATAATCGTCAATGAATGTAATAAATGATGTATGTCCTGTTATTGATGCGGGATAGGGGCCACTAATATCAGTATGAATTATTTCCAACAAGTTGGAACATCTGGTGGCTCCTTTCTTATTCCCTTTAGCCATTTTGCCTTTAAGGCATTGAATACATGTTTCAAAATCACTAAAATCAAGAGATGGTAATATTCCTTCTTTTACGAGTCGTGTCATGCGATCTCGTGAGATGTGGCCGAGACGTTTATGCCACAATGTGGAGGAATTCTCTGCTTGTTTAGGTGATTTTGTCTTTGTTTTAGTTATGTCATCAATATTAAGAGACAACAAAGATTGTGAGAAATTATGATCTAGTTCTAGTTTATACAGTAATCCATCCAAAAAACCACAACCAAACAATTCATTATTAAGAGTAAAAGTGATCCTGCCACAACCATGAGTAATTACATAACCTTCAAGATCAAGTCTAGATATAGATACAAGGTTCCGAGTAATTCTCGGTACATATAAGGTATCTATTAATCTAATACACTTTCCGGTATTCATATGTAAATTTAAAGTCCCCATGGCTTCGACATCTAAGAGATCACCATTTCCAACTCTAAGCTTTCTTTGGTCCTTTTGTAGCTTCTGGATTGTAAGGAATCCCTGTAAGGAATTGGTCACATGGACCATAGAACCAGAGTCACCCCACCATGTATTAAATGGAACATCAGTAGTAAAGGAATCAAATATTACGTAAAGAATGTTACCTTTCTTAGCTAGCCATTCCTTGAATTTAGAGCAATCTTTCTGTCCGTGCCCTTTGGAGCGACAGAATGGGCAGTTAGTATTGCTTGTCGAGGATTTAGGGCCAGAGGTAGAAGCACCATGATTTTGGACTTTATTTTCAGTCTTGTTACTGTAGTTACCTTTCCTCTTCTTGGGGTTTGAAGTGGTAGTAAGGTGAACAGCAGCTTCAGGTTGAATGTGCTTAAGACGATCTTCCTCTTGAACGCACATAGCAATCAGTTCACTTATCGACCATTTATCTTTCATTGCGTTATAATTCACTTTGAAAGTGTCGAACCGAGCAGGCAAGGAAGTCATTATGAAGTGCACAAGAAAATTATCTGAGACTTCCATTTGTAAATTCTTAAGCTTGTGAGACATGTCAACCATCTTCATTATGTGTTCACGGACACCGTTAGAACCCTCATATTTAAGAGTCAGCATCTGTAGCATTAAACTACTCGCAGTTGCCTTAGACGATCCCTTAAAGTGATCCTCAGCAGATGTGAGGTAAGTTTTCACTTTGTTGTTATCAGGGATAGCTCCTCGGATGCTGGGATGAATTGAGTTCTTGACCATCATTAGGGACAGCCGATTCGCCCTCTCCCACTTATCAAAGTCCGCTTTCTGAGTAGCAGTAGACTCAGCAGTAATAGCAGCGGGTTCATCATGGCGAATAGCATAGTCCATGTCGAGCATTCCCAGAGTTAAGTAAAGTTGATCCTTCCAAGTAGCGAAATTAGCACCAGTAAGTGCCTCAATGCCGAAGTTTGGTACTGTAGTGGAGAATAAGGAGGATTTAAGATTATGATACTAGTTATAGAAGATTTTATAGTGACAGAGTTAGCTATATAAGGCAGACTAAGTAATGTCCCTTAAGATAATAGAACTAGAGTAATGTCTAAAATAAGTAGACCTAATAGTAATGTTCCTGAGACTAAGACCATATAAGTAATGAAGCTAGTGATAGGTAAGCCTATTAAAAAACACCAAAATAATAAGCTAAAGTAAGGCTCTACTTAGATGTTACATCACCTTTGGGCAGAAATAACTAATATCTAAGTAAAATTATGAGCATAAGGTTTATGCAACACAACGTTTGTCTTTTGACCTTTGGGCAACAAAATAGAACGTCGTGTTTTAAGGCATAATAAGATTCCTTTTAAGCACACAAGTATATTAAATCACCTTTGGGCAGAATTAATATCCTACGTGTTTATTATGCTAAAGGAAAAAATGCAATCATAGGAATCACCTTTGACCTTTGGGCAACAAAAGATGAAAACATGAATATTAGTGCATAAGTATAATAAGGTCACATATAAATAAGGTGACTAAATAAGGTGACCACGACAAATAAGGCAGGGGTCAAGGGGGCTGCGCTCCCTTGCGGGATTTTTACAAATAAGGCAACCAGTAAGACTTTAAAAACGACCAAATTAGGGTCTGTAGTCATCCGTACGGATGAGATTATATTCGTACGGATGAGTATTGATTCGTACGGATGTAAGTCCAGGTTCGTGCGAATGTAAGCCTAGGTTCGTACGGATGTAAGGTTTAAGTTCGTACGGATGTAAGCCTAGGTTCGCACGCATTAGCCCAGATTCGTACGGATCAACAGTTACGTTCGTGCGTATGAACAAATCAGATTCGTACTAATGAACAAGTCAGGTTCGTACGAATAGGGCTTCATCCGTACGAACGAACAAATCAGGTTCGTACGAATGAGCCGATCAGGTTCGTACTAATGAACAAATCAGGTTCGTACGTATAGGGCATCATCCGTACGAACGAACAAATCAGGTTCGTACGAATGAGCCTTCATTCGCACGAACGAAGTTCGTCGAAATTAGGGTTGCAGTCCAGCCGCCACCAGTCCAAAAAATCCCATTTTTCACCCAAAAATCAAAATCCGCCGGCCAAATAAGTTGCAGAATCAATAATAGCAATAGCCAAGCGATAAATAAACATGAACCAATGGATAATCACGAGCCATTGGCTCTGATACCACATGTTGGATTAAATAAGATTGGTTCATGTAAATTTAACATACCTCCTGCAGATGATCCGGAGATGTTGTTGAATAGATTAGCCATCGATGATTCCCAAATTGAGATGATCGTGTTAGGATGGAGAATTAGAGAGAAAACACTATGGTGATAATGGAATTGACCAACCCTTATTTGGGTTTATGTTAGTCCTTATATAGATACTCAAGTTAGGAGTATTTATTATTTAGTCCCTGGTGTTTAACAAGTGTTTATATTTAAGCTCTCATAGTTCCGATCACCTAATGGGAAATCTATAGTGTCGGTAAGGTAAATACGTCCATCGAATATTTACTAGACACAGATTTCAGTTAGTGTCAGTCATCATATCAGTAAGGATAAATGATCAATGAGGGTCACAAATAATATGGGTCCAACACTGTGTAGCCGACTAGGAACGCGGGTCTGTGAGGTAACCCGGGCCGGTCCTTGGTTCTCAAGTTAGATGACTCATTTTTGAAGTTATTGAAATATCTTCAAGTGAGTAAGAATCTAATTTGATATATTCCATATTTTATTTGAGTTTTATCCAATTTGAATTTTACACCAAACTAACCCTTATATGGCAATGTTCTCTTAAAAAGTAAACAAAATAAATTTTAAAATTATAAAAGAAAATGATTTACATTTTGTACTAAGATTATGTATATCAAAGTTATTTGTTTGATTAAATAGTTAGGAGCTATATACTCTTGATATATGTAGTGAAATTTGTTGATGAATGTAATTGGAAAACAAAATTGCATGTGACACTTTAGACACTTGCATGTTGCATATGTGTTATAAGCACCGATATACGGTAGTAAGACTTCTGCTAACTGTAACCGTCCATTGCTTAGTTGGTTTTGACAGTTTGGTACAATGTTGGCACCGCGACAGTCAGTTTTCGACCATTATTTTATTTTTTGGATTTTATTGATATACCGCTGGTGGAAGGAACAAGCAAAGTGGGCACACTTAATTAAGAAAGGATTTTTTTTTAAATGGCTAGTTTTAATTTTTGTGTGGTTTTACACAACATGATAATCCATGTGAACGATCGCGTGATCAACGAGTGGAAAGACAGACTTGCAACATATAGGCGTATGGACAAAGAGTTGCGTGATCGTCAAACGCATCATACATTTTGTGGCGCTCTTATCCAACACACAGCGAATCTACAATTCCTAATGTTACTTAGCAATAGATGAATTATTATAAGCATTAAGATGTGTAATTGACTTAGTAAACATGCAAGCTATCCAACAAATCAACTATAAACATAAATTGAGATGTAATTAAATCATTAGTTCAAAGTATCTAAGCAAACACAGAGATTAATAGTTCATAATTGCAGTAAAATTCATAGTAAACAAAGATTCAACGTCTTTAAACATGTTCATAATATAAATAACGTGCAAACCAATGATTTCTATGCTCCAGACGTTATTGATCTCCAAGATTATGTGTCTTCAACCTCCTAGCAGCAGAAAAACTCTTTTGCAAACCATAGAACTCGAACGGTAGAATGATCTTCCCTAAAATCGTTTTTAGGTTTGCTTTTATAGTAATTTTCGGCATATGCGGCGTATGTGTTAAATGTACATACGCCGTATGTACTCTTGAAAACTTCTAGATCTTCTTTTGCTGAAGACATACGCCGTATGTCCTTCCATCCTCATACGACGTATGTTGTAACAACAAATTCAATCCTCTTGGAAAATATCTGTACGACGTATGTATATTTGTGTACATACGGCGTATGCTCTGACAGTGGGTAGATTGTCTTGTTTTCTTAACGTTTTCTACTTCTTTTCACAAACTCACCCATTTATCAGACCTATCACATTTAACAAACGATTACATAGCAATATATATATAAATGTGATAATAATGGGTTAAAACAACGGGGATATCGGTATAAATATTACTACTATCTTGACAATATCAATGTGACAAACCCTAATTTTAGATATAAAGAACCCTAATTTTCGACTTCAATTTATACCACAGACAAATAACACGGTGTCGTTTTAGGGTGTAACTGGCTACAAAAATAGGATCAACTTGTAACTCATATAGCCAAAAATAGGATCAACTTGTAACTCATAAAAAAGAATGATTGCGACAAAGTTATATCTTTAGTCATTTAATTTCCAATTAAAAAGTATAATGACTTTAATAGATAACGAGTGTAAGTATATTTTTATGCTTGTCCACAAGAAAAATCAAGAGAGAATGTCACAAACCGTCCTTGTGGTTAGTCATTTTTTCACAAATCGTCCTTTTCGAGAAAAGTTATCATTAAACATCCTTATGATATGTATTTTTATCATCGATCATCCTTATATCAACCGAAAAGACGAAAATACCCTTTCTCATTTACTTTATTATTTTTTAATTATATTTCTGATTTATATTAGTTTTTCCTTTAAAAAAAATTAATAAACCAAAATTATTTCTTTGTCTTTTTCTTCATCACATCACCAATGTATAATCCAATTTGCATTCTATCTTGAAACATGAAAACTAATGCAGTCCAACAGTCCATATTACCTGCTTTCTTCAATAAATCTGTCTCAAGGATCTAACCCAACATTCCGTAACTGAAAGAATTAAAAACATATTACCAATCATCATCTAACCCCAACACTCTGTCACCGTCTGCATCAGATGACCTCACCGCCATCTCGGATTCCTCGACTGACAAGTGGTGCTCGTTGTCGCTTACGATTTTCAAACGGTTTTGGAGCTCGGAAGCGGTGATTTTGTCGTCGCCGTTTTCGTCAAAGTAGTTGAAGACTTGATGAATATCCTTATGAGTGCATTAGTTTTCTCTTTCTCTCTTTATCTTCAAACACCACCCAGATTCTTTTTAGATCTTGAACATTTAGATGTGAAATTGGTCTATTACATCTAACACCGACGTCGCTATCCGGCTACCGCCGCTGCCATTTTGCCTTCATTTTCTTTTTCAGATTTTTATTAGGATATGAAATTGGTAACTTGTATTTTGTTTTTCCCAAATTTGAGAATTAGGTTTGGTGAAATTGAGATGGTTTACTTGTTTTCTTATAACATGATTTTTTTAATATAATATTTTAGTGTAATGAATATTTGATATATGATTTGATTTGAGTTAGGTTTTTGTGATATAATAGATGTTTATGTGGATGGTGAGAAAGTGATATTCTTGATACGAAGGAGATGGTTTGAATTTTGGGAAGAAGATATAAGAAAAAAAGATTGGAAAAGAAAAAAAAACAAGAAAATAAATAAGAAAGGGTATTTTCGTCTTTTCGGGTGACATAAGGACGACCGATGATAATAATACATATCATAAGGATGTTTAATGCTAATTTTTTCCGAAAAGGATGATTCGTGAAAACTGACCAACCACAAGGACGATTTGTGACATTCTCTCGAAAATCAAAATAAAAAAAAAATTACTTTTAAATATTAAAGTTATCCCAAAATGGCGTCTTGCAAGTTGTAACCATTCACCACCGCCTCACACCATCATCACCTTCTCCAGCATCGTCTCGTTTCTAATTTCAGGTATTTTTATTTTTTTTTATAATTTTAAAATCAATTTTGCAATTGTAGAAAAATGAAACTGAAATCTGTTATTGAGTTAGGTTAACTTCAAATAATAAACATACACTTAGCATATTGTAGTTTGAAAAAGTTCCAAAATCTATACTTTAAGGCTCGGTGATCATTAGATAACCCCTTCCATCTTGACCAGTGTCCGTCTTAAGCCGGTTTTTATTCGATTTGCTAAAAAGTTATTTGCTGCTAATGCTAGCTGTTGTTATGTTTTAGGTGGTTGGAAACTAATATAATATGGCTGCTAGTAAGCCTCGAACAAGTAGTTTCTCACGGAACGTTACAGCGCCACCGGTTTCTTCCGTTCCTGGA
The DNA here is from genome assembly GCA_910822075.1 of Senecio squalidus. Classification (NCBI taxonomy): domain Eukaryota; kingdom Viridiplantae; phylum Streptophyta; class Magnoliopsida; order Asterales; family Asteraceae; genus Senecio; species Senecio squalidus. Next base: position 20,992,030 of record CAJVGC010000508.1, read on the forward strand.
CTCAAGTATGGCCCAAATGCCACTATCTTCCTTTCCTCGGGCATACCTGATCTTGACAGTAATACTACCCTACTCTACCTTATTGTTTTCTCATAAAACATTACTGACTTTAGTCCATTCCCTGAATCGTTATTTGTGTAATATGTAGAGATTTTGGGGGGAGGATTCCATTTAGGAAGTTTGGTAATGATCATGGAAGACACGGAAGCACCGCATCATATGCTTTTGTTAAGGACGTTTATGTCTCAGGGATTAGTACATAACCAACCTGTACTTTATGCTAGCCCGTCTGAAAACCCAAGAGCTTTTCTTGGAACCTTGCCGTCTACGTTGGTTGAAAAATCTCGTCATACTGATGCAGAACAGGTATTACTCTCCTTCTCATAATTCAAAAGATAGCACGATGGGGCAAATGGGTTCGGGTTGGAACAATTTATTTGTTTACCTTTTTTTCTTTTCTAATTTAATCACTGATGCTAAAAGTACGATTGTGAATCACTATTATTACGACTTGTATAGTATTACTTTGAATAAAACAAAAATTTAGGAGGTTGTAGCATTAAAAGTTAGAATTTGCGCAATTTTGAACTATTTTTAATAACAGCTAACTTATCAAAATTTTGATGTTTACAAACTTGTAGAAAGATTTGCGGATTGCCTGGCAATACAAGAAGTATCTTGGAGAAAATAAGCCACCTGTTGAGGAGCGAGGTATATTTTTTTCTTCCTAAATGTTCTAGGATCGTCTCTGCACTAGAAATTAAAGGAATTTAAACCAGATATGTTATAATTGTGGTGGTTAGCGGTTAGATTTGTTGGTATTGAACAATCCAAGCATTTATGTTTTGTATGTTTTACAATACCGGCGTTGTTAACGTAGTTTTTTAACCTTTACGACTAAATATGTCATTAGAAAATTGCTTCAGCGCGAGGATTTGTTTATAGATATTTTATATGGCTTACTGAATTTGGTAATATAATACAGCATTAACGTCTTTGTGCTGTACCGCAGATGGGAAAGTAGAGTACTGCAACGATTTCGACTTACGGAAGCCCATAGAAAAGCATTTGATAATGGGAAACCGTGTGGAGTGTGTCAGCCTTTTGGATTGTTCGAGTCTAATTGGATTACGTGATACTTGTACAAAATTTTTATCTCAGCTTCCAAGGTACTAATAATACTATCATTATATATTATGCACATAAACTTACACATCACATTGCTTCAAATTTATAGCATTAAAGAGGGGTAACATATAGATGATCGTTTTGTCATAATCACATTACAAAAAAAAAAGTTAAGTTGAACGTAAGTATGGTGAAAACCGATGTTCATTTTCATAATTCTGATTGCGTTTATTTACAATATTCAAGTTATGTTAAAAAAATGGTAAAGGCGTATACCATTGACACGGGCCACTTTGTGACTGGACCCCCTACCCAGCAAAGGAAGCATTCCCCGGTAAATATCCTAACAATAGTACCCATCACCTCGCTTGGACTCGAACACGAGACCTGCATTATTTCAGCACAAGGGTGGGCCCAAGGTTTTTACGGATGCTGGTGGCCACCAGGCTATGCCTGATGGTTGGTTATGATGACATATGCAATGAGTCTAGACCACGATTTCTTTTCCTTGCTTGTAACACGTTTGTTTTCTTCTAATTTTCATCACACCTGATTTTCATAATTCTGATTAGGTATGATGGAAATATTACAAGTGCCGGACGAATTGCAATCCAATCATTTTGTGCCCCACAATGTGAATACTATAACAAGGTGAGTAAGCACTTATTCTATTTTTTAGGGGGGCTTGTGATCCGACTTTGAATAAACCTTAACCGACATGAAACTATTCAAGTTTGGGGCATCAAAAAGGGGTTGGGAGAGGAACGGGTCAAAGTAGGTTTGGGTCAAAATGGTTAAAAATTTTTGTGTGAATAAAACCTGGGTTGGGACGACCTGCAAACACTTTTAATATTATTTTTCTGATACTAAAAATAATATGTGGTATGTATGATTACAAAACTATGTTGTCACAAATAAAAACTTTATTAACACAATTTTGGAGGTTTCAGTACACTTTGGATTACGTTTAATCCGTTTGACCTATTTCAATCCATTTGACCAGTTTCATGTTTAGTTAAACATAATTCAACTCAATCTGATTATAGGGAAATTTTCAGCTTTAATTTAAGCTGTCCAAGAACACCTTCAGTTTCTCCTATCATACCTGTTTATAAAATAAATGGGTTACATTAAATCGTTAACAATGTATATGTCAATAATGTTGTAGGAATGGGATATGCTTTCCTTCATCAGATCATTAAAAAGCATGGTACGGTCCTCAAATGCGGTTGCTTTTGTAACCTTCCCTGCTTCGCTTGTATCACCATCTGTGTCGAAAAGATGCCAACATCTCGCTGATACCTTGTTGTCTGTTAAATCAATTCCAGGTAACTCTTGTTTCCTTGCACCAATGACTATTGTTGGCAAAATGGAATTTCATAAGTAACTCGTTTACTAAATCAGATCACAAAAACTATGTTATCACAAAAGTAATCTTAATAGGAGTTCTTTTATACATTTGAATACAATTCCATCTGTTTTATAATCTATTGGAGATAGAAGTACATAACCCAAATCGACCCATTTATAGATAAATGGGTCAAATCTGCCACCTGTATGTTTTTAAACCACGACTGGTTCTGTAGCATCTTTTCACAACTAAATGTTTAAACAGACGAGGACAAGGAGCTTGCTAGTCTTCTAACTGGTTACCAGGATATGCTTGGACTTTTAAATGTACAAAAGGTTGCAAGATTTAACACACAGGTAAGTTTGTTTTGAAATAATGTTGGAATGGGGTTTGAACGTGATTGAAGTTGATTGGTTGGTGGATTGGAATTAAAAAATGAAAATTAAAACCCACCTAAATGGTTAAACCATCTGTAGGCATGTTTTACCTGCAAAAGTTGTTTCGAAAACGAAACCGAGTTAGAATACACTTGTTTTTATTCTGGCCTATATTTTATATGAACCATGGTGGAGCTGTCCATAGTTCTATACTTTAAAAATTCAGTCGTCAATTATATGCTGATATTAGTTTCTGATTTAAAATCGTGTATATCTCTCTGCAGGTTCCAGTAATCCTAGATGCAACAACATACTCAATAAAGCTGCAGAAACGAAGATCGTTGGTTTTAGAATGTCTAAATCAAGCACCTGTTGATGGGTCAAGTGGGAGTTCTTATGGCACTTCCGGTAGTTGTTCGAGCTCTACAAAGACCAGTACCCTTGATTTCTGATGTTATATTAGTCAGTAATTAGATGGTATACACTAGTTAGTTGTCTGATTCATCAATATGACATGAAATTTTGTGTTTTGTATTTTTAATGTTCGACAGTGTTAGGTTATAAGCAGAATCCGTTGTCAATTTCATATAATCCAAGATTTTTATCTTGGCAGAATTGATATATTAATTACTATCGATGTGAGGTAAACAAAGTAAGTGATAGGTGTGACTGTGAGACTATCCCAGATTATTCAAAAATTGTATTAATAAGCGATTTAGATAAGTCGTTTGATTCATAAGTATTCTTCTAATTCAAAGTTCTCAAAAGGAGTCTTTGCTGTTCATACAACGTTGAATGCCTGTGGTGTTCGTGCTTTAAGTTTTAAGCTTATTTGTTTCGGTTTAAAATACGTTTATTTTTTCGACATATTTTATGTTATGTTGAGCTTTTCATAAAAATATCTTACAAAGATGCATTCAGATACTAGACATATAAAAGCTCAAGTCAAATAAGAACCTTAAATGTTAACTTCATAAAATTAACACACAGAAAAAATAAATAAATCCTAGAGACATGTTTACTTATAAAACATCCAACGAAAACACATAAAATTTTCTAATCCATGGTGCCAAGTCGCGAACTCATGTTATTTTTCTTCTTCTTCTTGTTCGGTTTAGCCACCAAGAATGAAATTTTACCGAACCCAAGCTTCTTTCTCTTTCCTGAGCGCTCACCATCACCACTACCGCCGCCTTCACTGTTAGTAGTAGATTTACTCAGCATTTGTGCTAAAGAAACCTTCCTTTTCTCGGAATACTCTTCAGTTAAAAGTAACTTTCTGCTTAAAATCTGGCCAATTGACATTGTTGGCCTCAAAACAGGACTCGACACGTTACTATTTTCCAAATGGGCCCCGTTTACATCCAACAAACGAGTGTTGCTCCTGCAATAAGAAGTCTTGAACTTGGTCGAGTTTTGAACCGTTGACTTTCTTCTTTGACCATGATCCGAACGCCATTTTCTAAGAGATTCTTCGGCTTTTAACTTGTATTTGTTAGCAGCCTCTACTTTACTCAAAGCTTCTTCAAGAACCCTTTTAGTGTTTTTCACTTCTTGTGTTGCTTCCTCGACCCTATTCAAGATCTCTGATTTAGACAACTCGGCATTGTTGATTTCCACATCAGATTCATTGACTTTAATACTTAAAGCTTCATCAGCCACTTGAGCTTTCAATTTTAGACAAGTGTATTCCTCAAACGACAGAGTAACTCCTTCACCTTCCGATAAAGTTTCACTTTTTGATAATGACATTATTTCTGATCGTGCAAGAGCTTCACTGGCTCTAGCCGCTTCCTTCAACTTTCTAGCAGCGACAAGACGAACTTTAGCAGTTTTTATTTTTCTCTTAGTCTGTTTGATTTGATTCATTGCTTTTACAACTTCAGATTTTGCTACCTCCCCGACCTTTTTGAACTGCTCGGTTTCGGAAGTTAACCTATGGAGTTCCATAGGTAAGTCAACCTCTTCTTCTATGAAAGATGAAGATAATCTCATACAGGTCTTCTCGAGTTCAATTTTTTCTTGCTCGATCTTTTTATTGTACATTTCCACGGTTTCTCTAATGTCAGCAAGATCAGTTGTAGTTCTTGTTAAGTTCAGTTTAGCTTGCTTCAATTCCATCAAGATTAACCCTGGAGCTGAAGAAGGACACGTGAATCTTGGTTCGTCAAGTTGACTTAGGTTGACTTTGGCTGATTCTTTCTGTAGTTTGACTTTTAATTCTTCAACAGCAGTTTTTGTTGCTTCGAGTTCTTTCAAGACTTCAAGTGTTTCCTTTTCTTTTAACACGAGATCTTTTGCTAACCGCATGGCTTGCTCTTCTGCTTTTTCTGCATCAAACTCTTCTTTAACGCCATTCTGCAATCACAAAATCAGAAGACAAAATGTTAGTCGGGTTTGCATACAGTCCAATATACTTTATTCAAAACTAAAACAACAGTAGGAATTTTAAAGTTGAAAAATAGAGTGTTTCAAACAATCTGAATTGCAAGAAGACGAGTTACTAATAAAAACATGAGAAAATCATCAAAATACTCTTACATAACCAAATGGCGGTTGAACGTGGCACACTTTAAACCACTCATTTTAAGCCCAAGAATGTAGCGCGAGAAACATTTAAATTATTCGCACAGAAAAAAGTGGCGCAAAAACTTTTGGCGAATTTGGTGATTACTTTTAGAAATATGAACATCTCATAGGAATATTTTAGTGATTTTCTCTAAATACATTTTATAGCGAAAAAAATAAAATAATGCTCCAAGTAAGTGACTTAAACACACGACCTCTAGGATATATATAAAGCTTTTGGTACATACATTTTGATTTTGAATAATAGTAATAAATAAAGAAAAAGAAAGAAAGATAGGAATGGACCTGAAGATGGGGTTTCCAGAATCCGAGTCCACCGAAGCGGGTGACGGCTTCCTTAACGGACTCAAACGGCGCTGAGGTGTCAACTTCTCCCATTACAGCGCCGCCGTTAGATGTTTCAACTTCATCCATGGACTTTGTTTTGGGGGTTTCTGTTGTTTGGATCTGAAATTAAGGTGAGACAAATATAAGTGAGAGATTGGGGTTAATGTTAACGTTATGGTATGGATATCTTCTTGGTTAAAGTGCAACTAACGGCACTATTTCCCCCACAAACAAAACCAAACACAAACACAACACAAACACAATGCAAACACAACATCATTATGTTTTCTACCTTTTTTCTTCTTTTCTTTTTTTTTTTTCTCAAAACAAACGATTATTAAAACAATATTTTGGTTTATTGCTTATTTTACATGTATTATCTGTTTAGTTGGTGTTTGTTTTAAGGGGTATTTGTTTGGACTTATACAAGAAGGTTATGAATTATTGATATTTCAGCTTATATTTTATAAGTCCGGATTTTATAGCTTATTTAACCGTTTATGGACGTAATAAACAGTAATAAGCCCATAATTAGTTAATAAGCCGGAAAATTCGAGATTATGAAGTATAAGCCAAACAAACACCCCTAAGGGTGTGTGTTCTTGTTATTGAGCTTACAAGTTTATGTTAAATTAAAAAAACTCATCAGTTTATTTTTTTCGGCTTATGAGTTTACTAAGTTGAGTTTATAGTTTCTTTAAGGTCATAAGCTTAAGTTGATTAGTTTGTAAACCTCCAAAAAATTAAGCTTATAAGGTCCTGTTTGGTTCGTAAAATCTGATGAAATTGGAAAGAATTGGAATTTTGAATTTTTGTTGCATCATGTTTGGTTTGACAACTAAAAGAACTGGAATCTGTCAAAAATCCATCAGATTTATTTCGTTTTAGAATTCATAATTCCTTTATGTTTCTGAAGGAATTCAAGATTCTCGATTTCATAGAATTTTTCCAATTTACTGAAACTTTTTTTAAACAAATTCTACCATTTTAATATAAACGTCAAATTAAAAACTGAATTCCTTTGAATTATGTCAGCCAAACAAGATAACTTTTTATCAATTCAGATTTAAATTCCTTAAGTTTCAGTTCTTTTGATAGATTCCAATTTCTTTAAAAATATTTAAGTTTTTCAAATTTTACATAAATCGGATAAATAAGCCAAAACAAACATCCAATTTTAGTTTATATAAGCAAAATAAGCCTAATACAAGTATTTATATATTCATCTGAGCTTAAGCTTATTAGTTTATTAAAAAAGTTTTTTATATACCCCAAATTTGAAATGGAGTATGGGTTTATCTATCAGCTTTTATAATTTCAGTTTACTCTATCAAACATTCTTTTATATACTTATAACAAATAACTTATTTAACCTTCAACTTATGCGGTTATGAAATAATGTTCATTTTGGTCATTTTACCAAACTAAGTCAAACACAATAGTTTACGAGCAAATTTATGGAGTGCGCATGGTTGCTCTGATAATGTGTTTCTAAAGATATCCTTGTTTCATTTTTATCATTGTCAGAAACATTAAAATTAAAATTAAAATCAAAAATCATAATATTATCAATATAAATATAACTATTCAAGATACCTTACAAAATTATTTATTTCTTTTATCTATTTCTTTTAGTAATATTATGACTAAATTAATATTTATACATTATTATAGTTATTTTGGTTATTATTGTTATTATTGTTCTTTCTATTAAAATCAAAGTAAGCTGAAACTTATTAAAAAAACGTTACAAGTAATTTTTTAATATCGTTGTTGTTAAAACTTAAAATTAAAATTTATAAGTATATTGTTGTCTCTCAATACCTTTCAATTCGTCGAATTTTTCCATAAACCTTTTTCTTCGTATTTTTATCCCTTATGTTATCAATTTTCGCATTATTTATAATTTTATGCTAAACTTAACAAAAATGTCGTTAACTTATTTTAAATTGACCATAGTACCCTTGAGCCATTCATTTTTATTATTTGTTTAATTGTCATTTCGTCCAAAATCTTCATTCCCCAAACCAAATCAAAACAAAAACTAATTTAAATCATCAAAAATAAATTCAGGTGATTTTCTAAACCAAATATATAGGGGTGGCAATCAGGTTAGGTTAATGTTACTGGGTTCGGGTTGGCAGGTTGGCGGGTTTGAAATATGCAACCCAAACCTAACCCATTATAAAATTAGGTCCGAAATCTCAACCCTAACCCGAAACCTATCAACTCGAACCCGACCTATGTAACCTGATTAATAAATTGGTCAATCAGGTTGACGGGTTAACATGTCGATTTCCAGTCAATGTATTTCAATTTAACATTTTAAGATTTTTTTCAAGAAATTATTATTATCACATCTAGAAGAAAAAAAGCCTCTACAAGTAATAATAAAATTTATAAACAACCATATAGTTTTCGAGTACAAACATATAGTCGAGGAGGTTATTCTTGTAATTTTGACTAGTTATTATTATTATTCAATAATAATATTAATAATAATAACAATAACAATAATATTGAGGTGTGATCCCACACTGAAAACGACTCAAAAACGACTAGACAATAAACCCCGATGACAACTTTGCATCCGAGCTTGCCCGACACCCAAACGACCCTATACCGAGAAACCAATGCACGCTCCCTGGTAGCCTTAGAGCCTACCCGACACACCTCGTGTCCGGGCTCGAGCTTGCCCGGCCCCAAGCGCCCCGTCACCGAGAAACCAAGCGTACGCTCCCTGGTAGCCTTGGACCCTACCCGACACACCTCGTGTCCGAGCTCGAGCTTGCCCGACACCAAGCGCCCCGTCACCGAGAAACTAAGACACGCTTCCTGGTCGCCTTGGAGCCTACCGGGCAGCCCCGTGTCTGAGAAACTAAGGTCCGCTCCCTGGTCGCCTTGGAAGCTACCCGGCACACACCTCGTGTCCGGGCTCGAGCTTGCACGACACCCAAGTGCCCCGTGCACGAGAAACCAAGGCCCGCTCCCTGGTCGCCTTGGAGCCTACTCTTGTCTCATACGCAAAATCCAAACGTCATAAGCTCATACACTTACGTCAGCGCTACTAACGGCTAGATTGTTCTCGTTGACTTCAGTTGACCGGGTGTCATGCTTACGTCATTCTTACGTCATATACCCATTTTTGGGTCGTAAAATGACGGTCCTAGGACCTGATCATGGTACAGGGCCCATAAATGGAAAACCCTAGCTATTGCCTATAAATAGCATCTCAATCATTGTCAGAACCATTCTATTCTGACCATTAGCCATTTACACACATACGTTCAAGAGAAGCTTTTCCCACTCTCTTACGTCACCAAGCTAAATCGTACGCCACTTAGGCTCGCTAAGAGCTTAGTAGGTTCGCACTGCCGTAGCAGGAGTTCGTATCGATTTAGCTAACACCCCAAACCCTTGAGCTCCGTCAATCGTTGCTCAAACATTGCCACCATCCGTGGGACCGTTTTAGTCAACAATTTTCACTAAAAGTTTTTTCCTCCCACGTCCTTCATCCCCTATGGATTCAACTAGTTCTAATAAGAATCCACCACCGAGCAGGGAAGAACCAGTTCCCTCGGTGCACATCAACACAACTCCCCCCAACTCCCTAAACACTGACGCGGAAGTCGAGGCTTGAAATTCTCGGAGGATCAATGAGGAAAACCTATCAGAGGTACGGGCCAAACTCTTCACTACTGACTCTACCGACACCGGTGAATTGGAGGTGCTTCACACTGGTGGGACGGGCCAGTCAAGCTTTCAAGGCTTCCAGACGGGAAAGTCTCCTATGAACGCAACACAATCCCCTCCCAGAAACACTTCTCCATTTCAAAACAATCTGCCGCTGATTCACTTGGAAGGGTCCATAGTGACTCAACAAATAATCCCTATCCAAACTCCCTCAAGTGCACAACCATCACTCCAGGAAGCGTTAGAACTACTAAAAACGGCCTTGGCTCCACCGAGGGCACCCACCCCACCCCCTCCACAAGAAGACATGTTAGCTCAGCTGATGGAAGCTCTGAAGCCAAAGCCAACCCCGCAAGTAACTCCGGAGTCAGACATGACTTCTCTGCTAGGATTGTTGGTAGGAGAATTTCGCAAGCAAAGGGCTCCATAATCCACTCCTCCCCCTCCGCAGAGTGCCGCTCGAGAATTGCTTACTTTGTTAAAGACATTTGTGGGAGATGAAGGTGAACCACCAAGAACCGCAACAATTCCTACATCAGTAGTTAAATCCAAGTTTTGTGATTGGGTAGCAAAATATCCAATCCCGGATCGGTAGAGGGTCCCTTCCATTGTGGGTACATATGACGGCCCTCGATATCCAGAAGACCACTTGGCTCTGTTTGAATAAGACATCATAATAAAGAAGTGGGCCGACCCAGTAGCATGTCACATGTTTCTGGGAACCCTATGTGACAACCGCAAATTTCGTAACGCTTTTGCGTTTTATCATCTACCATTATTTTTATTTATTTTATTTTGACCCTATTATTATTAGCATTTATTTTGTTTCACGCGATTTTGGTTTAGTCGGGATTTAAATTATTGTTTCGTCCTTCGTGACGTAAACGTTATAGTACCTAAGTGCCTAGCAATTATAAGTATTCTCGTAAGTTAATATTGGTATTTTAAAGCCTTCGTCTTTTCGAGAAAATTAACGTTTAAAATATTACAAAATTTATCCTCAAACTAAAAATCTATTACAAGGTTAGTCCTTTAACAGAAACTAACGGAATCTGTTACAAATTCAGTCCTTTTAACGGACAACATAACGGTGCAGATGGAGCGTTCAGTGCGCAACACTGGCTTCCAGTGCGCAACACTGAGCTGCTGATCACATATTGACAAAAACGTTTTTTGCTTTTCCTTGAGATTCCAAACCACATGCTACCATGTGATTTCTGCCCAAATCTTTCCCTAATTAGTGTGGGATGAGTAAATTGTGGATCATTGACCATTTTACATCATCTCTCATTCCATTTCTTAACCTTAAACCACTTTTCTATCTCATTCTTCAATTTTTGTATCTCTCTCTAACACAAACTCTCCCAAGTTTCCTTTCATTTCCAGAAACTTTGAGAGACATAAACCACATTCAAAAGTGGTATTTGTGTTAGGAAAGATCACAAGAAGTCTTCTCTTGGTTCATACAACTTTCGGTAAGTGTTTTCCTTCGAAAATTCATCTTTTACTTACTCTAACTTTCTTTCTTTGAAACTATGAGGATACTAACTCATTTCTATGTTCTTGCAAGGGATTTATCCAACAAATCTCCATCTTTTACTTCTCGGTTTATTCTTGGGTTTGAAGAGTTTCAACTCTTGAAAATTTGGTAAGTAAACTCTATCCTTTAAACATATTTTCTCCCACTTCCTTCTTTAAAAAAAAACTCCATCTTTCTAACATTTAGTTTATTTCTTGTTGGAAGCTTTTTCCGTGTTGTTCTTGAAGTGGAAGATTTCCCCATCTTTGTGAAAGTTGGTAAGTAAAGTCTTATAAATACTTTCTTTCACTTTCATCTTTAAAGGTTCATATTCTAACATACTTTCTTTCTTCTTGTTGGAGCTCATTTCCTCCACACTTCCCTTTAGAGTCGTTTCCGGCAAGTCCCAAGACTTGTAGATTACATCGGAGACTATTCGGTAATTCTATAACTTCATACTATATTTCCGTTTTTCCTTTAATTCGCCACTTTTATCACCTAAACTATCATAAAACTTGTTAAAATAGTTAAAATGGTTAAAATGGTTAAAACCTAAAAGATTGGAAAAATATGTAATAAGCTTGCCATGTTAATAAGTTATTAGAAAACTTAACTTAAAAACATTATGTTAAACATATATAAAACCGAATAATTTCATGTAGGGTTATTAGTAAATTCCTATCGAAAATGTTCCAACACTTTCTTAATAATTAGTGGACTTGTAAATCTAAGTATTTTATACATAATCTATATTATAAACAAACTTAACAAAAGATAACAAAAATCTTGTAAAATCTTGTAAAATAAGTATATGTATAAATATGTATATTTTATAAATTACTTATGAGTTATTTGACTAAATAACTTTATTAATGACTTTATTTGACTAATAACTTTATGAGTTTTATGAGTTATTTGACTAAATAACTTTATTTAACAAAATACATTTTATATTATAAACGAACTTAACAAAATATAACTAAAATCTATATTAATGAAGTATACGTAAACCTATTTTAGTATACTTAAAGTATTATACACTGTTAAACATATGTTTTGGACTCAAAACATAAAACGCAATCTCAAACAACATATTATTTACTATTAGATACTTCAAAACGTTCGTTTTATCGTTAAATCGTTTATTTCTCCGAAAACGATCAAATCTTCGATTTTAAACCTAAACTTTTAAATAAATATTATTGTGACAACCGTCTTAGTTCAGGTGAAAACCGCATTCTCTACCTTTAACTTAGCTTTGTATTAACTTTGTCGTTACTTGTCTCGTAAACTCGTGTACGTCGGAATCGAAATCGGAATCACAAAATGAATCCTAATACCAAGAATATACTTAGTGAACTTGTCTAAGTTCCTATTTAAAATAACCGGAAACTTTCAACTAACGAAACGCTTAACAAAGAAAACTAAACGAAAACGAAACAAGTCTGAAAATAAGCCTCTTGCGGCGCAAGAGGAATGACTGCGGCGCAAGTCAGCACAGGATTTCAAAAAAAAAATTTGTTGTTGCTAGTGCTTGGTGACTCACCCACAACCGACCCTTATGGCCAACACCTGTAAAAACAGGTGTCAAACACCCCTTGAATCCAGAAATGTGACCTTGGTATTACCTCCCATGTCCACATTTATTTCTTACAAATCAAAACACACAATTACACACATATGCTCTCAACTCTCACATACAAACACACAACTCTTTCAAGAACAACCCCATCTAAGGAATAATCTAACTAATTCAAGGGCATTTTCATACATTCATCACCATCATTTCATCATTTCAAAGGTAAAAATCTTGTTCTTGAACTTATTTTTCATATTTACTAAAGTTTTTACATAAATCATCAAATCTATATATGTTTTATAACTAAAATGATGAAAGCATATCAAAAAGTCCATTGTATGCAATTTTTATTGGTAAAAATGGAAGTTTATAAAATGGAAAATCTGGAAATTTCATTAAAATAAACTAAAGTTATGTTTTTCAACTTAAGATTTTGATTTATGACTCTAACCGAAGAAATCGACAGAATCTGTTGCATGCATGTAAAAATTACGAAATTTTGACCAAAGATGTAAACCGTAAAATGTAGCTTACTGTCAAAAATTGAGAACCTAACCCCTATTTTTCGATTTATTATGAATTTTACAGTATTTAATCTGATTTAAACTTGAATTTAGAGAAAACATACCAAACGAATTTATCAGCTTACAAAAATTTGACATAGTCTAGAATCTATCAAAATATGATTTTACAGATTTTACTGGAATTTTTGGAATTAATCTACTATTATTTACTGTTTTTACGGTTAAAACGCGTTAAATACGTAAACGACTCTAACTTCTTCAAAAACTGTCGGATTGAGACGAATCCAGTTCCTATGACTTCGTATTCCAGAATGTGATTTTTATGTTATTTTTATAAAATATTAGAACAACAGAATCTGACAGTTTCATATTCGGTATAATTTAGGTTCACGCGATTCCGATTCCTATTCCGGTCACTCCACGCACACTCCTAGTACTATCCTCTCGCTTTAGCGTAAGTCCTTGTGATTCATTAGATTCATTTCACATATTCGAGTTCAGTTTGTAAATCGGGAAAGTGATTTGTTATTTTGGGCATTCTTTATATAGCGCGGAAGCTCTGCCGGATTTTAGTCAGAACCGACCCACCTCCGTCCGAGCTATCTTTTCACCGCCTCATTCTCACGTGAGTTACAACCCCACTTATTTACTGTTTTTCAAATAACTTTTGGGGGAAACAAGAGGTCTAAATGAACTTTGGAACTATTATGAACTTTTGTACAATTATGAACTCTACTGAACATTTTCGTGAAACTTATGCATATTTAGTTTTATGGCTGTTTGGCCTATGATAAACTAATGGTTTGCCACCCTTTATTCGGCTTAATGGTTCGCCACCTTTACTCGGCTTTTTGGTTCAAAACTATGCTAAACTTATTTAATGCCATTCTCGCCACTCGTACGTACTTTGATTGATCGTATAACTATCGTGACTCTTGAGGGATATAACTAACCATAAGTGACTACTATCAGTTTTAAAGATAACATTAGTGCCTAATTTTCGTAACACACTATTAGCTTTGTTAAGCCGTTTAGTAATTATGGGTATCGATACTTAGGAAATAACCGTTCCTTGCTTAGGCGGCAGCTTAAGTACATATTACTTGATCAATTATGACTCCCCGTAGATAGTCGGGGTAAGGGGCCTCACGGTTGGTAATTCGGTTTAGTGTGAACACTTAAGTTATATTATGCCAAGTAGTCGTTATACATGATTTCAATCAATAGTTTACTTATCTTGCGCGTATAAGGTTATACGACTTCCGCAACTATCCTTTAATCAACTGTTTTAGTTCCAACTATTCTTTAAGTATTGTTCCACTTTTAGAAACTTCTAAGTATAGTCATACTTAACTCAAACCCTTTTTAGTCGAGGACTAGAAAACTGTAACTCACTCACTACTTTATTGTAGTTGACACTTTATCTCTTGTTTTCAGGAAATCAAATGTAAGATACGAAGTGCAATATGTGGATGGGTCTGGAATGTCACGTGAAGTCAAGAATCGGGAGAAGACCTATTTTGAATATATTTTGGGAATTTTATCAAACAATTTACTATGTTATTTCGTTATGTACTTTTCAATGCTTGGTTATCTTTAAACTGTAAACTCTTGTTTTATTCGTAATGACTTGAAACCGTATGTTTTTATTTATAACTCGTGTGATGATATCTTGGCTCTTCACATTCCGTGTTTCCGCTTTAGCGGGGTGTGACAGACTTGGTATCAGAGCACTGGTTATAGCGAAAACGGTTTTAAGAATTTTTCAAAATTTTTGAAACCAAACTATAACCAAGGCTTTTCAGAAAAATCATTTCACGAGCTTTCAAACTTTAGTAGATTAATTCCGCAATCGCATGGTTTGTTTTTAACTAGGCGTAACTTGATCAACTGTGCCTAGTTCAAAATAAATTTTGCGAGAACGGAAAGTAATTGCTATTGTTAAACGGTTTTCGAGTCGAAAAATTCCCGGTCTTACCCATTCCCGATTCTCACGTGGCTGACCCATACATGCATTTTCGTTTACATTTTTCCTTATTTCCTGTACTCACGTAACTTGTTATTCGCAGATCCGACATGTCTCAGTCGTCCCGTTCACGATCTCAGTCACAATCCCTCTCGCGAGTCGTTTCCCCATCGAACGAGCCTTCCGAGGGCCACACGACGTCCGATAGTCAGCGTCAGCAGACGACTGACCCGACAGAGGATACGCCAATGACGATCAGTAGCAGTCACGGATCCAGCCCGAGATCTGTGCTTCCACCCCCTCCACCAGCGCCTGTCACCGAACCACCGCAGCCCCAAGGGCTTCGCGCTAGGTTGACCGCGCGCCAGCAACCGAGCCCGTTTCGACCCGCACCTCCTCAGTCATTTGTGGAACCCTACGACCCCGTCCTGCGCACTCCAGTAATGGAACGCTATGCGTGGGAACGTCAGTTCCTTGAGGAGCGGCGACGTGCTCAGGAGGCCGGAATCTCCCGACCTATGACGCCACCTACTCTCCAGCCACCCCCACCGGCCGCATTCCTGCACCTGCACCGCGAGGTCCGGGCACTCGCAGAGGAGAACCAGCAACAGGGACTCCTCATCAGCGAAGTCACTGATGCGACGCACCACTTGTCTGAGCAGGCGATGCGGATCATCGCATCGACTCGAGCCACGACACGTACTGTGCAGCAACTCGTAGGGGTGTGTCTGGTAATGGGAACCTTGATCGCGGTCTTGATGGCGAAGATGTTCCTAGAGAGGCGTCATTAGTCATATTCTTCCTTTTGTATTGTACTGTAGGCCGAGTTGAAATTTTCAATGTACACAGCTTCGAGCCATTTCCATTTATTTCCTTATTGTATTGTACTGCACTCCTTTTCTATTATGAACCTTGTACCCAACTTTATTATTATTAATGAATGAATCTCTATCCTTTTATCTATTATTGTTACTGTCGTGTGAATCTTGATCTAGGGTTGATTTGTTACTCTTGCGTGTGAATCTTGTCATGTGAATCTCTTGAATCTTTGTCGTGCGTGTACTATATAATCCGTTATTTTACTCTTGCGTGATTGTTATCCTTATTCATTGGATTATATACTTATCGTATCCTATTCGTGCGTCTAAACTAGTTTCTTTTCTCCGATGTAGAATTATGCCCCTCGACAGAAGCGACGCTGACCAAATAGCCGAACAGGTCGCTGCTCAGCTGAACGCAGCGATGCCCGACTTGATTGCCCAGGTAATCGCCGGGATCAACGACGGAATCTTCGGGGGTGAAAACCCCAACATCATTTACTCGGAGAACAATCAAGACCATAACCTCCCTCCTTTTCCAACCACAGTTAAACAAGAGGAAGATGAAAACCTCGGAAATGTTAAACCCCTTCTCTTTCCAGCGATAGTCAAACCAGAAGAAGGCGAGAACTCCGGGAACAATAACCTCTTCCTCCCTCCAGCGCCCGTCGAGCGAAGGAAGAGTAAGAAACGGAAGGTTGATCATCAACCAATGAGGAACAACAGTAACAAGAAGCCCACGACAGGACGCCGAGCTTACGTTGGGTCACAACCCAAGTGCGACAAATGCAACTTTCACCATAATGGAAATTGCCCAGCGTGTCTAAAGTGCCAGAAAGTGGGACACCTCGCCAGGTACTGCTCAGAGAGAGCAAACAAACAAGTTAAGAACCGGTTATGCTTCGAGTGTGGAAGCGACCAACACCTTCGTGGGACTTGCCCCATAGCGCATACGACAAAAACTTTTAGTACTCTCGTAATCACAGCCGAGGAAGCTCGGCAGGACCCGAACGCGGTTACGGGTACGTCTTCTATCAATGACCACCTTGCTTCCTACTATCCGATTCAGGAGCTGAAAGAAGCTTTGTTCCCTTAGAATTTAGACCCCTCATTAACCTAGGATCTAAAGTTCTTAAGGATAGCCTTACTATCGAATATGCTAACGGTCAAGAGTTCGAAACCAAGGATAAAATCGTAGGATGTGCAATATGCCTATCTGACAAAATCTTCCCCATTGATTTAATCCCGATAGAGCTGAAAAGCTTTAACATCATAGTCGGAATGGACTGGTTATCTCGGTTCCGGGCCGAGATCGTCTGTTTCGACAAACTTATTCGTATCCCCCTATCAGACGGCGAAACCCTTGTCGTGCAAGGCGACAAACCGGGCCAACAACTTCGCATCGTCTCCAGCGTTAAAATGCACAAGTACCTCAAGAAGGACTGTGATGCATTCCTAGCGCATGTCATCGAGCGTAAGCCTAAGGAGAACCGAGTGCAAGATATCCCCATAGTCAAGGATCATCCAGAAGTCTTTCCCGAGGATCTACCCGGGCTACCTCCACACCGACAAGTAGAATTCCGAATAGACCTAGTTCCTGGCGCAGCACCGGTTGCCAAGACGCCGTACCGTCTAGCACCCCCAGAAATGCAAGAGCTATCTAAGCAGCTACAGGAACTCTTGGATCACGGTCTCATTCGTCCGAGCTCGTCCCACTGGGGAGCCCCAATCCTCTTCGTTAAGAAGAAAGACGGATCCTTCCGAATGTGCATTGATTACCGGGAACTGAACAAGATGACCGTCAAGAACCGATACCCACTTTCGAGGATCGATGATCTGTTCGATCAGTTGCAGGGTGCAACTTACTTCTCTAAGATCGACCTCCGCTCGGGTTATCACCAGGTTCGAGTCAGCGAGGACGATATTCCAAAAACCGCTTTCCGAACCCGATACGGACATTATGAATTTCTCGTCATGCCATTTGGTCTGACCAACGCACCAGCGGTGTTCATGGATCTGATGAACATGGTGTGTCGACCGTATTTGGATAAATTCGTAATCGTATTCATAGATGACATTCTTATCTACTCGAAGAACAAAGATGACCATGCTAAACATTTGAAACTTGTCCTCGAACTCCTTAAGGATCAGAAATTGTACGCCAAATTCTCGAAGTGCGAATTTTGGCTCAGAGAGGTACACTTCCTTGGCCATGTGATCAACCAAGAAGGAATTCATGTCGATCCAGCAAAGATCGAAGCGATTGAGAGATAGCAAGCCCCAACGACTCCTACGGAAATCCGACAATTCGTACGATTGGCTGGCTACTATCGAAGATTCATTGAGAATTTCTCAAGGATCGCTAAGCCATTGACCGCACTCACTCCGAAATATACAGTTTCCCTTTGGGGCAAAGAACAGGAGGAACCTTTTCAGAAGCCCAAACTCGAAACGCTAGCACCCAGAGCAAAACATTGAAACCCGAGAACCTTAAGGACGAAACCCTTCACAATCATGAAGAAGGATATCGCCTTGTATGTCGCTAAGTGCCTTAATTGCTCGAAGGTCAAGGCGGAACATCAAAAACCTTCAGGTCTACTGCAACAGCCGGAGATTCCCATGTGGAAGTGGGAACAAATCTCCATGGACTTCATCACTAAACTGCCCCGTACGGCAAGGGGTAACGACAAGATTTGGGTCATCGTGGACCGTTTGACGAAATCCGCTCATTTCCTCACGCTACGAGAAAACCACTCAATGGAGAAATTCGCTCAAATCTACATCAACGAGATCGTCTCACGTCACGGAACACCTCTCTCCATTATTTCTGATAGGGATAGTCGATTCACGTCCCGGTTTTGGAACGTGCTTCAGAAATCGCTCGGGACACGACTAGACCTCAGTACTGCTTACCACCCTCAGACCGATGGTCAGAGTGAAAGGACGATTCAGACACTTGAGGACATGCTGAGAGCGTGTGTAGTTGACTTTGGAGGAAGTTGGGACACTCACTTGCCATTAGTCGAGTTTTCCTATAATAATAGCTACCATGCCAGCATCAAGTGTGCCCCGTTCGAGGCCTTATACGGACGCAAGTGCCGGTCGCCGCTTTGTTGGTTGGAAGCTGGCGATCGACAACTAGCAAGGCTCGACATCGTCCAGGAAACCATTGACAAAATCACTACCATTCGAGAAAGGCTGAAGACCTCTCGTACTCGGCAGAAGAGTTATGCCGATAACCGAAGGAAACCTCTTGAATTCCAGGTGGGCGATAGAGTACTCCTAAAAATATCGCCGTGGAAAGGGGTAGTCCGTTTCGGAAAACGCGGCAAGTTAAGCCCGAGGTACACAGGCCCCTTTGAGGTAATTGAGCGTATCGGCCCAGTGGCATATCGACTTCAACTTCCGCAAACTCTTTCTAATGTCCACAACGTCTTCCATGTCTCGCACTTGAAAAAGTGCTTATCGGACGAGACCATTGTCATTCCACTGGACGAAGTCCAGATCGACAACAAGCTTAACTTCATCGAAGAACCGCTTGAGGTTGTAGATCGAGAGGTCAAGCAACTCAAGCAAAGTCGCATCCCTATTGTCAAGGTTCGGTGGAATTCCCGACGAGGTCACGAATTCACTTGGGAACGTGAAGAGCAGATTCGTAAGAAATATCCACATCTGTTCAGAAATCCTTCCTCCGATGAGACGAACTAAATTTCGGGACGAAATTCTTTTCAACCCGGGGAGAATGTGACAACCGTCTTAGTTCAGGTGAAAACCGCATTCTCTACCTTTAACTTAGCTTTGTATTAACTTTGTCGTTACTTGTCTCGTAAACTCGTGTACGTCGGAATCGAAATCGGAATCACAAAATGAATCCTAATACCAAGAATATACTTAGTGAACTTGTCTAAGTTCCAATTTAAAATAACCGGAAACTTTCAACTAACGAAACGCTTAACAAAGAAAACTAAACGAAAACGAAACAAGTCTGAAAATCAGCCTCTTGCGGCGCAAGAGGAATGACTGCGGCGCAAGTCAGCACAGGATTTCAAAAAAACAATTTGTTGTTGCTAGTGCTTGGTGACTCACCCACAACCGACCCTTATGGCCAACACCTGTAAAAACAGGTGTCAAACACCCCTTGAATCCAGAAATGTGACCTTGGTATTACCTCCCATGTCCACATTCATTTCTTACAAATCAAAACACACAATTACACACATATGCTCTCAACTCTCACATACAAACACACAACTCTTTCAAGAACAACCCCATCTAAGGAATAATCTAACTAATTCAAGGGCATTTTCATACATTCATCACCATCATTTCATCATTTCAAAGGTAAAAATCTTGTTCTTGAACTTATTTTTCATATTTACTCAAGTTTTTACATAAATCATCAAATCTATCTATGTTTTATAACCAAAATGATGAAAGCATATCAAAAAGTCCATTGCATGCAATTTTTATTGGTAAAAATGGAAGTTTATAAAATGGAAAATCTGGAAATTTCATTAAAATAAACTAAAGTTATGTTTTTCAACTTAAGATTTTGATTTATGACTCTAACCGAAGAAATCGACAGAATCTGTTGCATGCATGTAAAAATTACGAAATTTTGACCAAAGATGTAAACTTTAAAATGTAGCTTACTGTCAAAAATTGAGAACCTAACCCCTATTTTTCGATTTATTATGACTTTGGTTGACTATTATTTACTGTTTTTACGGTTAAAACGCGTTAAATACGTAAACGACTCTAACTTCTTCAAAAACTGTCGGATTGAGACGAATCCAGTTCCTATGACTTCGTATTCCAGAATGTGATTTTTATGTTATTTTTATAAAATATTAGAACAACAAAATCTGACAGTTTCATATTCGGTATAATTTAGGTTCACGCGATTCCGATTCCTATTCCGGTCACTCCACGCACACTCCTAGTACTATCCTCTCGCTTTAGCGTAAGTCCTTGTGATTCATTAGATTCATTTCACATATTCGAGTTCAGTTTGTAAAGCGGGAAAGTGATTTGTTATTTTGGGCATTCTTTATATAGCGCGGACGCTCTGCCGGATTTTAGCCAGAACCGACCCACCTCCGTACGAGCTATCTTTTCACCGCCTCATTCTCACGTGAGTTACAACCCCACTTATTTACTGTTTTTCAAATAACTTTTGGGGGAAACAAGAGGTCTAAATGAACTTTGGAACTATTATGAACTTTTGTACAATTATGAACTCTACTGAACATTTTCGTGAAACTTATGCATATTTAGTTTTATGGCTGTTTGGCCTATGATAAACTAATGGTTTGCCACCCTTTATTCGGCTTAATGGTTCGCCACCTTTACTCGGCTTTTTGGTTCAAAACTATGCTAAACTTATTTAATGCCACTCTCGGCACTCGTACGTACTTTGATTGATCGTATAACTATCGTGACTCTTGAGGGATATAACTAACCATAAGTGACTACTATCAGTTTTAAAGATAACATTAGTGCCTAATTTTCGTAACACACTATTAGCTTTGTTAAGCCGTTTAGTAATTATGGGTATCGATACTTAGGAAATAACCGTTCCTTGCTTAGGCGGCAGCTTAAGTACATATTACTTGATCAATTATGACTCCCCGTAGATAGTCGAGGTAAGGGGCCTCACGGTTGGTAATTCGGTTTAGTGTGAACACTTAAGTTATATTATGTCAAGTAGTCGTTATACATGATTTCAATCAATAGTTTACTTATCTTGCGCGTATAAGGTTATACGACTTCCGCAACTATCCTTTAATCAACTGTTTTAGTTCGAACTATTCTTTAAGTATTGTTCCACTTTTAGAAACTCTTAAGTATAGTCATACTTAACTCAAACCCTTTTTAGTCGAGGACTAGAAAACTGTAACTCACTCACTACTTTATTGTAGTTGACACTTTATCTCTTGTTTCCAAGAAATCAAATGTAACATACGAAGTGCAATATGTGGATGGGTCTGGAATGTCACGTGAAGTCAAGAATCGGGAGAAGACCTATTTTGAATATATTTTGGGAATTTTATCAAACAATTTACTATGTTATTTCGTTATGTACTTTTCAATGCTTGGTTATCTTTAAACTGTAAACTCTTGTTTTATTCGTAATGACTTGAAACCGTATGTTTTTATTTATAACTCGTGTGATGATATCTTGGCTCTTCACATTCCGTGTTTCCGCTTTAGCGGGGTGTGACAATTATGAAACTGATTTCTAATCATATTTTACTCAAATATCCAAATTTACATCTTTAAAATATTCAAATTGTCAAATGTTGATTTTCGTTGACTTTGACTTCCTTTCAAAACGGTTGACTTTCGTTGACGTTGACCAAGTCAACTATGTTTGATATTGACTTTGGTTGACTTTGACCATGGTTGACTTTGACTTTGGTTGACTTTGACTAAATCTAATACTCTTTTCAATCGATATTCCTGGTAGTCACTTTAGGCTCGGAATATCATTCCTATCTAATCGTATTTATAAACTTAAATAATCAATATTTCTAGAAGTCATTATCGACTCGAAATATCAAATACCTTTGTATTCGTCATCCCGCTACGACTTATCGACGGTGAATTCGACGAATTTAAACCTAAATACTTATCATTCGTCTAAACGCTACTAAACTCTAATATTTAATACAATGTTAATTAATACGAGACTAAACCTATTACATTAGAGATACTTAGACCTTTTATGTCTTATGTTAGGGCACTTAGGAGGTGTAGTATTACTCTCCAGTTTGTGTCTACCCGACATACTTATCGCTGATTCGTGAGTTATTCGATGAACTTTTACTACTTTATAAATTTTACTTCGGGCATGATTAGCGTTAACTAAATTTTATATATCTTGATTATGCATGTTTAGATTATGATGCCTTTAGATTTAGTGTACCTCACTTATACGGCCTTGGTGGTAGTATAAGGCCCTCGATTAAACACCTGTTAACTCTAGTTGAGCCATCGGTATTTATATATAGATCTATATGGGTTTTACAAACCCTCATCCCTTACTATGCGCAGGGGTGTTATTGCCGCTATGTTTATCTCGTAACTACCTTAGTTGGACACACTAAGGCGGAGGGTTATTGTTGCCTTTACGTTGTTGCCTTTACATTACAGTACGGTTCAGGTGTAGATGAATATCTAAGGTTTATGCATATATCGTACATTGTTATAATTCAAGATATAAACCATTTTACTATTGTTTTCTAACTACATTTTCTAATGGGTCAAAATCTTCAAAATATTATGTTTTTATAAAATACGAATAACCCACCAACTTTATGTTGACGTCGTATTTTTAACGCTTTTCAGGAGGTTGAGTTTTGCATCGATTATGGAGTTATTATTTTTGCTTTGGATATTGTGTGGACTTTCAAAGAGACTTAGCTAGACGTAGTTAGTTTCTAATTAGGCCATGTACCATGTTGTATTGTTTTGTTTTGTATTGTTGTAACTCCTAAACTTCATTTAATGTAATCTCATTGTTATAGTATTTATTCGATGTAATACTTGATCTTCTGATACCTAATACACTGCACATCTCGGGTTTCCGCCTGCGCGGGGTGTGACACCCTACAAGGTTTTTCCAGGGACTGGTTCACAAACCTCCCGAAGAAGAGCATCTACGTTTTTCTCGACCTTAAGGCTAAGTTCATCTACAATTTCTTCCAACAAAAGAAACAAATAAGAACTCACCTTGAAGCCCACCTCCTACGCCAGCGAGAAGGAGAAAGTCTGCTAGATTTCATGCTTCGCTATACTCAGGAATGCCAGAAAATATCAGACTTGCCTGATATAAACAATAGAGTTAATTACACGGATGGTCCTTATCCAATTACCCAAATGGCACTTTTCGTCCTATCTTTTGGATAAGTATATGGATAGTCCTTTGTTTGGAATTTCTGCACATAGATAGTCCTTTGGTCCGTTAGGGTTAACTCAATTCTGTTAGTTATATCATAATGACCAATTTATCCTTTTTGTCTTATTCGCAAAGGACCATCCGTGTAATTAACTCTAAAATTTATTAAAAGTATTAATAAAAAAAATTAAAACTTAAAAACAAAATGAAAAAAATAAATTCATCATTAAGAACCAATTGTTTTTTTTTTTTTTCCTTCATCATCATTAAATAAACAATCTCCATGAAAACAAAACTCCAAATCCAAAAACAATTTTTCTTTCTTATCCTGTAATCATTAAAAAAACACTAATTCGTCATAACCACCACTCCGCCAAAACCCCGGACAATTTAGATATTGTCGCAGCGTTGATCTCCGCCTTCATGAATTATGTCGGTGAATAGATCTCGAGTACACCTTATTTATCTTCATTCGGACTTGGAATCAATACCAAAAATATAAGAAATAAATATTCATAACAATGGCACCTACAAAACAAGAATAGTGAGAAGCAATGAAGTCTAGTGATTAAAACACATACCGTTCATTCGCCAGATCTTCACTTGGCGATCATCAGCTCCAGAAACAATCAGAGGGAGAGTGGGATGGAATGAAGCCCAATTCACTCCTCGGTCATGACCCTCCAAGACATACTTCACAACAGCATCAACTCCCCCAAAGAAATCTGTATTCATCTCGAGGTTCGCCGTCACCACCATCACCTACATTTGGGTTCGATTTCGTCACCACTACAGCTCAACCTTTGATTTTACGGTTCCGTTTCCGTTCTCCGACCATGGCTTCCGTTCTCCGACCGCTGCTAATTTCTTATTTCCCAGTTTATGTTTATTAAAGTCACAGATTTGTGAGTCTTTTTTTTTTCTTTTTCTTTTCTTTCCTTTTTGTGATTTGTATTTTTGTTAGTTGTAGGTGTAGATTAAAGAATTTGAAAATTAAAAGTTCAATATTCTTTGAGTTATTCAAAGAGGTTGTGGATAGTTGCTAATGGTGGTTGTGGAACTAAAAGGGACAAAACCAGGTTTGGAGGTTTGGAGAAGATGATTAAATGTAAAAGAAAATATTTTATTAGCTTTTTTTGATAATAAGATAAATTAGGGTTTTTGATTTTGATTTTGATTTGATAAATTAGGGTTTGTTTAAAGATTTTTAGGGTTAATTACATATTGTTTTATCTGATTGTGATTTTTGTGTAATTTTTTTCATTTTATTTTTTTCATTTTGTTTTTAAGTTTTAATTTTTTTATTAATACTTTTAATAGATTTTAGAGTTAATTACACGGATGGTCCTTTACGAATAAGACAAAAAGGGTAAATTGGTCATTATAATATAACTAAAAGAATTGAGTTAACCCTAACGGACCAAAGGACTGTCCATGTGCAGCAATTCCAAACAAAGGACTATCCATGTACTTATCCAAAAGATAGGACGAAAACTGCCATTTGGATAATAGGATAAGGACCATCCGTGTAATTAACTCTGAACAATATATGCCTAACTTTTTAAGATTTCATTGATAGTGTGAATTGGTTTTGGATCGAGCTGTTACATCTGACATTGACAAGCTTAACGGCACTCAAACTGAGCTCGGGTTCAAAGACAACAAACTCTAACAACCTATCACACTATTTATAGACAAAATCTAAACACTACGAATTAAATTTTCAACATGCCATCATCTTAATTTCAATTCGGGGAGTTCAATTCAATTCGGAATCAAAGTCTTCAGCCTTCGAGTTAATATCTTCAACGTTGACTTGAGTTGACTTAAGTTATTCTTCAATTTGATTTCAGTTCGGAGGAACTTCATTTAGTTTAGAGTATCTGAACTAACTAGTTCCCGAACTGAAAATTTCACCTCGTATTATTCATGATTTTAGTTCGGACCCTCCACAAACTAAAATCATCTTTATTCAAGTACCCTTTTTAGAACTCATAGCTTCATCTAATCAGTTCAGCTCCCAACAAATGTCTAGCCCATAAAAGAACTGCTTGGAATGAGATAGGTAGTACTTTGGCTTCTGTCATGGTTTGTCTTGCTACAAACCAAAGGTTCAATTTTCCAAAACTTATTTTTGATGGTATGCTTTGGAATTTAGCTCATCCTGAGCAAAAGTTCTTAATGTATCCAAGGTTTTTGCAACACATGACCGGGTTGATATGGTTTATGTAAACACAACCACAATCTTAAGAATAAGATCTTGATCTATCAAAGAAGTTTAGCAGCGGATAAACACTTTGAAATTACAAGTTTATGTGATCAAACGAATATAGTTTGTGAATACGAATAAGAACAACGAATATCGCAATAAAGCCTCAATGTATTAATCAATCGAAAAGACTTATACACGTGTTTTTCCTAATACAAGGATCTATGTATTTATAGACCTTGAGGCTAAATCTAGCTATTTTAGGAAACAACTCATTGTAATTCTAATACAATTCTAATAAGGAAAGAGATAAATAAAAAACTTTTCTAGAATTATCTTTTTCTTCACAAACCCTTCATGCAGTAGTAACATATAGCGGCCAGTTGTAATGAGTGTTGTAATAGTAACCAACCGGTCGTCGTGCAGTATTAACCAAGTAGTAGTAACTTTGCAGTAGTAGAATACTTAGTTAATTTTAATCAATTAATTCCCAACAACACATTCTTAATTGTGAACTTAAATATTTGTGTGAACTTAAATATTTGTCAAAATCAAAGCAAGTGTTTTCTCCTAAATCTCATGGAAGAAAGGTTTTTGTAAACATGAGAAGGGTAAATAAAGGATTTATAGGACATGTTACTAAATGTTCTCAACAATGATGGCAGTAACTCCATCTTCAGGTGAGGGACCAAGTACTCTACTTGAGTCTCAACCCATACCTTCTACTCAAAGTCTAGTTGTTACCTCATCAACAAGTGCATTTCTATTGTTCCAACAATAGTCCCTTTTCACATAAAAAGAAACACAAAGAGAAACTATCCTTTTCTTGTGTCTAAACATACCCTAAACCTATCACTAATTTCTAGTTCTTAACATGACACTCTGTCTGTTGAGACAAAAGAAAGGGATACCAATGAGTTGCTACCTAGGCTCAAGAGGTGGTCTATAAGGAGAGGGATGACCATGTTGGAAGGGCTCAAACTACTGTTGTATCACATAGTGGTGCACATACCAGTTTTATAGGCAATAAGACCCAACTAATGGCAACAATTGATGATGATGATGCTTTTTTTGAAGTAGCATTGGAGAGTGGACCCAAGTGCCAAGAAACCAAGAAGGAGGGAAGTGCTCCTGCTAGGCAAGAGATTACCTCTACACAAACTTCCATTGATTTACCACCTGTTGGTACTCAACAGGGATGTGGTGTGAATATATATGATTACTCAAACTTGGAATTGGTGGATATGTGTCTGGAATATACAAGGAAAGTGGAACACCAAGCCAAGGAACTTGCATAGTTAAAGAGGATGGTGATGAAATTGGTAAAGAAGAGGAAACATTTGAAGTTCCAGCTCAAGAAGAAGCCCAAAATGGAAGATGCAAGTACTTCTCCCATGCCTTCTAGTTCATCTTCTATAGAGGATGTTATCAAAAAGGGGAAAAATAAGAAGGTTTCTGATGATGAGATGGGCTCAGGAACATGGATTGAGCAAAGATTGTCATATGGAGTCATCAAGTATTTGCTGGTTGAGAAGAGGTATGATCATGATTTTGCTATATTGCATGAAATGATTACTTAAGTTGTTTGCTCCAAAGAGATTCTCAGCTGGCTCATGATTTGGTTTAGAGATAGTGCTGCAAAGAAGAGAAGAAGACCTCAAGATAAAGGAAGAAAGAGCTAAGAAGAAAAACAAGTAGAATTCAGTTTTGATATCATCCTCCCTTGTAATTGTTTGTAAAACATGAGTACTTTGTATCAATGAAAAGTATAAGTTGGGGGAGATTGTTGGGAATAAATCTGCTTAAAAATAACTAAGTATGGTTACTACTGCAAGTTACTATTACTTGGTTTCTACTGCCCGTCATCAGTTACTACTCCTTGAAGAGTTTTTTAAGAAAAATATAATTCTGGAATAGTTTATATTTATCTTTTTCCTAATTAGAATTGTATTAGAATTATAATTAGTTGTTTCCTAAAATAGATAGGTTTAGCCTCAAGGTATATAAATACATAGATCCTTGTATTAAGAAAAACACGTGTATTAGTCTTTCAATTTGTGATTAATATATCGAGTCTTGTTGGTGATATTCATTATTGTTCATATTCTCATTCGTATACAATATTCGTTTACTCACATAACTTGTAGTATCAAAGTGTTTAATCCGTTGTTAATTTTTTTTTGATAGGTCAAAATCTTATTTATATGTATTGTGGTTTGTTTACATATAACCTAATCGATCCTGATAAACACCAAATCAGCAAGAAACAAGTTCCAGGTTAAATCTCATATACATTAGGTCTTTCAAAGATTTTGTTTGATACCAAAGAGGTTCTCAATTTTGAATACATACAATAGTTTTGGATATAATGTTCAATACATTTTAAATCAATTAACCCTTTTTTAAATATATAAACCGCAAAAAACTGCACTTTTAAACTGCACTTTTAAAGCATAAGAAACAACCTAAGACACCCTAGAGAGAGAAATGAAAACGAGTGAATGAGATCTCTCAACTGATTGTTGAGCTGTTATATAAAAATTACTCATGTCATCTTTAGTCCTTCATAAAGTGTTTTGTTCCCTTTTAGTCCCTTTGCATCTTTAGGCCCCATAACAAGCCTATGTCACAATCCAAACATTTAGCCCAATACTCCTTATTGATCTAGTCCACATATTTACGTAATAAGCTCTTATTTCCTCAATAGCTTAATCCACTAATCGGATTAATCTACACAAGTAATAAATAACATATACACTACAAGAAAAAGGACCTTTAGTGACGACTTTTTTTTAGTGACGACTCACATTTCGTCACTAAATGGATGATTTAGTTACCATAAAATATGTCGTCACTAATTTTGATAAATATTCCAAAAATAGTGACTAATACCAAAAGTGGTCACTAAGTGGTCACTAAATGGATGGTTAGAGACCAAAATATGGTAGTCACTACGTATATTCATTGAGTTAGGTAAAATAAGTGAGTTGAAAAAATTTAGTGACCAAAAACATAGTCACTAAGTGAGATTTTAGAGACAAAAAAAATAGTCGTAACTAACTTGGATAGTTAGAGACCAAATATTGTGGTCATTAACAAATGATTGTTAAGTTGAAAAACTAGGTGTATTTAGCTCATTGAGTCGAGAGTATGTTAATAGTATCAAGAAAAAATATTTAATTATTAGTATATTCTTCATGTTTTAAAACTATGATATATTTAAAGTTTTTATTTTTACTGCCAATCTAAATTGATAATAGCTTTAAACATAAAGGATTTAGATGGTAAATACAATATAAATATAAGGACTTACATAATAAATACAATATAGCTTTAAAAATAGACACCAATGAAATAGTTTGTCACTATTTTATTTTAAAATCTTAAACACCAAAAAAAATATGGTCACTAATATTTTTTTAATATTACAAAACCAAATAAAATATATTGTTTCAAACCAAATAAAATATATTTTTTTTTAATATACTTGTTTCAATATAATTTTACTAAAATTGCATATATTCTTCCTATAATTAAATTCCCTTAACGCCTATGATTCCGTGCCTTATATTATTTTTTATTTCATTGGGCTGTTTTTTGGGCTTATGGGTTAGGCTTATTTTTGGGTTTGTTTTTTTCGGGTTTTGCCACCTGCTTAGGAGTTTTCCGCCACCTGTCTTTTCTCTTTTGTCTCGCTGTCGATTGCTCTCAGTTTTTCTTCCATTTATCGCCACCTGTCTGCAGATTAAACGTTTCGCCGTTTCGCTTTTTGAGGTATGGTCTTTGTTATTTGATTTATTGTATTGCGATCGATTTGTCACAAACGATTACAGCTTCGATCGTCTTTCTTCTTTTATAATAATAATAATTCTGTTCATACCAAATCTATAAAAAGTAGTGGAGTATTAATTATATTTGAAAAGAAAAAGAAGTGCTTTCTGGATTGGTGATTTAAATCTTCAGGTATTTTTTTTATTGATTATTGATTGATTTATTGATTAGTGAGTTAGTTAGTTACTAGAATATGTTTGTGTAAAGTGATGGCTTTAGATCTCTCCATATTGATTAATTTCCAATACCTAAGATTTGCAGATATATGTTGGATTAACAACTGTGTCGATGAAAGGAGGTGGAGGAGGTTACTTGAATGGGTTGAGGATGAAGCAGCTTTGTCTATTTTTTTTTCGTTTTTATTGTCGTTGTTTGGAATTGGGAGAAAACTCCTCCTCTTACTATTTTGGTTCCACCTAATGATCACCCATTTCCAGGTTTTTCTTCCGTTACATGTTTCGTGTTTTATCTTTTCATTGTTAATTGTTTATTATAATAGATGAAGTGGAAAGGAATCATGTGACTCAACTTAAAGATGATGATTTTAGACAAGAAGCTGATACCCCGTCAAATATACCTTCCACAAACACTTTGCACAATCGGAATGCAAAAACAGCGTAATGCCATGGAAACCGGGAAAGAAAGTCCTGGTCCATTAAAGCTATATCATATGTCGTAAAGAGCACATCAAAAGGTTAATCCTGGATCTGCGTTATAACAACACATGAGCATTAGCATTCATATCAGAAAAAACTGGTCCCATTAGCTACTGATAATCAGTTCAGCTAGAAGATGACCAAGTTGGATATGGCCCTCTTCCTATCAACACCAAATTTGTTTTAACTCAATATCCCCATTACCCCACCACCCACTCTCATCTACACAAACTACCAAAGGTATATATGATTGCCCCACTCTTTAAATAATTGAACTCCAGTTCATAACATAAGATTATGGGACCAAAATCTTTTCACAATGCATCATCCATTTACTAAATTTGTTCCATTTATATCTTCTTAATCACAATTCTTCATGTGGGTATTATAAATTTCACAACTTTATACATTTTTACGACACTTTTTCGATATTGCTTACTTTGTTTCTTGAATTTCACAGGTGAGTGATGAGAATAAAAGCGAGAAAAGGTTATAATTTATAATAGACAAGTAGTATTTTTCAACTTTTGAGTAAGTTAAATTGGAGATTGAAATTTGATAGGCGTGGTTGACTTGTGAACAGTTAGGGAGGTGTTTGATATTCGGCTTCACTTCCTTTGGTGTCTGACCAACTTTCGATACAAATAAATCAAGAAGTGGAGTGGAGTGGAAAAGATTTGAATTTTTCCGCTTTGATTGACAATGCCGGTTCCTTTAGCTCCATATCCTCCTCCACCAGTACCATTTACACCCCCTGCTGCAACTGGTACACTTGAGTCAACTTTTGATATCGAAAATTAAAAGTCAAACTTAATATTCTTCAAATTCAAATTTTTGATTTGTGATTCTACTTTTTTAGTTATGAATGTGTTCAGTAGTGATGTTTATTATATATGAACTATATGTATTGGTTGTTTTTCGATAATCGCAGTTAATTGTTAATGATTTTGAAATGAAAAAAAGTCATGTTGACTCTTTAAAGTCAACTGCAGTAAACAGAGGATTCTGTCTTTTTTGGAACAGGTTCTGAAAGCCAGTTGGTGTTGGTGTGTTCTGGATGTCGAAATCTTCTTCTTTACCCGATCGGAGCAACGTCGGTTTGCTGTGCTGTTTGCAATTCTGTCACTGCTGTTCCTCCTCCCGGTATGTACACTATGCTGGATGTTTTTTCATAATTTATTTGGATTGATAATATTTGTCATTTAAACAGTTTAAAACTCATTACTTATTGAAAGTTCTTCAAAATGGTCAAGCTTATCGATATAGGTTTTCTTAGGTACCGAAATGGCACAATTAGTTTGTGGAGGTTGTCACACTTTGCTCATGTACATTCGTGGGGCGGCAAGTGTAAAATGTTCGTGTTGTCATACTATTAATTTGGCCTTACAAGGTACCTATTCTTTCACCCTACTAAAAACTCTTAAAATCAGACGATAAATATGTCTAAATTGCCAAAACTGTTAAACTTTAGGAAATCAAGTAGCACATGTTAATTGTGGAAACTGTATGATGCTATTGATGTATCCATATGGTGCACGATCAGTAAAATGTGCGGTTTGCCAGTTCATTACGTCTATTGGGGTTAGTACAAAACCTAAAGTTTCCTCTTTGTTAATTGAACTTACCAATGTTTAAGTTCCAAACTTTGTGTAAACAAGTTTTGCATTAACATAATGTCCGGTTTTTCTCATGATGGCAGGCTTCGACAAGCAATATAGAACAAAAGTTTGTCAGTTAAAATCCACAACGCCGTTTCTCCTTGCCAACATCTATAGAGTTACAAATTTATCGTGCGGGAGATCATTATTATTGTTATTGTGAACAACTTCAAGCAGCAGAACGAACCTGACAGGTCGTAATTTTGTAAAAATAGGTGCAGACATTCCTAACGGGTTTCATAAACCGTGCTTTTGTAACCACAACAAATTGTTATTGTACCTATACTGTATTATCAACACCCGTTTTAACCGCCATTACTATCGTTATTATGAACATATACAGGACAGCGAACCCGTGCAACGCACGGGTAATCTTCTAGTTACTTATCAATGGACAACGTTCAAATCTGAAACCCTAGTTCTCTGGGCGATATGCATCCTCTCCGGCGATCAGATCCGCTCCGTCTCCGGCGATCAGATTCGCTCCGTCTCCGGCGATCTGCTCCGTCTCCGGCGATCTGCTCCATCTGCATCTATCCGCTCCGTCTCCGGCGATTTTCTTCGTCGCCTTGCCCCCGGCCATACACCTCATCTCCGGCCATCTTAGCTTTCTCTGGATCTTCGATTTCCTGTTATTAGAGGTACGTCTTGTTCTTTAATTTCATCAATTCTGTAAATGTTTTAGCTTCGATTTCGTTTTTTGAATTTTTTGTTAGAAAATTTGGATTAGGTTTTGTGTAATTTATAGATATTGTGATTTATGAATGTTGAATGAATGTAATTTATTTATGCGGATGATTAGTTTCGTTACGCTTCGATCGAAACTAAGGTTTTTGATTTCTAGCTCATCGTTTTCATGAAAAATTGTTAATAGATATAAATCGAGGGGATTAGTATCTCAGCTTCAATTGAAACTGTGTATTGTTATGTTCGTTATGTAATTCGATGTTTTGGTTAGAAGATAGATGTAAGTTGAGGTGATAGTTTTGTTGTCTTCAATCGAGAGTCTGTTTCGCTCTGTAATTACGGTAGTGTTGTCTTCGATTGAGAGTCTGTTTCGCTCTGTGAAAATTGATATAGTATCGTTATATTAAATTGAAACTGTGTTTGTCTCTGTAGTTCATTATGTTAACGTATAAACTTAGGTGTAATTCTTCGAGTTTCGGTTTCTGTATGTAGGTAATGTTCTTGGTTGGAATGATGTTAGACTTTGAGAGTTTTGTATCATGTTGAATGCATTCCCGTTCCGACCCTCACACCACCGTCGAGCCCACTCGGAAATGAACTTCCGTCTCCCAGACGACTTAGATCTGGCGCCAGATCCATACGATGCACCTTCTGGAAGCTTCGAGGAGTTAGGATCTGAAGAAGATCTGTTCACTACTTATATGGACATTGAAAAACTCGGATCTAACTTGACTGATGCTACTGCTGTTTTGAATAATAATAATACTGCTACAGGTGGATTGATGGAGGAGAGTAATGGTGGTGATGAGAAGACTAATGGTAGACCCAGGCATCGCCATAGTAATTCGGTTGATAGTTCGAGTTTTTTGAATGAAAGTATTGAAGCTAAGAAAGCTATGGCTCCTGAAAAACTTGCGGAATTGTGGACGCTTGATCCTAAACGAGCTAAGAGGTACTAATTTCATTTACTGTTTTTAACTTGTTAATGGATCGCTCAATTCGATATAGATCTTTGCAAATCTAGAATATAATTGAGATTAGGATTCATTTTTTAATATTTGTATTAGTTGAATGCAAGATGACCAATTTTGTTAGATGTAATAAGTAGAGTATAATGCGTTTATTCAAATGTGAGCAAAGACTTTGTGGTGATTCACATTAATACGGATAGTATGCCCGGGATGCTACTTTTTAACAAAGTTAATGTTTATTCGTATGATTTACTTTTTAAATTGTTACATCACTGTCTAAGTACATTCAGTTACTCATATCATATCAATAATCAGCCATTTTTGCTTCACTCTAGAAAGTCATAGGCAAAAGTTTACATGTCGATGACTCGATTCTATAGGTAAGAATGTACGTTTAAGTAGCATGCCTTTTAGTTGTGATAGCATACGATTGGAGATATATACCATTTTGTGTATAGTCCTTGGGCGTTAACACTCTATGTGTGATCCTGATTCAGCTGTAGTATAAGGGGTAAGGGGATATCAATTATAAATGTTTATATCAAGATAAATGGCCTCATAGTGCATATTATTATGTAATATACAGATCATCTTATGCTTTATAGTTTACAGGATTTTAGCAAATCGACAATCTGCCGCTCGTTCAAAAGAGAGGAAGGCGCGTTATATGTCTGAGCTTGAGAGGAAAGTTCAGACCCTGCAAACTGAAGCAACCACCCTTTCAGCACAGTTGACTCTGTTTCAGGTTATTCTTCAAACCTTTTCTCTTCTTTCTTTTTTATATCCGTTTTTTTTTCCCGTCAATTGACTCTGTCTCGGGTTATTTAATTTGTAAACCGATGTTTTCCTTATAGAGGGATACAACTGGCTTGTCTTCTGAAAATACGGAGCTTAAGCTACGCTTACAAGCTATGGAACAACAAGCTCAATTACGCGATTGTAAGACTTCTAAAGAAGAAAAAAATCATATTCATGCATGATATGATATTTCACGTGTTATATATTCTGATTATATTTGATAAATATAGCTCTGAATGAGGCACTGAAGCAAGAAGTGGAAAGACTCAGAATGGCGACCGGGGAAATAGCAAGCTGTTCAGATGGTTACAATATGGGAATGCATCACGTTCCTTACAACCAATCAAACTTCTTCGCAAACCATCAACAGCAGGAGCCGCAACAATACCACCAATCCCACCACCAACGTTCACGATTGATGAATTTCATTAAGAGTGAAAAAAAGAATGAAATTTGGACTGTAAGTTTTCGATTGCGTAAACGATTGATGTCGTTCAATTGAAACAATTGAATTCAGTTTTTTTTTATTACACGAATAAGGTTAATTAGAGACTTGTGGAGAAGCTTATAGTTAGTGTAGTTTGAACGTTTAAGATTGACCTATCGAATTTACGTGTGATTAGCTTTACTAAATAGGAAATCAAGTGGTTAAAAAAAGTTTTATTTTCGCTGATTTGTTTTGTGTATAGTTTGTTTGTAGTTGTTTGGAGTTCGTAGGCAGCCCATAGTAGCCTACAACAAAGTTCTTTTCGTTGATTTATAATTACAAAAACACAATATTTTGGTTTTGGTACTTTTCCTTTTGTTTAAAATTTTTTCGTCTGTTTTGTTTGCAGCATGGCTGCTCAAAAAGGATCTCAGTTTGATACTCGTCAGTTCGATTAAGATGGATGAGTTGTAAGTTTTGCTTTTTCACATATAAGCTACCTACTATTGTTACCAAGTGTTGTTTTGGATAGCTTATTTTGCAAATACTTTGTTATGCAGGCTTTCCACCGACGAACAAGACTTCTTCAGATCATACGATGAAGTTTACGACAGTTTCGATGCCATGGGTTTGCAAGACAACCTTTTGAGAGGCATTTATGCATATGGTACGCCTCTAGTTCTGCTTATCATTAGTTGATAATAAATAGTTCTAACTAAGTTTCGATAATGAAGTTTAATTCAAACTTTTTTCCAACTTTAATACTTACATAACGCTTCAATTTTGTTCCTTTATTGTTAGCCATTTAGTCGAACATATTTGAAACTTGGTAGTTTAGTGACTTGTTTTCAGAAAAGTTTGTTTATTACACGAATCGTACCTCAAATTGAAAACTGTAACATTGATGGTCCCTAAGATATACTTTTCTGTTACAAGCGTAGGGACGATTAATGTTACAGGCTTCAAAATTCAAGACTACCAGTGTTAGAAGCTTGAATTTATTTACGTTTTATAAACGTTTGGGATAAAAACCATAATTAGTTTGATATATACCACAAGGGTCTGTTCTTGTTACTCTTATCATTATATCGGTTTAATCTCATGATTTTTTTCGAATGTAGGTTTTGAGAAACCATCTGCAATTCAGCAAAGAAGAATTGTTCCCTTCACCAAGGGTCTTGACGGAATCCAACAAGCTCAATCTGGAACCGGAAAGACTGCAACTTTCTGCTCTGTTTTCTTTATTTTGGTTTAAATGAATGTTTAATATTTGGATTTGATTATTACAATTAATTGGTTATAATTTAATTGCTGTAAATTACTAGATATTTGTATCCAAAATATTGATTTTTTTTTGTTGAATTGAAATAGTTAGTGACCACTTTCTTTTTGTCTCTAACATTAGACACCAAACTTATTTGGTCACTGATCGGGGTTAACGGAGCCGTTAACTCCGTTAAATGAGCTGAATAGTGACCACTTTCACTTGTTTAGAGACCAAATTGGTGACCACTTTTTTGTCGTCACATATATAGTGACCACTTTGTTTTCGTCACTAATTAGAGACAAGTTATGTTTTTGGTCACTAATAAAATTAGCCACGGACCTTTAGTGACCAAAAGTGACGACTTTTATTTTGGTCACTAAACTCCTTAGTGACGGAATTTTTCAACTGTTAGTGACCAAATGTGTTTTGTCTCTAAAAGCCTTTTTTCTTGTAGTGATAGCAGTATCATGTTCTTAACTCTAATTATGAATTACAAATAATCTCTATATTTCAACAATAACCATAGTATAATCATCGACATGGTATAATAATCATTAATCAACATAAAGGACTCGTAGTAATTCCTTATTTCATCAAATATGGAATGCTTTAGGATGTTTCGCTGACCGTGTTTGGTTATAACCTGTAATTTTTTTTTTTTTTTTTTGAACGGCAATGTTAATGATGCGGGGCCACAGTGACATCCAATTGGGCAGTATGTGACCCACGAATCTTACACCAAGGTTATTTACATATCTCCTAATATTCACCTAAGGAGGAATCCCATAGGAAAGTTCGAACCCAAGACCTAAGCTCCTACCAATGGGAAAAACCTCATTGACGTTATAACCTGTAATTTATAGCCCTTTATTATGAGTAAAAATGAAATGTTAGATTTTTGGTAACATAATCATAATGAGAAAATGTCCCCACTTTTAATAAAAAATGTGAATATATTTTAGATTGTAAATCTCCACACTCTTAAATATTGATAATTTTTCTTTTTTCATATTTGAATTAATAAGATATATTTTTAAACAATAAACTAATAAAAAAAATTAATTTTTTTAACAGCCTTAAACCAAACTTGAAAAATGTATTTAAGAACTTTTTAAATGTACCTGGGACATTGTAGTATAATATTGTCTTTCGATTAGAAAAAATGGTTGAAAATGAGTTACCTTATACCTCAATTTTTAAGTTTCTAAAATACCTAACATTCTATTTATATTTGTTTCAAAATTATTGTATAATATTAAAGATGAATAGTTAAAATATAGTAATTTCAATTTTGTCCTTAAAAAGTGTAAAAAATTGATTTATTCAATACATAAACATAATGATAATTTAATAAAAAAAATAATTCATCAATTACACATATCTTATTTTAACCATTTTTTATATACGGTTATGTTTTGAGAAACGAAAAAATAAAATAGACTCGTTTCTAGGTTGGTAGGGAACCACAAGATATTTAGAAATCAATTAAGTTGTTTACATATCATTTAATGTTTGAAAGCGAACAAAATATTGGTGTATTGATTTTTTCCCTTGCAGGATCTTATATTTATGAGGTTGGTTAGAGTTTTGTGTGAATATCATATACAATAAATAATGAGAAATGAAGCAATATAGGTATTTGAGGGGATATTAATAGAGATGGCAATAGATAAGAAAATATTCGCAATCTATGTATCCTTTCGTGAGGTGTGGGCAAAATAGAAGAATTTGAATTTGAGGTTATGGATAAAAAAAAGTGTACTAGTCAGCGGTTTATCGGGGATTGCAGGTATGCACTACTCTTCACGAGTAATCCGAGTCCACAAACCAACAAAAAACGTTTCATATATCATCGGGTATTACCATAAATCCGAGAACTATATATATAATACTAATATATTATGGTCTAATAGAATACAAAAACATCATTAAATAAAAGTAATTTAATATACAAATCGGTCTTGACTAGTAACCTCGAAAAGTTAACGGAAAAAACTTCATTCAGAAATCAAGATATTGGGCGAACCATTTGTTTTAATGTTTCCAATTTGCCTCTTGAATAGTTAATATTAGATAATAAGCCCAAACTCGATCGTGTTTGGTTTATTAGGGTTTGTGATTAGGGTTTACATTGTATTATTATATATATATGTTTGATCATGATAATAATCCTTTAGACATAGCTACTATTGTTTTCTGCGATAACGTCAGCTCAGTCTACATGTCATCGAACCCGGTTCATCATCAGCGGACCAAATACATAGAGATTGATATTCACTTTGTGCGGGACAAAGTGGCTGCGGGTCAAGTCCGAGTTCTCCATGTTCCTTCTAGATACCAGTATGATGACATTTTCACTAAAGGCCTCCATTATTCACAGAGTTTCGCTCCAGCTTGAGCGTTCGTCATACTCCCGCTCAATCTGCGGGGGCATATTAGACTAGTGTATAACATTGTATTGCTAGCTCATATATTGTAGTCCACTAGAGAGCCCATATATGTACACTATATATGTATATCGTTTGCATGGAATAAAGATGACAACTCATTTATCCTAATCTCAATACCTAACATGGAATAATAAAACCCATTTTTTATTATTATCATGATCAAACATATATATATATATAATAATACAATGTAAACACTAATAATCCCAAACCCGATCGGGTTTAGGCTTATTATCTAATACTCCCCGCCAGTTTGAGCGGCGAAATCGCGAAAGCTCTAACTGGACAAAAAACTATTATTACGAAATTAAACATAAAATAAAACATGGATAATTGCTAATAAGTCTCATTGCTTGCGGTGACGCATGGCGACGTGTCGAAGCTGCGTTCGTTGCTTTTTCCGGTTTGCTTTTCTTCGGAATTTAATTACGAATTTACACCCGCTAACGGCGTCAGCTAACTCCAAGCGATTTGAAAATTATAAGCAAAACAATTTTTTTTCCAGATCTAAACCCCACACCTTGAATCGGAGCGTGACGGTACGTCCGGTGGTCTTCTGTTGCGATTCCGGTATGCTTTTCTTCGGAATTTAATTACGAAGCCAACGGCGCTGACCTCGTCAGTTAACTCCAAACGGTTTGGGAGTTATGGGCAAAACAGTGATCGACTAAATTTCAAATCCGATTTTTTTTTTTTTTTTTTTTTTTTAGGGTTTGGAACCTAGGCAAGCTAGGCGGCTCATCTCTACGCCGATTAGGGTTTGAAGAAAAATAGAGACGGGATCAGACCCACTCTGATACCATGAAGAATAATAAATCCCTTTTTTATTATTATCATGATCAAACATATATATTTAATAATACAATGTAAACCCTAATCAGAATCCCTAATAAACCCAAACCCGATCAGGTTTGGGCTTATTATCTAATAGTTAAAACCGTCATTTGTGAATTCCGAAAATCCAGTTAGTGTGGTTAAATTCAATAGGGACCGACAAATTTAGGCTAAGAGTATACATAAAAAAGTTTTACAAACCTTTACATACAAGATGACTTGTCATGTTTTGAATGGTCAAAAAAAAAATAGGAGAGATAATGAGTTTTTTTTATATGATTGGTCAAATATCAATAACTACTCATTTTATATGTAATTTTTGTAAATTCTTTGTATATATAACATTTTTCGCATGCTAATAACTCCTCATTTGGGTCAAAGGAATTTGAGCAAGGTTACACACATGTTATGTTGGTGTTAAACTTATTTACCCTTTTTAAGGGCAATATATTTAACTAACCATCAAAACTTAACATTAATTTCTCAAAAAGATTTGCTATTATAAATTCATAACATGACTTGACACACTTGCACACATACACTCCCTTCCTCATCATAAACTCAAAGATGGTGAATTCTTCTCTCGAGATCAAGCAAGATGATAAATTCTTCTCCAGACTTGTATCGAAGGAAAATTCCGCTTCTAACCCTTCCTTCAGAATCTACTATGGAAATGTTTCAGGTGCAGTTCCCTTTACTTGGGAAATTCAACCTGGTACACCGAAGCAGAAAATCTTTACCAATTCCATCCCTCCCCTCACTCCTCCTCCTTATTACATCTCAAACCCCGACCGTGATCTAAACAAACCCACGAAGAGAAAATACTACCTAAGATCCAAGATTTTATACAACTTCTTGTTGAACATAAACCTTATTAAAAAAGGTAATGGGGGGGTTTTGTCACCTTTGTCTTCATCATCATCTTCGTGGTCATCTTCAATGAGTAGTACTGGCCGTTCTTCCAAAGCGAATAGATCAAGAAGAAGTCGTTTCTCGAGCTTTGGTTCTTCGTTTGATGATGGACACATGTACAATGGTGGATCTCCTGATTCAGTGACGTGTTTTAGGACGAACACTACCAACAATAAGAATTCTAATGCTCGTGGTAGTACATATACGGTTACGTGCATTAAGAAAGCCTTCTTATCCATTGTGGGTCGAATATCTGGGTAAAGCTACTACAGAGACAATGAAAAAAACCTTGAAGGGTTTAAATCCTTTATTTCTTTTCGTCTCTTCTTTTTATCTTTGTTTTTCAAACCAAATATTGTCTCAAAAATGTTTTCTTTAGTTTCTTTAATTATTTTTAGGGTGATTTGGGGAGTTTGGTGTGAGTATATAATTCAACATATGGGAATTGCATTTACATTTCATTTGAACATAAATGTAAATCTTGTTTGTGAGCTCTTTATTTAATTGATGATATTCATATTTATATTTTTGTTTCTCTTATTTATAACTTACTCGATTTTCATTATTATTATTATTTTTGAGTATTTATAGAACAAATATAGACAATTCACCAAAATTTCATATAGTAGTTGAGATTTAAATCAGTATTCACCTATATAATAATTTTCATAATTTAATTAACTCACAAACATTATTGTTATGTAAACTGATTTATATTGTTGTAAACATATTACTCTCTTTCATTTGAGAGGTGATGTTGCACTTACACACTGATCTTTTCTCATTCAATTTCCGGATCGGTGTTCAACTCAAAAAGATAAATGATACGTGCTATAAACTAAAGATGAAGAATTAGTACATTAGTAAAGAAGAGAAGATGAGAAAATCCATATCTATCGAGTAAAAAACATATGTTACGATGTGATATATATATTTATAAGCTAATATGTATAAACTAACTTGGATTATGATAGGAAGTTTAATATTCATCTTAATATGAAGTCATAATACCCTGCGTTGGATGTTCATCGTTTATTATACTTTATCAATAATACCATGTGTTGGATGCCACATTATATTCATAGAATATTGTTTATGTTTTTTCTTGATTAATTCGAGACCGTATTCTACTTGAATATGTTGAATTATAGATCCTAACTATATATTTTTGACCGTTAAATAAAGTGTAATAAGTTCAAGATAATTCTAAAGTATTTTTATCTCTTCAGGAGATTTACTTGTAAAAGTTAGTACATTGATTCTATAATTATCCATAATACTTCACTTGGATGTATAGTTTGATATGTTATGTCTCATTAAAGGTAAAACCTAATGGGATAAAAACATGGTGAAGAAAAACGAGTACACAATTTCGTCCATTCATTCCTGGTTATGTTGCTTGTAGGTGGTTGTATCACATGCATATATATATATATATATATATATATATATATATATATATATATATATATATATATATATATATATATATATATATATATATATATATATATATATATTGTTTTAGCCCGTATATATAGTGAAATATTTATTTCCTTTTGAATATTGTTTATGTCAACTATTCCTATATGCTTAAGAACTTTTAGTATTGATATACGTTTTAGGAAATTTGATATTAACGAGGAATTTTGCCACCCGCGTGTTGCGTCGGATTAAAAAAAATCATTTTGGAAAGCATAAAGTTGAAAGATATAATTGTATTTTGTATTTTGATTTTTTTATATATCATTAAGAATCACATAACTTCTTACACGTTTTACACTAAAAGGATATAAAATCAACAACATCTTTGATGAAAAATTACATTTTTAGTTACTAACCTAAATTTTAACGAAAGATGTTAAAGTAAATTTTTGTACACGTGACCCTTCGTCCGGCTCCAGACGAAGGGATGATAACATAAGTAAGATCGGCATTGTATTTAATAACTTCACAAAGGCATTCAATGTTACAAATGATTGGGAATTGAATACAAGGAATGTTTACTATCAATAGACTCTGTATTCAGAAATAAATGTATTACAAGAGTTCACTTAAGTTATTAATTCCTTTGTCTTGCCCTTATATAGCATGCATTCGGTTATTACCCTACGGGTAATTCATAAGGACCGGTCCGTCTCATCAGTCATCTCATACGTGTCAGCGACGTGGCCAACTTTCCTCCACACCGGTCAGTTGACTGTC
The DNA here is from genome assembly GCA_910822075.1 of Senecio squalidus. Taxonomy (NCBI): domain Eukaryota; kingdom Viridiplantae; phylum Streptophyta; class Magnoliopsida; order Asterales; family Asteraceae; genus Senecio; species Senecio squalidus. The sequence goes on from CAJVGC010000508.1 coordinate 21,034,706, forward strand.
ACAGTCATTTAATGAAGAAGCGCGTGGGCGGCGCTTTGTCTCCCACGCTCCTCTTCATTAAATGCTACCATCATTCTGTCTTGTCCGCAATTAGTGCTACACTCCCTTCAATGTTCCTGCTCCCAGAGACGCTTGAGTGCCCTTTCGTCCGTCCGTAACATCTGTTCCATAAACACCAGCCTTATCGGTACATGACCGGATGAAGACATGGTCCTTCTGTGAGTAATAAATACCCTATCCCAACATCTCCCCCCTAACCTAGGGAAGTGAGTGAGAAAGTGGAGGCCTATTTTTGATCGAATCTTCCCTAGACTATGATTGTCTGACGTTACCACTTGCATTTAAAAGGTAATTATTGCCTGCTAGTTATTAATGCTTCTGATTTGACGGGAGAAATGACTGATTTATGTGGGAAATTATTGACTTCCCTATAAATACTCCTTGATAATCTCATTTTCATTACCCTTTCATTTCATTTTCCCCTTTTTTCTTTCTGCTTGAATCAACCGTCATTGCTCGCTCTTTTCCATTATCTGATTTTTCCGATATGGGAAAAGGTGATATGCTTACCTCGCGCTGTAACCTGAAACATGGTCCGTTCATCGACCTCATAAAGGATTATGGGTTGAAAGCAGAGTGGCGGGCTCGTAATCCCGCGGCGGAGGCTAACGTCGCTGACTGCCCCGAAGACTCGATAGCGATGTACACTCGTTTCTTCGATTCAGCCAATGTTCGTATCCCGTTTACCCGTTTCTTTTTATCTATCATCGAGTATTACCAGTTGAGCCCTGTTCAATTGAATCCTTTGGGGGCTCTGAGAGTGACCAACTTTGAGCTGTTATGTCATGCCCTAGGTTTTCCTGCCACTTTGAATTTGTGGAGGAGTTTTTTCAAGTTAATTCGCTCGGGGGATTGGTTTACTGTCGAACGTCGTCCGAAGGTGGACAATGAAGAGTGGGAGTGTTTTCGTTTTGTGCCCACCAGTCTAAAGCTATGGAAGGATAGGTTTATTTGGATTGACAGATCTGTGGCCCCCATATTTCTTCCTTGGCGGCCTACTCTGCAAGGTGCTATACATGACCCGACTCCCCTTCTCACCGATGTAGAGGTAGAGCGCTGCAGATTGATATCGTTAAACAAAATACCTGCCCGGACACACGATGAGTCAGTGCTGGTGTTGGGTGGCCTGATCCGGAACTGGGCTACTCTGAACATGGATCCGTCAATCCATCGGAACGGTCACCGTAAGTTTCCCTTTTGAAAGATTTTTTTTTTTTTTTTTTTTTTTTTTTTTTTTTTTTTTTTTTTTTACGATTCCTCTTTTGATGTAAACAGCCATTTCTTTGCTGGATTATCTAAAGCTGGAGACTTTGGCTGGGGTATCCTTTCCTCTGATTTCCCTATGGGAGAATGTTAAGAGTGTTCTGGAGCGGGGGATTGGAGATTTCTTGCTCCCTTCTGTTAAGATTCAAACCTTGATTCCTGGTGTAGCTGCTTTAGTAGTTGACCCTCCGGGTACATCTGCCCCTTCATCGACGCGCAAAAGACAGCGGGCTCGGAGTTCCGGCCTTCTGAAGGTCAAGCGAGGGAGACTTATTCCTGCTGATGGTACGTTTATTTTCTTTTATCACTTTTCCTAGCTTGTCTTCCTGTTAATCTTAACATCTCCCTTTTTCTGCAGCAGAGCTTCCTTCTCACAGTGCAACGCCTTCTCTGGATATCCCACCCTCTCTCCGTGCTACCGGTTCCCATCCTCTAACCCTCTCCTCCTCTGGTGGTCCGGAGGCAAGGGAACCCACTCCTCGTAGTGATCGAGGAAAAAACGTGGATGAGGGAGAGAGTGCACCAGCAGGAACTCTAGTGGCTGAACCGGGAGGCTCTTTCACCCCCCATTCAACAAACGACAGGGAAGATCCATTGTCAGCTCTTTATGTGGCCGGATGGAAGGCGAAATGTGGTAGCGGGATGAGTGATCCCGAAGTATGCCAAGACATGCTGAACCACTTCGCTACCCCAGTTGAGGCCCTTCGTTGGAGAAGCCTTCCAGAAGAGACCCTGGTTAATAATTATAATGTGTTGCTTGCCCAATTGGCAGTGGCTGGTACTGAAGTCCATGGACGTTATATGGCTTCTAGTGGTACCGTTGCTAAGTTTGAGAAGTCCCTTGCTAGGAGAGAAGGGCGCCTATCAGCCGCGAAGGTCAAGATCAAGGAGTTGGAAGAGGAGAATTTCAAACTCCGGAGGCGCAGAAAAGCTCAGTTCCGAAGGACCAAGCTTGAGCTAAAGAAGTCCTATAAAGCTCAGCGAAAAGTTAAAGATCTGGAGAGACTCCTTCGTGACTTGGAGTTTACCAATGGGAAGCTTGTGAAAGCTCAATCTCTGGCAACTGTGGATCCTGGGATGAAGTTATTGTCCATTGCCGATTGGGAGGGCTTAACTGAGAAAGTGAAGAATTTGGAGGTTAGCAATGAGAAATTGTTGTCTGAGAAGGCTACAGTAGATTTAGCTGGTGAAAGGTTGGCAGCCGATAGGGCTGCTTTTGATAGTGAGAGAGATGCGGCAGAGGCGGTGGTTAAAAGCTTGGCGGCCGAAAAGGCTGCCCTTGAACATGACAATCTGAGGCTTTTGGCCGAAAACTCTGCCTTGGAGATTACAAATGGGAAGCTTTCAGGTGAGAGGGATGATTTGGGTGGGAAGGTGGCATGGTTACTTAAGGATGGGGTAAAGGCCTTCGTCGGGAAGCTCCATCGAAGCCACGAATTCAACGCCCCTTACGGAGAGATTGCCACTCTGTATACCAACACTGGGTATGCTCTTGGAGTGCGTAATGGATTTCGTCAAGCGCAAAGGAATCTACCTCGTTCGGCCACCCCCAACTTTGATCCGGAAGCCGACACCAAAACTGGACGAGGCCCTTGACCGCTTGAAGCAGCTTTCCTTCCCTTACCTGGAGGCGCTTGGTCAGGATGTTGATCTTTCAGTGGAAGACTTGTTGAAGGTTGAACCAGCGGCTCCTATTGTCGAGTAGCATTTTTTTTTAGCTTGTGTTATGCTTAAACCGTTTTGTTATGGGAATCATTTGATCCCTTAGACTTTTATCTTTGTAATTATAGTTTTAATGTGGTAGCGTCAATGTACGCATTTTTCCCTTTTAAGTTTCTATTGGTCACTTCCTTCTTCTTTCTTACTTCACCTTTTTTTTTTTTTATCATATACATATATATGTGGTTGTTAAGCTGGGAAGCGTCCCTCCCAGGAGAGTACTTTGACTCTTTTTTTTTTTTATATATATATCTTCACTAGGATATGCATTCAGACTAGTGGATGTGAAAATTTCCGCCTCTAGTCGAGAGCCGGTATATATTTTATATAATGTGAAAGACTACAATCATTATGTCAAAATAAAGGAAATTCCCTTTTACAAGACTAGACATAGCATTTTCTCAACAGACCTCCATGCCAGGTTCGTGGGATGGCCTTGCCTTCTGTTCCTTCCAATTCATAAGACCCATTTCCAAGGATCTTTTTGATCTTGTAGGGTCCTTCCCAAGTTGGGCCTAGCTTACCAGTGTCTTCCTGCCTACTTGCTTCATTATTCCGGAGGACCAATTCTCCCACTCTGAAAGCTTTAGGGTTTACCCGTTTGTTGTAATATCCCTCTACCTGCCTCTTCTATTTTTCTTCTCGTATCGCCACGATTTCCCTTCTCTCTTCGACCAAGTCAAGGTTGAGGCGAAGCTCTCTATCATTTTCCTCGGTGAGATTGATACCTGTTCTGGCCGTTGGCATTCCTATCTCTGCTGGGATAATGGCTTCTGTTCCATAGGCCAGGCTGAAGGGGGTTTCACCGTTACAGGTTTTCGTCATGGTTCGGTGCGCCCACAACACGTGTGACAATTGATCTAGCCACTTACCTCCCTCTTTATCCAGCCTGGTTTTTATCCCTTCGACTAAACTTCGATTTACCCGCTCCACTTGACCATTTGCCTGTGGGTGAGCGACTGAAGTAAAATTATGTTGGATTCTCATCTCTTTGCACCATTCTTTGAATGGGTTATCTGCAAATTGCTTTCCGTTGTCCGAGATGATAATCCCTGGCAAGCCAAATCGGCATACAATGTTTTCCCAGACGAATTTCTTCACCTGGGATCCGGAAATGGTGGCTAACGGCTTGGCTTCCACCCACTTGGTGAAGTAGTCTATGGCTACCAGTAAAAATTTAACTCCTCCAGAAGAGATTGGGAAAGGTCCCACAATGTCTATGCCCCATTGATGGAAGGGCCAAGCTGACGTGACTGAGATCATATCATTCTTTGGGTGTCTTGGTACCGAAGCATACCTTTGGCAACTTTGGCATTTCTGTATTTCTTCGGTGGCATCCCTATGCATGGAGGGCCAATAGTATCCTAAGTTGATTATCTTGGACACCACGGCTCGGGGTCCTGAGTGCATGCCACATGCACCTTCATGAACTTCTCTGATCACATAGTTAGCTTCCTTCGGACCTACACATCTAAGTAAAGGCATGAGGAAAGCCTTTTTGTACAGTGTCCCCTCGACAAGCACGTACATGGGGAGCTTCATCCTTAGCTTCCTTGCCTCCTTCTTGTCAGTTGGCTCTTCTCCTGTTCTTAGGCAATGAATAATGGGGGTCATCCAATTTGGATCAGTGTCTTCTATTATCGCTCCCACAATCTCTATCTCCGTACTTCTGCGATTCAAGACTTCCACCAGGATCTTCTTTTGTTTCTCTGGGTGTGCTAGCGATGCTACTTTACTGGCCGCATCGGCCTTCTCGTTTTCTCCCCTTGGAATTTGTCTAATGTTGAAATGTCTGAAGCTCTTTACGAGGGTAATCACTAAAGCTTTGTACTTGGCCATGTTTTCATCCTTGGCCTCGAAATTTCCCTTTACCTGATTAGCTACAAGGGCTGAGTCTACTCTTGCTTCGAGATCCGATATCTTCATCTTGATCGCTATTCGTAGACCCGCCAACAGGGCTTCATACTCGGCCTCGTTATTCGTGCTGTTAAAAGAAAGTTTCAGCGCGTACGTGAATTCTTCTCCTGTAGGGCTAACCAGAATCATGCCCGCCCCGGATCCTGAACTACTAGATGCCCCATCGGTGTATAGGAACCACACTCTACTTTCTAGTGCTGGGGAGGGTGATAATGTCATCTTTCCTTCCTGAATGCTCATAGGTGGGGGAGGAGGCATCGGTACTTCAGCGATAAAGTCCGCCAGGACCTGTCCCTTCATGGCTTGTCTTGGTCTATATTAAATCGAATAGGCCCCCAATTCTATGGCCCATTTTGCCAACCTCCCCGACCTTTCCGGTGTTGCCAGTATATCCTTAATAGGTAGTTCGGTCATTACTACTATCGGATATGCTTGGAAGTATCGGGGTAAGCGTCGAGCTGTGTGTATTAGAGCTAATGCAAGTTTTTCCATGGGTGGGTAATTTAACTCAGCTGCTCTTAGAGCTTTGCTTACAAAATAAACGGGAGTTTGCTTTCCTTTTTCCTCCGTAATCAGGACTGCACTTACGGTGTTATTGGAGGCTGCTAGGTACACGAATAGTTCCCTTCCTTCAGTTGGGGCCACCAGGGCCGGTAGCTGAGTTAAATACCGTTTTAATTCTTGAAAAGCATCTTCAGCTTCGGCTGTCCAGGCAAAGTCAGTCACATTGATGCTTTTCTTCAATGCTTTAAAAAATGGGAGCGATCGTTCGGCCGACCTTGAGAGGTATCGGCTTAACCCTACCAGCCTTCTGTTGAGACACTGAACCTCTCCCAACGTCCCTGGGAATTTCATCTCCGTGATTGATTTTACCTTGTCGGGGCAAGCCTTGATACCCCTTTCGGTTATCACGTGTCCTAAAAACTTCCCTTCTACCACACCGAATGTACATTTCTTCGGATTTAATTTCATGTTGATACTCCTCAACTTTCGGAAGGTTTCATCAATGTCGCAAAGCATATCTTCCTCTTTATGACTCTTGATGACGAGATCATCCACGTAAGCTTCCAGGTTTCGACCGATTTGAGCCTCAAAGGTTTTGTCAATCAATCTTTGGTAGGTGGCCCCGGCATTTTTCAATCCAAAAGGCATCTTTCTGTAACAGAATATGCCGAAATCCGTATAGAAGGCCGTTTTATCCTCGTCTTCCGGTGCCATTTGTATCTGATGATAACCCTTGTAGGCGTCCAAGAAGCACTTGTATTTGTATCCCATCAAAGAATCAATCTTCCAATCTATCTCCGGTAGTGGGTAGTTATCTTTTGGGCAGGCTTTGTTGATATTCTTAAAGTCCACGCACATTCTCCAGGAATGGTCGCTTTTTTCGACAAGAACCGGGTTCGCCACCCAAGTCTGATATCTTGCTTCTCGTAGGATTCCTGCCTCCGTTAACTTACTCACTTCTTCTTTGATGACCTGGCTGCGTTCCGGAGCCATTCCGCTCTTTTTCTGCTTTATCGGTTCCACACTGGGGTAAGTCTTTAACCGGTGTTCGGCTATACTTCTTGTCACTCCCGTCATATCTGACGGTGTCCATGCAAATACATTCATGTTGCTGCTGAGTAGTGTGAACAGTTTTTCTTTACAAGGTCTGGATAAGTGTGACCCTATGGCAATAGTTTGTTCAGGGAACTCGAGGTTGATGACGAGTTTTTCCTCCGGATCATGGCTCATTGCTTGTGGGTTATCTGTCCTTTCTGCAGAAGCACACCACTTTTCCCTTCGTCTTTTGGTACGAACCGTAGCGATACCCTGGGGAGTGGGGAATTTCACCAATCCATGAAAGGGGGACGGTACCGCTCCTAACTGATATAGTCCTGGTCTTCCTAGGATGATGTCGAATGGGGCTGGTGCTTGAACCACCGCGAAGTTCATCCATTCCGTCCTCATGCGAGAGTACTCTCCTAGTGTTAGAGGGAGGGTTATCTCTCCCAGCGGCCACATCATTTCGCTATTGAATCCTTGGAGTGCCGATTCTGGTCTCCTTATGCGAGCTTGAACGTTCTTCTGGAGCTGTCGGAAGAAGTGCTCATAAATAACTTCCGTGGAGCTCCCTGTGTCTACATATATCCTTGGGACGATGACATTGCCCATTCGTCCTTCCACTATGATGGGATCCAGAGTAGGGAAACATTCGCTTCTGGGAGGAAAAGCTATTTCTTGGTTCATCCATACTGGATCAGGCTCTTTTCTTTTCAGGGACAGTGAGTCCTTCTTTATCATGTTAACGGTTCGGTTTCTAGTCCCCTGAGAACCGTCGTCTTTCCCCCTTCGGTTGACCTTGTTACCTTGTGGTGTTCCCCTCTCTATATCCTCAATCAGATGTGCAAGTTCTCCAGATTCGACTATCTTCGTGGGTGTTGCGGATACCTCCTTCCGTCTATGATCGGTGAATGCGTTGGGTGTGTAAGGATTAGGAAACTTCGGTGTGATTGGGCTTGTTTTCTCGTTCGCTACTGGGGCGAATGTCGGGGGTGGCCCTGTGTCTTCAACAGATTCTCGGGTAACGGACTGGACTAGTCCTTCTTTCTGCTGATCTAAAGGTACTTTCCCCATGTCTTCCCGGAATCTATCGCTGATTAACAACAGGGTCCCACGGATGGCGCCAATGTTAAAGTAAATTTTTGTACACGTGACCCTTCGTCCGGCTCCAGACGAAGGGATGATAACATAAGTAAGATCGGCGTTGTATTTAATAACTTCACAAAGGCATTCAATGTTACAAAATGATTGGGAATTGAATACAAGAAATGTTTACTATCAATAGACTCTGTATTCAGAAATAAATGTATTACAAGAGTTCACTTAAGTTATTAATTCCTTTGTCTTGCCCTTATATAGCATGCATTCGGTTATTACCCTACGTGTAATTCATAAGGACCGGTCCGTCTCATCAGTCATCTCATACGTGTCAGCGACGTGGCCAACTTTCCTCCACACCGGTCAGTTGACTGTCACAGTCATTTAATGAAGAAGCGCGTGGGTGACGCTTTGTCTCCCACGCTCCTCTTCATTAAATGCTACCATCATTATGTCTTGTCCGCAATTAATGCTACACTCCCTTCAATGTTCCTGCTCCCAGAGACGCTTGAGTGCCCTTTCGTCCGTCCGTAACCTGTGTTCCATAAACACCAGCCTTATCGGTACATGACCGGATGAAGACATTGTCCTTCTGTGAGTAATAAATACCATATCCCAACAAAAGACAAATTTAATTTCATTAATTTAAAGTGTTAAAAAAACTATGTATTTGTATTTCGGTTATAAATATTAATAATGACTATTAGTATAATAAATAATAATAAATATTAGTAATTTAGTATTGTTAGGATTTTACTTACTCGCGCGTTACAACAGGGTTTAAAATTATATAATTTTGATTGTCAAGTTAAAGTTTCTAATAAAATTGTATATTTTATTTTACTTTCTTTTCGATCTCAATCTTTCCTTTTAAGAATGAATATATTATTGTTAGTTTTATCAATAATAGTAATAATAATAATAATTAAAAAACTTTTAATAAAAATCATAAAATATACTGATATAAGTAATAGTAATTTGTGACATAAATTAAATAGATGAAGAGTAAGGTAGAATCCATGACTTTTCTTACATATATAAATGGTATTAATAATCTTGACATAACTATAACTTGTACTTTTATTCTCTATATATCATTTATATATTAATCTAAAAATATTTCTATTTACTAGCTACTCATATTATAAATTTAATATATTAAATAAATGTTACAATTCACTAGCCACTTACTTTGTCGATTAAGTATATTTATAATTATAATTATAATAAATGTTTAAATTCATTTTATATTTTTTCCCATATCCAAAAAAAAAAAAAAAAAAAAAAAAAAAAAAAAAAGTTTTAGTAATGGCAGTCACACAAATAAGGATTTGTTGAAACTCGTCGAATTCACAATCAATGAAGTACCTTTAGTAAGAATTTTAACAAAAACATGTGTGTATGAATAAGATATTATGTAATTTTACCATTTTTAAGAAGGTTTAAATCTTAGCAAGTAAGTTTACCATTTCAACTACTCTCAATCTTATTATATGAGTTTTAATGGAGCACAATGTGAGTTACAATATTGATTTGTGACAATTTACACGGCACATCAATTTAAAATAGTTAAATTGTTTATCAAATGGATGTATAGGCCTAGATACATAGAGTTTTGAGAATTGAGTCTTTGTTATTTTATAAAAGGTAAATTAATTATTATCTTTGTGAGCATATAAGCTAATGTAATTGAAGAATTTTCGGAGTTTTAAAATCATTATTTCTCGTCATATTGAAATGGAAATGGTCTGATTAGTGATATCACTCAATAAATAACAGAATGGTTTATAAACTTTTTGTTTAATTATGATCATATGTGATTTAGTCACACTATGGTTACAGTTTGTGTTAAATGAAGTATTTGTAACATAATTGATTTCAATTTTAATCATTTGGTTTATATTTTAGGTTTGTTTTGGTTCTTTTTAGCTTCTTGTTAATTTTAATATATTTGAATATAAGCACGTGATAATAACAATGTCGAAGCTTCTTGTTTGTATTTTCGCCCTTCAAAAAAACAGAAAGATATATTAATCATTTCAGTTAACTAACTCCAATTAGATAGTTGAACAAAAAAGATAATTAACAAGTTAGAGGATCTTCTACACGAGACCAAATAAAAAAGGTACAAAGACGAAAAAAATGCAGTATACACATTTATTTAATTCAATGAGGAAGATTGTTAGATGTTGCTTTCCTATTATAAATTGTATCTACTTTTATTGTTTGCTTTTAATGCTTTTGATTATGGAGGGAAGGTTCTCCCCAAATATCAAAGCTTCATTTGTGTCGGTTGTGCTATAAGAAATTAAAATGAAGAGGACAGATAAATAAGTCTAGAATTCATTAGATAAATGTAGTAAACAAATTGGTCGATTGTAGCATGAGATAAATTACAACCGTTAACTACTACTAAGGTGTTGTTTGTTTGATTCAAAGTTTTTTATTTTATCTAAACAATAACAAATGGTTCAACTCTAAATCTAAATCTGAATCTGAATTAACTTTATATGTTTGTTTTTGTTAAAACATCTCAATGTGTTTTCGTTGTTTCGTTTGATAAACTGTTTCGAATCATAACATTCTTCTTATTCTTCTCTTAACCACACATTTATACTGATGAACGAGGATCGAATATCCAAGAGATATAATCAAAAGGTGTCAAGGCACTTACAATGCACAAAATAAAAATAAATAGTGAAAAACACAAACCCTCATGTAGATTATGGGCGAAAGACAACTTGAATCAGTATAGACAATTAAACCATTCTAAAAATTTTATAATTTAAAAAAGCATAACTATTAATATATTACTCTAAATTTTTCTATCAACATAAACAATAAAATATAATAAAAAATGTCACTCCATAAATATCTTTTTCTAACTCCTCTATCATATGGCCTCAAACTGCATAATAATTTAGTAGCATTCATTTGTATAGGTCAACAGTGTCGGTGATAACAATGTGAGATATGTGCCACTAATATAATTTGTCATACGTTTAAACTAGTGCAAATAGAAAGAGGTAGCCTCTTTTCTTAATTTTATACATGATTGGGGTAAACAACTATAACAATTCCATTTGATATATTGTGCATGGACGTAAATTTAAAGATTGTACAAATACCAAAAGACGGAATGTCCACACATATAGAAAGGTGACTGTTTAGGCCATGTTTGTTGAAATCTACACTAACTAAAGAACTAATGATTAAAGGAAAGCAAGTTGTGATAGCTCATTTTGTTGAAGGTTTAGTTCTATTCTTTTTGTACATGTATCTACTTTTATAGACTTTTTTATTTTATCTAAAAATTAAAGACTATAAAGAATGTTAGTGGGTAAGAAACGTAGTAAGAATATTATTAAATAAAAAACAATAACAAAGATAGTGAAACAGGGCTCATTCTAAATAGTGCAAACGCGTTTATTCTAGATAGTACAAACGAGGCTCATCCCAGATAGTGCAAACGTAGTTTATTTCAGATAGTGCAAACGAGGTGTCAAACAAACTCTATAGAGATAGAGACAGAAGATAGGTTCTATATAATATGTAAAAGCCAAGGCTCGTGTTTAACACGATACCCTTTGTTGGGTTATAACTTAGTCAAATTAGTTTAACTCCTAAACAATACTTCTAACAACGTATAAAGTAACTTACAAGATTAATACGGAAGCTATTAAGAAGTTACTGCGGAAGACAAATTAATGCGGCTGTTCAACAAGTTAATACGGAAGTGTTCATTATTACGGATGGTCCAAGTTACTACGGTTTGACTACAAGTTAATACGGATGAACTCTTGTCATGCAAGTTTTAGTTTATTAGATAGAGTTTCAATTGTATTTAAAGTATGTTTCCTTTTCTAGATAACGATGTAGATTCCTAGTTTATCTAGACTAGCCTCAAGGTCTATACATACATAGATCCTTGTAAGATAGAAAACACGTTGTATTGATATCTTGATTAATACAATTGAGGCGTAATATTCGACAATATTATTGTTCATTCTTATTTATATTCTTACGATAATTATTGTTCGACAACTTGTTAATATTAAAGTGTTCATCCGCTGCTGAACTTCTTTAATAGATCAAGATCTTAACGAAGGCAAACTATAAGTTATATTAGCTTATTCGATCCTGACAAGTGGTATTAGAGCACAGGAGGTGCTTTAGATCCATTGATCAACGAGTTGATAATCATCATAAGCAAGAATCAAGATAAACATCATGGCTGATGTTGCAATCAACAAAGTTCCTGTTCTGAATAGCAACAAATTCGACTTATGGAAACTACGAATCAAGCAACACATCCTACTGTCCGACTATACAGTTTGGGATGTCATCATCAATGGTAACAAGCATGCTACCAATCAAGGAGCTGATGGACAGCCTGGAATCCTTACTCGTCCAACATTGACTGACCTGGAAAGAAGAGAAAAACAAACGGAGATCAAGGCTCTCAATATTCTTTTAATTTCCATCCCCAACGAGTACCAATCACAATTCGAAGAATATCAAGATGCCAAATCTCTATGGGAAGCATTGGAGAAAAGATTCAGCGGAACAAAGAATACCAAGAAGAACAAGAAAGCTCTTCTTAAACAGGAATACGAAAATTTCAATGCCTTGAAAGACGAACGAATGACTCAGACGTTTGATAAATACAAAAAGCTCACAGGAGAGATGATCAGCGCAGGAATTAAGTATGACAAAGATGATAGGAATGGATTATCTACACGGTTTCCTATAGACAAGGAGACAAATTGGAAGAATTGGAGTTGGATGATCTATACAACGACCTACGAGTCTTTGAATCAGAAGTGGAAGCAGACAAACTCAAGAGTAGCAGCCACATTATTAACAATGTTAATATTGCTCTTGTCACTACATCTGGAGGAACAAAACATGAAAGTGGTGAAGAGATATCTTTTGAAGCTTTCATCTCACAAAGCTCAAATCTCACTAGTGATGACGTAAAGCAGATACATCAAGATGACTGGGAAGAGATGGACTTAAAGTGGCAATCTGCCATGTTAGCTCTTCGTGCAAGGATATTTGTGAATCGAAACGGAAGAAGATTCAATCCAAGGAACAATGAACGAATTGTTTTTGATAAAAGCAAGGTTAAGTGCTACGAATGTAATGAACAAGGTCACTTTGCAAGGGAATGTCCAAATAAGTCAAAATCCAACAATTCTCGAATCACTCAAGACAACAATCAAAGTGCACTTATGTCACATGACATATTTGGATTCGATTGGAATGACTTAGCCGAAGAAACTAGTCAAAACCGGGCGTTAATTTCTGAAGAACAAGATCCTGTTTCTGCGGAAGATATTACTATTGTTCACCATGCATGCATAGCAGTAGTAATGGATGCTGAAGACACTGTTTCTACGGAGGACACAGTTACTACGGAGCTAGTTTATACTGACCTGGGTACTACGGAAATTGGCAACGATGTTCTTGGATATGACTGGAACGAAGACGATCAAGGAGCAACTCAAGACGATGATCTAATGGCAATTGACTCATCATCAAAGGATCCTGAAACTCCATCTCTCATGGCTGAGGTAAATTCTAAACTATGTTCTTCTGAGTGTAAAGATGTAATTGTTAAATATAAAAATCTCAATCAATTTATGAGTGATTCAATTAAAATATTAGAAGAACAAAGACGGTCAGCTGCTAGAGTTATTGATAATTTAGAAAAAGCAAATTAAGTCGCACAAAATAAATGAAAAAAGTTATTAAGAGAAAATTAGTTTAGTTGAATGGCAAAGAGAAGATTTACTAGTTAAACTTAAGATGGCTAGGGAAGAAATCAAAAGATTTGAACAACAACATGATAAAGTTGAGTTAGATGTAGGGAAATTAGAAAATACTTCAAAATCAGTTAATGACCTAATTCAACAACAAATACATGGAAAGGTAAAAGCTGGTTTAGGTTACAAAGAAGTTGCCCCTCCATTTAACCAAAACTATATCCCTCCATCCGTAGATGAACCTAGGATTCCTATATCTCAGACACCTCCAAAAGAATCATTCAATGTTGATCCAATCAACTATGATGAAGTTCTGATTGAGGACTTAGTTGAAGAGAGTAAGCTGAACATTGTGAAAAACAAGGATATTCCTTTAGAAAATCACCTAATCACAATAGAAGGTATTACTCAACAGTCTTCACAAAGTCTAGTGTCTATGCCATGTAATGATCCTATCAAGAAAGTAAAAACATCCACTGAAAGTAAGACCAAAACAGTCCCTAAGGAAAAAGAAAAGACTTGGATACATATAGGTAAAAGAGGAAATCAACGTAATATGAACCAAGTAAAAGCTCAAAAAGGTCAAATTATCAAAAGTTCAGTTAAGGGATGTTTTATATGTGGAAAATTAAATCACTATGCAAAAGTTTGCTATCATAATCCTCAAAATCAAATGCAAGTGATTCAAAAACCACATCATGGGTTGGGATATACAAGAAAGGTTGCACATAAAAACAAACCCATGAACAGTAGTAACAAAATAAATCATGCAAACAATAAATTTGTTACTATGAATTTAGGAAGAAAACGTGTAAACATAAGTAACTTATTTTCTAACAATAGAAATAGAGTTCCTACTGCTAGACAAAATTTTGTTTCTACTGAAAAACTTAATACGGCCAAATATAATGGTGTTAATACAGCTCGTATTAATACTGTAAAAAATAACCGTGTTAACACTGCTCGTGTTAATACTGCCAAAGGTAACTTAGTTACTACGGCTCCTGTTAATACTATGAAACAAAAGCATGTCAAACCAGTATTTGTTCCTATTGTTAAACCAAAAGCTGTTAACACTAAAATTGTTTCAAAAGCTAAAACATTCAAACAAGTGTGGCAACCAAAGATCCAAGTAACTCAACCACCTGTTCCTATTGATTTTTCAAAACTTGTCCAAAGGAAGTTGAGTTACTTTGATGAAATGGGCAAACCCAAGTCAGCTTTGGCATAGGTTCCCACCAGAAACTAACTTCCATTGTTAATGTGCAGGTTCAGCCAACAAAAGAAAGTGAGAGCAGTTGGCATGTAGATAGTGGTTGTTCCAAGCACATGACGGTGTCATGCCTACATGACTTTGAAAAGTTCAATGGAGGATATGTTGCATTTGGAGGCAATCCAAAAGGAGGAAGAATTACTGGAAAAGGAACAGTAAGCAATGGAACAATACACTTCAAGGATGTGTATTATGTGCAACAGTTGCAGTATAACCTGTTGAGTGTTTCTCAAGTCTGTGATGAGAAGCACACAACTATATTTACTGCATCTGAATGCATTATCATAAAGCCAGGATATGTTATAGACCAGAGCATGATCTTACTTAGAACACCAAGAAGAGACAATGTCTATTGTCTAGACATGTCCAAGGTCAAACCCACTTCATGTGAAGCATGCTTTCTCTCAAAAGCTACCTTAGATGAATCCACTCTGTGGCATAGGAGAATGTGCCATATGAACTTGAAGAATATCAACAAACTGGTCAAATCAGGATTAGTTAGAGGTCTCCCCAACAAACAGTTTAACCTTGATGACAACTGTTTAGCTTGTTTGAAGGGTAAACAACACAAATCTTCTCACAAGTCAAAGGAGATCAACACTAACATCACTCCTTTACATTTACTCCACATGGATCTATTTGGTCCTACTAATGTAAAGAGCATTGCCAAGAAGTCATACTGTCTTGTCATCACTGATGATTTTTCAAGATACACATGGGTGTACTTTCTGGGTACCAAGGATGAGACAAGTCAGTTACTCATCACCTTCATCACTAAGATTGAACATCAAATCAACTTAAAGGTCAAGAAAATTCGATGTGATAATGGCAAAGAATTCAAAATCAAGTGATTAATGACTTTTGTGAAAAGAAAGGAATCGAGAGGCAATTCAGTGCTGCTAGAACTCCTCAACAAAATGGAGTTGCTGAAAGAAGAAATAGAACATTGATCGAAGCAGCTAGAAGCATGTTGGCAGACTCCAACCTACCAATCTTTTTCTGGGCAGAGGCAGTTAATACTGCTTGCTACGTCCAGAACAGGGTACTCCTAGTTAAGTCTCAAAACAAAACGCCATATGAACTCCTCCACAAGAGACAACCTTTGATCAGTTTCTTAAGAGCATTTGGATGTCCATGTACAGTCTTAAATTCTAAAGACTATCTTGGTAAGTTTGAGAGCAAGGTAGATGAAGGAACTTCGTTGGATACTCATCACAGAGCAAGGCATATCGTGTGTACAACCACAAAACAAATATCATAGAAGAAAGCTCTAATGTGACATTCAATGAACATACTCCTACTAAGAAGGGTCAAGGACCAAACTGGTTCGATTTGGATGCATTAACCAAATCACTAAACTCTAACTTTGACTTTCAACCTTCTTCAGTTCCTGCGGATCCTGTTACTACGGCACAATCCATTCATACGGATCATGTTACTACGGATCCAGTTAATACTGCTCCAATCATTGGTACTGCCCGATTGGATGTTATGGAGTACATCAACCTCCCTGTTTCTATGGAGGATCCTATTCAACTCTTTGATCCCATATACCCAGATGAAGCAGCAACTTCTTCCCAACAAGAAGAAGAACATCCACATGAGGATGAGGCAGTTCCCAAGTCCACAACTACTGCTACGGATGATGCCACACGCCTCAATGGAAATTCTTGTTGCATACTTTGCAACAATGTTTATCTCAAAAGAGAACGGGTTGGCATGAAGGTAGCTCTTCTTTAGCTACTGCCATGGTGTGTTTGGCTACCAACCGAACATACAATTTTTCAAACTTAATTTTTGAAGGAATGAAATGGAACTTGGTCAATATTAAACATAAATTTCTAATGTACCCAAGATTCCTCCAACACATTTTCAACTGTGAATTACAAGATCTGAAAATGTTTTCTCTTCTCATGCACATACAAAGAAAGTTTTTACAAACATGAGAAAAATTAATAAAGGTAGTTCTTCTAATGTGACACCATTGTTCTCAACAATGATGGTGGTCACAAGTTCTCAAGATGAGGGACAAGTGACTGCACCTCTGTCTTAGCCACCATCTATTGTCGTAACAACCAGAAGCACCATAGTTTCTACTGCAAGTGCTGAGGTTATAACCCCTGAGGTTACAACTACAGTTTCTACTGCAAGTGTACCTCAAGTTGATACTGTGAGTTCTACTCCAGTTGATACTACCACAGTCACCACTTTTGTGACTTCACCCACAGTTTCTACACCTCATTCACCATCCACAATTGCTTTCACCAGAAGAACCAAGAGGGTTCCTCAGCCTCTTGTGTCTCAAACTACCCCACTCTCTCACATTGAAAAATCTTTACCTGAATCATCTTCAGGAAAGACACCATCAGGGGAAAACATTGAGCATACCCCCTTGCTCACTGAGGTGGTCCATCAGGAGGGGGTGACCATTTGGGGAGGGCTGATACTACTGCAACAATCACTTCTCATAGTGAAGCTCATGACAGTATTAACATCATTAAGACCCAAACCAAGGCAACACTAACCTTTGATGATGATTGGCTCTCATCTTGGGGAAGTGGTCCCTGGCGCCAAGAAACCATGAGAGAGATACATGTTCCTGCTAGGCAGGAGAGTGTCTTTACACCCTATGATCAACCACCTGTTAGTACCCAACAAGCAAGGGGTGAGGGTAGCTCTAATCCACAAAATGAATTGATGGATTTGTACAAAGTTGTCTCAGTTAAGGTGGATAAACAAGAGGAAACTCTTGTCACTCTAACAGGTTTGGTGCAACAGTTGCTGGCTCAACAAGCTCTATTATCAGCTCAACTCTTGCCCAAAAGAACCACCACAAGAAACATTGTAACATCTCCAAGGCCATCCAGCTCTTCTTCATCTGATAATACTCATCCATCTGACAAAAAGGGGGAGAAAGAAAAAGAGACACAAATTTTATCATCTGAAGAGAGCAAGGAAGAAGAAAGAAAAAGTGATGAAACAGTTATCACTGCAACCTCTGAACAAAGTGAAGATATGGAGGTTGAAACAGAGGATGTGAACATGGAGATAGACAGCACATTCAAGGGAGAGACAGAAAAAGAAGGTGAAGAAATGTTGGTTGATGAAGAAGGAGAAAAGATAGTGGTAGATGAAACCACTGAGAAGGAACAAGTTGTTGAGGGGGAGCAAACTATGGAAGAAACAGTTGAGGGGGAGCATGAAATGGAAATTGAAATTGAAGAAGTAGTAATTTCTACGGAGGAATTCATTACTACGGACCCCCTTGTTACTACTGCTCCTCAGACAGTTTCCATTACTGCGGATATAGTTTCTACGGAGATGGTTACTACGGAGGTTGAGATGGTTTCTACGGACACTATTACTACTGCCAACATTCCAGTTGCTACGGAGAGCCCCGTAGATACTCAACCACCGTTGTTTACAACAACTCCTCCAACATTTTACCAAGCACCTCATACTTTTCAAGCCATTCTATCTGAAGCTACAACAATCACTACCACAACACATACAGTTCATGCTCCTACTTTTGATGAACAAGTTGCTGCGGATGATCTAATACAACAAGAAATGGCAAGAACAATTGTCATGTCTGATGAGTCAACATTAGCATCACAACTTGACAAGATCAAAGAAGACAAGAAGACACAAGAAAAAGAGAGAGCAGAAGCTGAAAGGAAGAAGCTAATAGCTGAAGCAGTTGCACGTCAAAGAGCATCAGCAGCTATGATACCCAAAGAAGGTCAACTTGCTTTACCTGAAAAACAAGTTAATGTTTCTGAGTCTGCAGGTAGGTTTGGATACATCACTACAAAGAAGGGAAGACTTCAAAAGTTTAACCTTGATGATCCAGAACACCATGATAAAGGCAAGGTAAAGGTTGTGAAGAAATCCAAAGAAGAAAAGAAGGAAGAAGAAAGACTTCAGAGAGAGAAGGGTGCTGCAGAAAGAGATGAGAAAAACCTGCGAGCAGAGTTGGAGAAGGAAAGAATGGAACAAGAAAGAGCATCTGCTGAGTTTCTAAAGAAGCTTGCTGCTGAAGAAGAACTGAATCAAGAACCTACTCGGGCTGAAAGAGAAAGGCTGAAGAAGATTGCTGAGGAGGATGCAATTCATGCTCAAAAGATGGCAGATGAGCAGATTCTGGAAGAGCTTCAACTTAAAGCTCAAGAAAAAGCAGATGCTGAGCTTGCCCAGAAGATGCTTGAAAGAGATGAACTCCTTCTACAAAAGAAAGCGAAAGCCAAGCCTGAGAAGAAGAAAGTATTTGGAAAGAAGGAGTCCACAAAAGCTAAGCTTACTGAAGATAGGCAGAAATTTGTCACCTATCTGAAAACAAAAGGATACAGTGGTAGGTCTTTAGGACCTATGAAGATGGCAAGTTTGTTGGAATTAGTGGAGAAGGAAAAGAAGAAAGATGGTCAAAGAGCAGCTGCACTTGCCAAGATTCAAGAGAATAAAAAGCAAGATATGGAGAAAGCTATGAAGATTGCTCTTTAAACTGGCAGAAGGATTCTTAATGCACAAGGACAAGAACCTGTTAGTACTGCTCCAGCTGTGTATAACCCTCATGAGAAGCCAAAGAGGAAGAAGATAGCATCTAAAAGAATTCCTCTTGCAAAGAAAAGAAGAGTAGAAACTGCTACTGCTCCAACTACTTCTCAAGGAAGTCCTATCATCCCACTTATGCAAGTAAAGCAAGAACCTGTTAATGTGGATGAAGAAGATGATGATCCTAAAGTCACTCAAGAAGATTGCTCAGCCTTGATCATCAATCTAGAAGGACTAAGGTTTACACCTTTAGCTGTGAAGCCTCCTATGATCATCGACTGGGAATTTATTGGTGGACAAATGGGGACAAAATATAAGGTCACCAGGCAAGACAAATAAAAAAAGATTGTTCCAGCCTTCCACAGAGTTATAAGGGATTTCACAAGAGATGATTTAGAGAGAATATACGAAGTAGGAAGAGTCAAATACTCTCATCACAGAGGTGAATGTGCAGGTACTGATCATGCTATGGACTGCTTATGCGGTTTGTTTGAACCAGGGTATGAAAATACTAGCTCAGTGTTCAAGAAGGGAGGTCCTAAAAATCCAGTCTTGAAGTGGTTTGTCTATGAACGAAGTGGTGTCTACTCAATAGTAAGAAAGGAGGGAGCCATGGAGTTTTACTTAGTGGATAAAAGGTATCCACATGACTTGAAGACTTTGGAAGAAATGATTAAAGTCAAGCTATATGGACTTCTTGATTCAAGGATAGCACATGAATTAGTTTGGAGTATTTTGGTACAAATCACAGAAGAACGAACCAAAGGAAAGGAAGCAGAATGGCAAGACAAAGATGAAAGAAGAAATGTGTAGTTAACTTGAAAGTAGTTAAACTTGTTTTGTAATGAAGTAGTTAAAACTGTTGAAGCATGGAAACTTGTACTTTTGATTGCTTATAAAAGTTCAAGGTTAGGGGGAGATTGTTGGGTTATAACTTAGTCAAATTAGTTTAACTCCTAAACAATACTTCTAACAACGGATAAAGTAACTTACAAGATTAATACGGAAGCTATTAAGAAGTTACTGCGGAAGACAAATTAATGTGGTTGTTCAACAAGTTAATACGGAAGTGTTCATTACTAGGGATGATCCAAGTTACTACGGTTTGACTACAAGTTAATAGGGATGAACTCTTGTTATGCAAGTTTTAGTTTATTAGATAGAGTTTCAATTGTATTTAAAGTATGTTTCCTTTTCTAGATAACGATGTAGATTCCTAGTTTATCTAGGCTAGCCTCAAGGTCTATAAATACATAGATCCTTGTAAGATAGAAAACACGTTGTATTGATATCTTGATTAATACAATTGAGGCGTAATATTCGACAATATTATTGTTCATTCTTATTTATATTCTTACGATAATTATTGTTCGACAACTTGTTAATATTAAAGTGTTCATCCGCTGCTGAACTTCTTTAATAGATCAAGATCTTAACGAAGGCAAACTATAAGTTATATTAGCTTATTCGATCTTGACACCCTTAAAACAGATTCGTTGTCTGTTTTCTAAGGTACAACAGCTAAGCCAGTGCGTACATGCGGACTAAACAAACTTGCTTGAAAATTCATTGGAGTAAAAGCGTGTATTCTGATCTTTAACGAAATTCGTGCATTTATTTTGGAACCGATAATTTCGATTTTCTGGTGTATACAAATAATAGAGGAGGTCATATATATATATATATAGGAGAGGGTTCTTGTGAAAAGTCCAAAATTTGTAAAAAGTGTAGGAAGTATTGTGGGGTTGACATGTGGCACCTTTGAAAAAAAAAATTATTTTTTTATTTTTTCAATAAAAAAATAATACTTTTAATAAAAAAAAATATTTAAAAAAAAAAAATCAAATTTTTTTTTCGGAAACTTTTTTTTTTGCCTAGAAAAAACCGTTCACGAAAAAAATATGATGCATATTTATGATCCACCCTATGATGAAAATTGATATGTGCATCATAGTTGAATATTATAACTTTTTTGTGTGTATCATAGTTGAATATTATAGCTTTTTTGTGTGTATCATTAATGTGTATCATATTTTTTGTACGTTATTAATGTGCATCATATGTTTTGTGTGCATCATATGATGTGACAGATGACGTTATCGGAAAAAAAATTCAAATTTTTTTTTTCCAAATTTTTTTTTTTCCCAAAAAAAATTATTTTTTCAAACTTTTTTTTTTTTTTTTTTTTAATAAATAAATATTATTATTTTTATTAAAAAAAATAAAAATAATAATTTTTTTTAAATGTTATCTAAGCATCCACATGTCATCCCCACATTACTTCCTACACTTTTTACAAATTTAGAACTTTTTATTTGATCCTACTCCTCTATATATATATATATATATATATATATATATATATATATATATATATATATATATATATATATATATATATATATATATATATATATGGAAAACACGTGTTGGTGAACAACACGATTTGGAGATCTTTATTAACATAGAGGAAATTTGTATTAAACTTGTTGACTAAGTTGCTATCTGTTCCATTAATAAATTGATACGGAATTTTAATGAACTAGGAAATATGAATCTGAAAGAAAAAAAAAAAAAAACGGACTTCGCAAGCCCGAGAATTTTGTGTCCACGGGGTGCGAGGGCTAGCATGATGTGACACCCTTTAATCTCGATGCCATAAACCTCAATAATTTTTCAGCATGTAATGTAGGGTGGAGTCTCAGTTTCAATTGCATGACTTGTAGCATTGAACATAGTACATTAAATATATACATTCGAGTTTATTACAAATTAATAAACATGAAATATTCAAAAAAATATATAACAAAATATTACAACTACTTGTAAACATTCTCTTTCTCTCCTGCTTCGTAACAGGAGTGTTAAAAATGTAAGGGTGAGCGACAACGACCAACAATGAACTTTATGCGAGGATAGGAACATTTATGCAAAGTACGTGGTTCATAAGATTATTTGAGGAAATTAACAACCAATAAGATATTATAATATCAATCGAAATCTGAGAGTTAAATAAGCAATAAAGATATTTCCAACACATACTTTGAAACACTTAATCATATACTTTTTCAATAAACATACTTTATCATTTTCATAAAACGACATCGAAAAAATCTTTACTTGAAAACCTGGTATCAGAGACATGTGTATTCTTAAGGAGTATACCGTCATCCTTAACATATACGGTCATAACTTAATAGGAACTACGTATTTATATGTCCCACATGACCCTTTACTCCCTAAATTAATAGGTATATCATCATAATCATTCTTTCCTCATACCACTAGTTTGTTATTAAAATCATAAAATATAATTATAAATATCATTTTACATGCATACATAGTTTACTCAACATAGCCACGTCAATAATATTATGCACAAACGATATAGTAGCTCAAGTATACGTGAAAATATGCTGGATCATAACGAATAATGAAACATTTATCAAAACATAAAACTAGAATGAAATTCAAGTTTAACCGATCCAAAATAACAAACGAAGATAAGGCTCAAAGAGCAACCAAATAGGAAACTTACTTTAAGAATTCATATGAACGAGGAATTTTGCCACCCGTGCGTTGCGGCGGGTTAAAAAACTCATTTCGAAAAGTATAAAGTTTAAAAGATAAAATTGTATATCAATTCTTTTAGGGAAATTTGCACCCACGTCCTTATAAAACTTCAATATTACGTCAATATCCTTATAAAAATCATAATTACGTTAATATACTCTCAAAACATGAAGAATTCTCATATATATCCAAAGTTATAAATTAATAATATTTAAATGATTTTAATATTTAAATTATTCA
Organism: Senecio squalidus; assembly: GCA_910822075.1. Classification (NCBI taxonomy): domain Eukaryota; kingdom Viridiplantae; phylum Streptophyta; class Magnoliopsida; order Asterales; family Asteraceae; genus Senecio; species Senecio squalidus. The sequence continues at coordinate 21,057,710 of CAJVGC010000508.1, forward strand.
TTTAAATATTAATTAAATAATTTTAATATTTTAAGTTATTGAATAAATTAATAAAACTAATTCAAATGCTTATTAAAACAAATCTACGAATGAAGAATCAAATAACGAATGAATTGAATAGATTAAATTAATAAATAATTGGTTTTACATATATATCACAAACCATTAATCAATCAAGACGAGTGAGTTTTGCACCTCTTTATTCCGGTTAATGCATAAAATTATAGAAATTAATCTTTTTTAACTCTATATCGCAAGTATATGAAAGTGAGATACATTGATTAATGTTGAATTAAACCTACATACTTGAGTCCAAATTTTAATTAATATATAGATGAATAATTTAAGTATTAAAATCATTTAGATATTATTAATTTATTATTTTGGATATATAAGAGAATTTTTAATGTATTGAAAGGATATTAACGTAATTTTAATTTTTACAAGGATACTGAAGTAATATTGAAGTTTGATAAAGACGTGAAAGTAAATCTCCCATTCTTTTATATACCATTAATAATCACTTAACTTTTAGATGAATTACACTAAAAAGAAATAAAATCAACAATTTATTTGAATGAAAACGCACTAACCAAAATTTTAACTTATGCCAAATTTAATTTCTCTAATTTAAAGTGTTCAAAAACTATGTATTTGTATTTTGGTTATAATTATGTATATCAATATTAGTATAATAAATAATAATATTAGTTATTTAGTATAATAATGATTTTACTTATCCGTGCGTTGGGGCGATGTTTAAAATTCTATAATATTGATCGTCGAGTTAAAGTTTCTAATAAAATCATATTTTTAGTTTCTTTTTTAGATCTCAATGTTTTCTTTTAAAAATGAAAATATTGTTGTTAGTTTTCACAATAATAATATATTTTTAAAATATTATTGTTAGTTTTCATAATAATAATAATAATAATAATAATAATAATAATAATAATAATAATAATAATAATAATGATGATGATGGTTACAAAACTTTTAATAAAAATCCAAAAATGTTATTAATATATATAAATATAAATAATAATTTGTGACATATAATATCAATAGATAATAATTTTATTAAAAAGGATTAAGGATTAAGAATTAAAAATAAAGTACCAAAAAGTAAAAGCGTAATTAGTAATATGTATGGATTAAATATAGAAGATAGTAATAATGTAGGAATAGAATGAAAAAAGGAAAAGAAAAAAGATGAAAAAAAATTTAAATGGATGAGAAGTAGGGTAAAACCCATGACCTCCTTCTCATATGTAAAGAGTGTTAATCATTTTAACAAAACTATAAATTGTTTTTCAATTCTTTATATATTGTTAATATATTAATTTTAAAATAATACTCTTCACTTGTCTATTTAGTTTGTAATTAAATGTATTTATACTTGATCTTTAACTAATACTAGAGGGAACACGTGGTTTGCACGAGTTCGGGTCAAAAATGAAATGTGTGATCGTCTTGACGGGATTATTTGATTCAAAAAGTATATTTTTTTATTTGATACTAATCTAAAAAAAAAAAAATGAAAGTCCAACACCAGCCCATAAGTTCAACACCCAACACCCAACACCAAACCAAACAAAAAAAAGGAAGAAAATGAGGTGGTTGGGGGATTCGAACTCCTGGGAGTGGGGGCGGGGAGCTAACCACTCCGACAACAACTTATTTTGTAACAAAAATGATAAAAATTGTATTTAAAGACAGTATTTTCATTATAATAACAATATAATCCACAAACCCATAGGCAAAGACAGATTTTAAACTATAGATATATAGTTCTAAATGTAGTGAATAATATTTTTGAGGTGTGTTTTCTTTGATAAAATGGTGCGCTATTTATATTTGAAGTTTTAGACATTGGTCCGTGTTTTACGTATTTATCTATTTCTTTTACATCAACAATTGATAAAAGGCTATGGTTATGTCCACTCCCTATATGGTTATGTCCACCCCTACCCCATTTATGTCACATTTATGACACACGATGTGATTTTTTTTGTTTTATTGTCTTTTTTTTGTTTTTTTGTTTTTCGTTTTTTTAATTTTTCAAGTACCGTAAAATAAAAAACATTACACATAATTTAACGAAAAATTATTTTGTGTATTAAAATACAACATTCGTATTCTATAAACATGCAAATAAATATGAATATTAATTAAATGGCGTCGCAAATCCATTTTATTTTCATTTAAAAAATAAAATAAAAAAGTTAAGTTTAATGGGTTAGTTATTTATATTGTTAGCCATTTGACCTTCTTTTTCTTTTTTCTTTTATTCATTTTATATAATATTAAAGAAAAAAAATAACCTGTTGACTAGGATAATACAACTTGTTATCCAATAATTTACTTGATTTGACGATAAAACACAATTTCTGGTGTCTAAATGAGAAAAGAAATATAGTATCTTAAATGGAAACACTCTTATTTTTATGATGACTTTTATACAATTCGCCCTTGATTTTTAAATGTATAATTATATTAGTAATTATTCAGTGTATAGATAATAATAAAAAATATAAGGTAAAAAATCAATTATTTTTATAAATTGATTTTTTAAATTCAATGTATTAGATTAAAATCAAAATTACTTTAAACTATTTTTTTAAATTAATTTATCTAGCAAACCGTTAATCGTTAGACGAATCAAATTACACCATTGCAACCGTCGTGTTCTCCTCTTTAATTAGAGCAGTGGGTCATAGATACTTTCGACGAATTTTATTTTCGGGTTTTCGGGTGGGTATTGAAATTGAAAAGTTAATATCACATGCGATTTTAACATAAATAAGTAAACTTAAAAAAAAATGTTATATAATGTATAATTTATCTAAATCCAGAAAAAAATATTGACAATTTTTTTTTTTTCGTTTTTGGACAAATGTTTAAACTCGTAAGGTTAGAGCACATGTGATTTTAACATTAAATGAGGATTTAATATCTAAAATTATTATATGATATATAATTTAACTATACCCATAAAAGTTTCAACGAAATCACATGTGATAATACTAAAATCACATTTGATAATAATGTAAATCATATGTGATATTATAATATATGTATAATTTTAAAACAAATAAGTCAATAACACACATGATTTTTACTTTAAATAAGAATTTAGAAAAAACAATAGTATTATGTGTGGTATAATCTATACAGACTCCGAAAAAATCGCATTTTGATAAACTCTTTTTTGCTTCGTTTTTTGTCAAATGTCGATATTTTTAAGGTAAAATCACATGTGATATGAACACTAAATGTGAATTTTAAAAACTATATATTTTATATGATGTATAATCAACTAGAATAAAAAAAAGGGATAAGTGCATGAGAATGTAATAAACTTTGTTCGATTTGCTATTGTATGTATCCAACTCTCAAAACTTCTATTTTGTGTATTGAACTTTTATTTTTTAACAAATGATGTAAGAACCGGATTTTTTTTAGAAATATTAAATTTAAAAAACCGGTTACACGTCAGCAAAAATGCGGTCCGTCACATCATTTGTGAAAAAATAAGAGTTGAATACATACAATAGAGATTTTGAGAGTTGGATACATACAATAGCAAATCGCACAAAGTTTGTTACATTCCCATGCACTTAGCCCTAAAAAAAAAAAACACAAAAATCACAAGTCAAACTAATAAAATCAAATGTGATAAAACTGTGATTTTTTAATATAATGTTTTCAAAACCCGTCAAAAAATCCGAATTTTTTTTCCGTCAAAAGTATATATCGAATGGGTGGTCTATAGAAAGAGGAAACAATACTCGTTTTAATGGTGAAATTTATTCAGTTAATACATTTGAAGTTTTTGAAATAATTAAGCTCTAAACAAAAATAATTTAAATGTTTAACCAAAGTGTAAAGAAAGCCTCAATGATCACATTCATTAACCAAGTTAATTTAATATATTTTTATTAATTTCATTCAAATATTTCATATAGTCCTGGAATAAGTTTTCCATTATATCACACGATCCTAGATTTCAAGACGAAATCATGACTAATTATTTGAAAGTAGGGAAAATATATGCTTTCTTCAAACTTTGCCGCCTCACTGGATCCTGTCCAAAAAATAACAATTAAAAAGTTAATATCTTTAATATATAATAAAAGAGAGGCCTTAAATGCCACATGGCAAAGTAAGGACCCTTAGATGGGTTAACCTCTTTGATTTCAACCGTTAGATCAAATTGATGATGTCATCATACACTATTTTCATTTTACATCCTTTTACAATACATAATTACATTCTCTATTTAATTCACATCTCTACTAAAATAAAAACAATATTCCAATTTACTTAAAGAAAATCACTCAATTTGAACTATGATTTACCTTATTGTTATTTTAAAATCTCCTAATAAAAATATTATAACGTGTATATAAACGTAAAAGTGTTTATGTTATTATAACTATAAACAACATGTGTATAGACGTAAATGTATATATGTTATCATACGTATAACATTGTATTTTCATAATAACTTAAAATCTATATAAAGATAAAGTTTACGATTCAATTTTTATTTTTTTCCGCGCTATCGCGGGACAATAATCTAGTAATACAATAAAAGTAGAATAACCAAAACATTTTCCAAAAAATAACAATTAAAAAGTTATAGTATCATATTCTACTTCCTTGTTTTTGAAATAGGTTTAGAAAACTAAGATAGTGTTTTAGTTTATAAATGGGTTTCTGTTTAAAAGAAAAAAGAAAAAAGAAAATCATTACTATTATTTTAAAACTAATGATAGAAAGAGAATAGAACATATTTTTCCATAAAACTTTTTTTTATACACATACGTAGTTCTTTAAATAAGAATTTTAACTTGCTACTTTTTTCGAAAATAAAAGTGTCAAAATAAAACCCACAACTTTAAAACTTTAATCACTAACAAATGAAAAAACACAACATTGTTCTGAGTTTATATAAAAAGTTATACCTGTTGCAGTCAGTGGAGGGGCTGATCTTGTAGGGAAAGTTGACACCACACTTTCCCGGGAGACTAGCAGCATAATTCCCACTGACACCACGGTAAGACGACGAAGCACTCTTCAAACAGTTACATATGACCTTCCTGTCACCGGTGGTTCTTGCTTGGTTCCTAAGACCTCTAACCCCATTACAACAAACCCGTGGCGGAGCTCCACCATTCCTAAGGTACCCAAGACATGGTGCAACAGAGCTCACAACCTGCCCACATGTCACGGACTCCACATGTCGTGTCGACAAGGCCAGCATCATAACCACTAGTAACACCATCACAGAGGACACCGTGCTAATCATAGATGCCATTGCTAAATGTAAGAATCGGTGGGATTAACTATAAAAGTAAATGGTTTGGATGTGGTATCAAAAGCATGCGAAAGTGGGGTTTATATAGGATAGTAGCAGCCTATTAGTTGCATCGCGGATAGTTCCTAAAGGAAGATGCAATTATTGTAAAGTTGTTACAATCATGCCCCACAAAAGAAATTGATCTATCATAGTACTAGCAGCGTATTCACATGACAAAACCACTATTAAGGTGGAGGTGGAGGTGGAGGTGGTGGTGTAGTGGTATAGGGTCAGACCCAAGAATTTGAATGCTATACGTAAAACAAAATCAGACCTCCTAAATAAGCTAAGATTCATTTGATTTTTCTGTTTTTCAAGACAATTTATAATAGTTCGATATTTTTCATATAAATAAAAGAATTTTAGGTTGTACTACAATAATTATATGTATGTAAAACCAAAATTTAACTTACATATTTATATATAATACGAAAAACGGCCTATAAAAATTTTGAACCTTATAAGATTACACGTTCTAAGTCCCAACCCAATTATAATCATCGAACTTGATGACCAAGATAATAATGGAGCGATAATAGCCAAAAGTTTAGTGTTTTGCACATAACATGTATTTCAAAAGTGTAGCACTAAACTATTGACGTAGAATATATTATTTATGAAATGAAGTATCGATATTGAGGTAATGCAAATATATATTAGTAAATAACCTACATAGAGTATTATTGAAAAACAAAATGAACAAATAATATTTTATTTGTATTAAATTTTCTTTTAATTGTTAAGCTGTGACGTACATTCACATTCTTAAACCTTACTTTTTAACAATATTTGCTAACAATAAATTATATAAAGTTGTATATTAAATGATGTATATCGAAGCAGAGAAATTATCAATTAAGACTTATAAATTTTTAAATATCAAAAGACATTATCTTTGTCGTTCATTCCATTTTAATCTAATAACCAACATTTACACCGTTGCAATTTTGTTTTGTAAAACGTTAATCGTTAGAAAAAACAAATTATACCATTGCAATTATTTAACCATCACAAATTTTTTTAAAACAAATCTCGATCCGATTCCGCAGCTGCTAACTCTGCTTATCCTTTAATCAAGAATCTTTTCAACTCTTTTTTTTTAACTAGAGTTTGTGATTAGTTTAATATTTACATTTTGTTTTGGTTATTTTTCTATGGCTAATAATGAATGATAATTAAACGGAACAACAAACCTATTATCCGATCCCGCGACTGCTAACACTGCTTATCCTTTAATCAAGAATCTTTTCAATTTTTTTTTGTTAACTAGAGTTTGTGATTAGTTTAATCTTTACATTTTGTTTGGTTATTTTTCTTTGCCCATAATGGATAATATTTAAACGGAACCCCAAACCAATTATACCGATTTCAATTAACAAATCCGTTTCGATTTGTTTCATCTACCGACTGTATTTACATAGATCTACCTGTGTATGTTTTACTTTTATATGTTTTCATGGAAATAGAAATCCATCCATCATGAAATAACTTTTATGGATTTACGTGATTAAATGTAATAATTAATCTCATTTACTATTTTATATTAATTTTATCATTTCTCTTTATGTATTAGTACTATTTTATATTACTTTTTGTCATTCTTTTTTATGTATTAGTATATTGTTTTCATGTAATATTACATTTATAAATAAATAATATAATAATATTATTTGTTTAGTTATTAAAAAAAAAAGAAAAAAGAAAAAAAACATAATCATTACAAAATTATTATCAAATTTTTAATAAAATATAATGATTAGGAAATAATATGGGGTAAACATAATGATTAGGAAATAATGTGGGATATGTTGGTTTATCTAACAAAATGTGTTGGTGTATTTATCATCCCCCATATATATTTATATATATATATATATATATATATATATATATATATATATATATATATATATATATATATATATATATATATATAGGGAGAGGTTCTTATAAACAAAAATTTAAAATAAAATAAGTAAAAAAATATGAAAAAATAATTTATTATATGTGTAATTTTGTATAATGTTTATTTATTCAATTATAACAAACTTTAAAAAAAAAAGTTTTGATATGCATCAAAATATATGTCGTTTATGGACTGTGCATCAAATTCTTTGTTTTTGTGGAATAAATATTCAAATTTGACACACAAACGTAAAACTACCCATTTTATGATTTACAACAAAACTTCGTTTTTTAAAGTTTGAGATATGGTTAAAATGAACGATAATCCAAAATATCTAACGTTATAAGTTATTTTTTTTTATTTTTTTAGTTATTTTACCTTAAGGTTTGTTTTACAAGAACCAACCTCTACATATATATATATATATATATATATATATATATATATATATATATATATATATATATATATATATATATATATATATATATATATATATATATATATATATATATATACTTTTGACGATTTTGTTTTTATGGGCATTGAAAGTGTAATGATAAAATCATATGTGATATTTACACCAATACGTATAATTTTATAAAAGATAATTACTATAAAATATATAAACTACCTAAATGTAGAAAAAAATCAAATTTTGACAAGTTTTATTTTTTCTGGTTTTTTGACATAAAATATGATTGTACTAATATCAAATGCGATAATACTGTAAATCATATATGATTTTTCTGTAAATCATACATAATATTATTATATATGTAAAAATTTTAAAATTCGTAAGACAATAACACACATACACAACAATGTTATATAATATATAACATCTATGGACCCGAGAAAAAATCCGAATTTTGACAACTTTTTTTTTTTTTTCGTTGATGGTCAAATGTTGGAATTCGTAAGGCAATATCAAATGTGATTTTAAGACTAAATATGAATCAAAAGTTAGATTTGTTATATTACATAATTCAACTAGGGTAAAAAAGAAAAAAACAAAAATAATATGTCAAACTAATGAAATCACATGTGATAAAATAGTGATTTTATAATATAAAATTTCAAAACCTATATATAAACTATGATTGTACTAATATCACATGCGATAATACTATAAATCATATATGATTTTTCTGTAAATCATACATAATATTATTATGTATGTAAAATTTTAAAAATTCGTAAGACAATAACACACATACACAACAATGTTATATAATATATAACATCTATGGACCCGAGAAAAAATCCGAATTTTGACAACTTTTTATTTTTTTTCGTTTATAGTCAAATGTTGGAATTCGTAAGGCAATATTAAATGTGATTTTAAGAGTAAATATGAATCAAAAGTTAGATTTGTTATATTACGTACATTCAACTAGAGTAAAAAAGAAAAAAACAAAAATAATATGTCAAACTAATGAAATCACATGTGATAAAATAGTGATTTTATAATATAAAATTTCAAAACCTATATATATATATAAAATTTCAAAACCTATAGAAAGAGAAAAAAATGTTCGTTTTAATGGTGTAATTTATTTATTAAATACATTTATCGTATTTGAGATAATTAATTTTAAACAAAAATAATTATAGTGGGTTTATAAAATAAAGAGTTGTGATAAATCCATTTGATCAAGTTTTTTAGTGATGTAACCCTATCAAAGCAAAGAAAAGATAAAGATTTATTTATTTAAATTTAAAGTCTAAAAAAGTATAGACCAAAAGATTTATTAAATCGTAAGATAGTAGTAATTTTCTCAAATGAAAATCCCTTATTTTAATTTAATTTAAGCGATGGGTATTCCAAATTACAAGAGCTCTCTTTGTTACCGCTAAGAATATTAAAGGACGTATTTGAATGTCAAGTTCGGATTCAACTCGACTAAAAAAATTGGGGCTTGAAACTCATGTTCGAACTTGATGGAGCTTTATATATTCAATTCGAACTCGACTTACACTACAAGAAACAGGAGCTACGACGACGACAAAAAATCGTTGCTAAAGGAAATTTATCGTTGCTAAAGCCCTTTGGCGACGACAAATCGTTGCTAAAGGGTCGTCGCCAAAGCCTCGTGGCGAAAGGTGTTTGGCGACGATTTCAGGAAACCTATAGCGACGATGGCGGGACCCACTTTGACTTTTTCAAACCCGTTTTTTTAATTAATTATTTAATTAATTAATTAATTAATTATTATTTTTTATTTATTTAATTAATTATTTTTTATTTATTTATTATTAGTTATTTAATTAATTAATAATATTTAAATATAGCTTTAGCGACGACTTTTGTGAGGCTTTTGGCGACGTTTGTCGTCGCCAAAGGTCCCTACAGAAAAAAAAAAATACAGCAGCTGATTTACAGCTTATTTCCCGGCTTCCTGCTTATTTCGATCCAAACAGCTTATTCCAAACAGCTTATTCCCAACAAAAATTAAAAAACAAAAGAATAAACAAATAATCTAAATTATCATAAACTTCAAATCCGCTTACAAATTGTTCCAAACCGTCGACAATTACAAACCGTCGATATTAAATATTGTTACAAACCGCTTACAAATTGTTCCAAACCGTCAACAAGTACAAACATTCAACAAATATTTGATTTTAACAAAAACACTAACCATCAACTATCATCCTCCTCCTCGTTCTCCTCCTCGTTTTGATTAGGCATTGGAAGGTTGGGAAAAATAATGCCCGGGTTGGCGGCTTGGAGTGCTTGCATGTATCGTTGGAAATCATCCGTTGTCATCACATTTGGTTCTTTCATTTTACCCTTGCCTTTTTGTCTCGAAGACGAGGTCATCAAAGATCCTTCTCCCGTGATAGAGATCGGTAATTTTCTTCCCCGACCTCGTTGGTGACCGCTTCGAGTTCCCAATACTTCATCCAATATTTCTCCTTCACTTGTGGAGGGGGAGCTCGTCCTCAATTCCGTCATTTGTCGCTTCAAAATAAACCAAATAAGAATAATTATAAGTTAGTTGTATTTGGTTAGTAATATATCACCCATCTCGCCCACCTTGACCCATTTGACTCAAATGACCAATTTTAACCATGTTTATTCTCATTTTACCCATTTCGCCCACATTGACCCGTTATATATTTAGCCCATTTTGTCCACTTTGACCCATTTTACCCATCTTCCCCCACTTTGACCCCTTTTATCCATTTAACCCATTTTTCCCACTTTGACCCATTTTACCCTTTTACCCTAATTACTTACATGCAAATCTAAAGCTTCCTCCGAGACCCAAGATCCATCTTTATTCGTATTATGATCTCGATAATCATCGAGAAGACTTGGATATTTGTGTTCCGGGTCATCACGTTGCTTCAAACAAATGAAATAAATTAGTATAATATCAAATCAAACACAAATTATATGAATAATATTAAAAAAACTAAGAATTAAAAAGTTACTTACCTTTAAGTCCCTCCTTAATGCATAGGATCGACTTCCATGTTTACTCGCAAACTTTTGTTTGCCCCTGTTTTGCAAGTTTTTCAGTAAACGACTTATGAACTTCGGGTCTGTCATCCGGTTCATAAATGGAAGCCAAATCAAATTGTAATCAACTCCTGGTGGGGGATTTTCCCTAAGAAAATCAATATTGTCGTACCCACCCCGTCCAATAAAATGTTCGTTCTTGAAATCATTTTTTGCATCCTTATACCGGTCCTTACATGTCCAATCCAACCCGACTCTAGCCCAAACCTCCCTCTGACCACCATCAAACCAATCACGAATATCGAAGTATTTCTACAATTCAAAAAATAATAGTTAGAATGTATAGATTTAATAAATATTCGAAAATGTAATAAAAACCAAAACAAACCTGCACTTCGGGCATAATCAACCTCTTCGATTCCATTGGCACCTTTGCCCAGCTGTCGTAATGTTTCGGGAAGTCGTTGTCACTCACAAGGGTACCAATCAAAGAAATAAACTTCTGGTCGTATGGCCCAATGGGCTTAGAAGTCTTTAAGTCTCTGTCATCAAAGTCGATCTTCAAAGGCATGTTATTATTTTTTTTCCACAAGTCCCGCAACTCTTTATTTGATGTTTTTCCACGTTGCCTCTTTACAGAATCTGAAAAATTCAAATGAACAAATTAAACAAACATAATAAAACCAACAAGTAATATTCTTACCAATATGACCCCTAGGGGGATCCCAATGGCCACCGGGTGGATCACCTCCAGCATCTCCTCCGTGAGCTACACTAGTCATCTGTATAGAACAAGTACAATAAACATAACAATTATATGTGTAGTAAGTAACAACTATATAAATTAACCAACATATAAAAAAACATAATTAAACACGACAAGAACAATAACAATTTCATTTCATTTCAAGTCTTTTACATATTAAATATAACAATTACAAATCAATCTGCCTCATCGCTGGAATAAACAATATTTGGTTCGCATTCATTATCAGAATCGACATATTCGGGTTCTGAATCATCATTAACATTAGCATCAACATCATCGTCATCAATAAAATCATCGTTATCGGTTAACGTAGAAATAATTTCAACTGTCGATGATTGACCAACTATACTCAAGTTCGTGTAAGTCAAACTTTCCAAATTAGCATCCAATGGAAAATCTGATGAATTGATGTCATGTATAACATCCTCCTCGATGATGTCTTCCCAAATTTTTCGATGATTCACCTCTTGTACGACCTTCCAATTTTGGTTTTTTGAGGGGTCTTGGAGGTAAAAGACTTGTTTTGCTTGTGTTGCAAGAATGTGTTGGTCATTTTTACACCATTCGTGACTTGTACAAATACTTGTTATGTTATTCTTTTTAATAGAACGTTCGGTACGACCGGTGTTAACAGTATTGAACCATTTACATTTGAATAACACAACGTTAAATGCACATTTATAATTTAGCTCCACAATATCTTCTAAGACACCATAATAGATAACGCCATCATCCCCAGGTGTTGAAACTCCGCTATTTTGAGTTGTACGACGTTTATCTCGACTATTAACCACAAACCTCACACCGTTAACTATACAAGCGGTGTAAGAGTTTGCATAAGTTAACGGTCCACTTGCCAAAGATAGTAATTCATCACTATACCGAGATGGGTCATCTAGATTACGTATCTATGAATAAAGAGAAAAATTAGAAAATGTTTAAAATAGAAAATTATAACAAGTTAATATAAACAATTAGTTTACCTTATGATTAAACCAGCCAGGAAATTCAGTTTTTGCATCTTTCCCGGGATGTTTAGTTTCAAACTCACTATAAATGATCAACATATTAATTAGTAGATCAAATGAAGAGAAAATTAACTTATAGAAAGATTAGCCATAATAAAAACACTTACTTCTTGTATTCGTCGATGTCAGAACAGTTGTTAAGTACATACCATTGTAGACTCTTCTGAAGTTCCGGATCCAACGTTGTATTCACACTTTTACTGGTCGGTCTAAATACTGATTGGAACACATGAATCTTACATGGTTGAGCTGGAGTGTCCTCATTCCTCTCCGGACGATTAAATTTCGTAGTCACACCCCGCAAATACATTGAACAGAATGTTAAGGCTTCGTCTGCAACGTATCCCTCAGCTATAGAACCTTCAGGCCTAGCTTTATTTCTAACATAATTTTTTAGCTTCTTCATGTATCTTTCAAATGGATACATCCACCTAGTGTAAACGGGCCCACCTTGAATAGCTTCTCCCGGTAGATGCATAACCAAATGAACCATTATGTCAAAAAAAGCTGGAGGAAATATTTGCTCGAAAGTACATAAAAGTTTGATCAACTGGTCTTGAGCTTTCAACATGTCGGGAACAGTCAAAGTTCTAGCACAAATTTGCTTAAAAAATGCTCAGAGCTCGACTATTGGTGTTGAAATAATTTCATCCAAGTACCCTCTCACTCCAACCGGTAACAATCGTTGCATCATTATATGACAATCATGAGACTTCATGCCCGTTATGTTGTTATCATTATCGGTGACTTTCCGCTTAAAGTTTGATCCAAATCCATCGGGTAGTTTGACTTCTTTGATAAACCGACAAAAACGTTGCCTGTCTTCATTTGTGAACGAGTATTTTGGATGAGGTTTTGAGAACTTCCCGTCTCTTTTAGCATTCTCCTTAAGCCACAACTCATCTCGAATCCCCAAATTTTCCAAGTCCTTTCTTGCATTATGAGTGTCTTTGGATTTGTCATTCATTAATAAAGTACCCAACAGACTCTCACATACATTCTTTTCGATATGCATGACATCAAGGTTGTGTGGAAGTTGAAGAAATTGAAAATATTCAAGCTCACGAAAAATATAAATTTTGCTCCAATTGTGTTCTAGCTTATCATCACGTTTTCTTTTTACACCCAAGTTACTAGAATGTTTCCCAGGAATACGATTAGGTAATTGAGCAAGTTAGCGTAAGACTGCTTCGTGGTTGAATGTTCGAGGAGGTTTTGTTCGATCAGTCTTATTATTGAATTTTTTGCTCTTTCTCCAAGGATGGTTTGAGGGTAGGAATCTTCTATAACCTACATAAGAAGTTTTACCGATGACACGAGTGGATGGAGTGTCCTCGTTACATGAAGGACATGCTTTGTATCCTTGTCCAGTCCAACCAGACAAACTACTACGAGCAGTAAAATCATTGATGGTCCACATTAAATTTGCTTTCATTATGAAAAAGGTGTTCGTTACAGCGTCTTTTGTACGAACTCCTTGAGACCATAGCGTCTTTAATTCATCAACCAATGGCTTCAAGTAAACATCAATGTCCTTCCCCGGTGATTTAGGACCTGGAATTAACAACGTTAACATGAGAGAAGATTCCTTCATACATAACCATGGGGGGGGGGGGGGGGTATTGTATGTTGTCAATATAACAGGCCACATGCTGTAAGACAAACTCATGTTGCCATACGGATTGAAACCATCAGGAGCCAACCCTAAACGGACGTTTCTTGGTTCCGCTGCAAAATCTGGATATCTTTCATCAAAACTTTTCCATGCTTCACCATCTACCGGATGACGCATCGTACCCTCTTCCCTAGATTTTCCAGTAGCATGCCACGTCATAGACTTAGCGGTGTGTCTAGAACCGTACATACATTTTAGTCTTGGAGTCAAAGGGAAATAACGCAAAATCTTGTTGGCAACTTTCTTCCCCGTCGTGTCTTTGTTTTTCCATCTACTTTCACCACATATGGGACACACTTGCAAGTCAACGTTCTCCTCCCAAAACAAACAACAATCATTCTTACAAGCATGTATGGATTCATATCCTAACCCGATCGCTTTCATCAACCTCTTAGCTTCATAATGTGACGACGGAATCTTCTTATCTTTTGGAAATGATGTTTTGAGTAATTCCAACAATTGGTCAAATGAACTATCTGTCCATTTATTCATGACCTTCATGTGCAATATCTTAGCCAAAAAGTCTAATGAAGACATCCAAGTACAACCAGGGTATAGCTCGGTTTCAGCAAACGCTAATAATTTATCAAGATCGTTATTTGTATCACTCGTATCGTCAGTAGGATCATTACTTGTGTCATTGGTCTCGGTGTCGGGTTCATTGGGAGTATTCTCTTGACGAACATCGTTCAATACATCTACCATTTGGGGAGGTGAGTCGTGTATAATATACGGATCATTACTTGTGTCATTGGTATGTATTTGTTCACCGTGATGGTTCCACGTCTCATAAGACTCGTCAAACCCGTATCTTTCTATATGACAATCAACTAGTGTAGGGGTACCCCATCTTGTATTACCACAGTTGTCACATGGGCAACGACATTTACCTTCATGATTCAAGTGGTTCTTACACCTTTCGATAAACGCGTCAAGACCGGTTCTAAATTCGGGGGAAATACGATTTCTAATATAAATCCAACTCTTATCAATAGTCATTTCTGCGGATGTAAGATTTGTTCAAATTTATAGTGAGAACTATATACTATTTTTTATATAATTTAATCAAGTTGTCAAAAACATCACTACGATTTTTACAAAGCCGGGTAGTCCAACTATGGAAGGAAACCTAACCCACTCTTTGAATGTTTTGTCTCATATATAGATGTGTATAATTGATATACTATTTAAGAAAAATTCGGCAGCATTTCTCCTTAACTTTCCAAACATGTGTATTGAACACATATTCGTAGGAGTAAAGGAGAAATGACAACCAAATTTTTCTTAAATAGTATATCAATTATAAACATCTATATTCTAAATGAGACAAAACATTCAAAAAGCAGTCCCAAAATGGGGACTTTCCGAAATTAATTTCTAATAAATTAATTTCGGACGGGTATTCTACGGGATCGATTAATTTCAGACCTAAGGTATCATTACTCCGAAATTAATCACTAAACCTACATTATACAAACTTATATACATACAAACCATACAATTCTACACATTTAAATCATACAAATCATACAATTCTACACTTTATACAAATCATACAACTTCATACAATTTTATACATACAATTCTACACTTAATTCATACAACTTCTACACTTAATTCATACAACTTTATATATACAAATCATACAATTCTACACTTAATTCATACAACTTTATACATACAAATCATACAATTCTACACTTAACCCACTTTGCCCACTTTGACCCATTTCATAAAAATTATACAAACTTATATACATATTCGAACTATACAAACTCTTATTAACAAAAATAAAACCCAAATTAATTTTGATACTAACCTTTTAATAGAGATGCTCAATAAAATCAATAACCGGATATAGTGATGAAAAATATCTAACAAAACAATTCCCAAATTAATAATCTAACAAATTACAAATTGAACAAATTAATTAAGTGTATGAAAAAGAAAAAGAAAAAGAAACAAACCTAGATGGTGGTGGAGGAATGGAGGAATTGGTGGCGATGGTGGTGGGTGGTGGCGGTTTGGTGGTGATGGTGGTGGGTGCCGGCGGTTTGGTGGTGGTTGGTGGCGGGGGTGGATGTTAGGTGGTGGTAATGGAATGTTGGAGTGATAATAATGGTGGAGGAAACACAAAATCAACAAAACAAGCGGGTGGTGGCGGTTTGGCAGCGGAAATGGCGAAATCAAGCTAAGAAATCGTGTTTGTGTTTTGGTGTAAATGAAAGAGATAAGAATCTGCAATTATTGAGAAGGCTTTTTGGTCGTCGTTGTAGCCCTATGGCGACGACATATCGTCGCTGTAGGCTAACCCGGGAAAACCCCAAAAGTTTGGCGGGCTGGGCCAAATAGGCTGACTTTTGTTGACTGGGCTTCGGCGACGACAAATCGTCGCCAAAGGCCTTCCCAATTTTTTTTTTTTTTTTTTTTTTAATTTATTATGTAATTATATTACTAACGAAAACGTTTAAATAATATTAGTAATGAAAATGAAGTTAAATTATATTAAGTATAAGTTAAATATTTAAATTATATTAGGTATAAGTTATTATAAACTGTAGAAATACGATATCGACTTGTTTTACCGTTGTCGATGATCAATGGTTTAGTCAATTGAATACCTCTACGTGTGATAGTATACATTGACATTGTTACAAGTTATGAAATGATCGATTAAACTATTGATAATTAGATGTCATGTATGGTGTACGTAGTCGATGAATGTTGTTCGGGTTAATTAGCTCTAATTATCGATGAATGGTGTTCTAATAGTAGATGAATGGTCGATAGATGAATGGTCTATACAACTTTGCCTTACTCATGTTACCTTTAATAGTCGATAAAATGGTGAGGTTAAGATTGTTTAAGGGTTACGATGGTTTAGGTTTCTAGGGTTACGATGGTTTAGGGATATGAGTTTAGGATTTAAGGTCTAGCATTACGTGGTTATGATGTTGTAATAGTCGATGAATGATCGATAGATGAATTGTCTATACAACTTTGGCTTATTAACTCATGTTACCTTTAATAGTCGATAGTCGTCGATGAATGTACGTTGTTCGGGTTTACCGTTACGATTGTTTAGGGATATGATCGAGTTTAGGATTTAAGGTCTAGCATTAGGTGCTTATAGTTTAAAGTTATAGTTATACCACAACATGTCGTATTACAACTTTTCGTTATAACAGTAAACGATTATTAATCGTATTAATTATTTAATTACGATATTAGATTTTTAAAAATATGTATATACATTTATTTTAAGTATATTAACATTAATAATATAATTACTTTTAATTTCTTATTATCAACTAATTTTATTTTAAACAAAAATTATTATTTAAAATTAACATTATATATTATTTAATTTGATATATTATACTTTCATTTTTTAAATATTATTTAATTAAAAAAAATTATATATATTAACATTATATAATTTCAATATATTTACATTATATATTATTTAAATTAATTAATATATTTAATAAACATTTAATTATTTGTTAATTAATTAATTAATTTAGTTAGGCCTTTAGCGACGACAAATCGTCGCCGAAGGCTTAACTAAATTAATTAATTATTTAATAAATAATTAAATGTTTATTAAATATATTAATTAATTTAGTTAGGCCTACGGCGACGATTTGTCGTCGCTAAAGGCCTAACTAAATTAATTAATTAATTTAAATATTTTATAAATTATTTAAGTAGCCATTTAATTATTTATTAATTAAATAAATATGTCAGAGAAGGCTATGGCGACGATAAGTCGTCGCCGTAGGTTTTGGCGGGATTTGGCGGGAATTATTAATGATTTTAGTTATTTATTTAATATATTGTCGTCTCTAAAGAAAAATATCGTCGCCAAAGGGTCGTCGCCAAAGGCTAAAGTCTGAAAAAGTCAAAAAGTTGAATTTTTTTGTCGTTTAGTGAGCCTATAGCAACGATATTATGTCGTCGCCGTAGGTATCGTCGCCAAAGGCCTCGATTCTTGTAGTGTTAACTTCAAAAACTAAAGCTTGAAATTCGACTCAAGAGCGATAGAGCCAAATATAAAAGATAAATTATAAAAGAACAAAAATAAAAATTAGCTATTTTTTTAATAATCGTTCCCAAGCAGTCTTAGCACATTTAAATATAACAGTAGATACCAAATAAAATAAATACAGATACAATACTATACCATATATATATATATATTAAAAAAACTAATCTGAACATGCACATATTTCTGTGGAAAAACAAAAAATCCACTCTTTATAATTAAAGACTCGTCCAATTATAATTGTCATATTTTTTTGTTAAAATTTTAGCTTTTAATTTTGATTTTAAATATTTTATTTGTATAATATATTAGTTGATACATAATATATGATTGAATTAAATTTTATATATATTTTTATTGATATAATTTTTCATCAAATAATATATAAACAAATAAAAATATTTAATATCGAATTAAAAAGCGAAAACTTAAAAAAAGTAAACAGAACAAACATAATAGGACATAAAAATTAGTTGTTTTTGAACCGTAAAATAAAAAAATAGATAATAATCAAGTTAAAGTTCAATATCAATTTAGAGTTTTTGAAAGTGTATAACTTTTTTCTGAACAAAATAACACACATAATAATTTTATTTATTATAATAATTAATAGAAGTTGTAATTATTTATTTTTATTTCAAAAATATCCTTAAAAGAAGATTATTGACTCTAAGTCAACTCGAAAGTCGAGACCACATATGTCATTATCTCAGTCCAACAACCCACCGATTAGCAAAACGTCGACCATATAACAACAATATAAAGTAAATGATGTGTGAAATACACGTATACATTTATATCAAACTAAAACTTTGTAAATTAAGTTATATTCTTTATTTGTAAACTTGTGTTAGAAATTTGATACTTTAAATCAAAAATATGTTACATAACAAACAAAAAGTAAATATAATATTATATTGAGTTTGGCTATTTTCTATTTTCGATTTTCTATTTTTTATTTTATCATTCAATTTTTACATTATTAAATTTCTTCTAGTAAACTATAATTAAAGTATAAGTTGGCAATGTTCATTTTTTTTTTGGAACCGGCAAATATATTAAAACAAAACCCGACTAGCAAGGAGCTAGGAACCGGGAAAATACAACCAGAACATTACATACAATTGAAAGGAGAGGCCAACCACCTAGACCATACAAGGTTAGTAACACCACCCCTATGTTTAATCCAACAAAAAACTAGAGAGACAATGTTATGGAACACCTTATGAGGAGGCGACATAAGCCCATTGAAAATCCTTTCATTTCTCGCCTTTCATATACACCACAATGCACCATAAAAGATTGACGTCATAATAACAGATTTAGTCTTCGATCTTCTTCCCCAAATAGCAGCCAAGTTGGTAATATCAGTCACCGATTTGAACACTGCCACATCAATATTCAGCCACCTGCAGACCATGTTCCAAATATAGGTAGCAAACGGGCAAGTAATAAGCAGATGATCCCCCGATTCCTCATTGTTGATACAACCGCTACATGACATGGAGTCTATCTTCACTCCTCTGTGGTCCAACGCCTTTGTCGTAGGAAACCTATTTAACCTTGCTCTCCAAACGAAACATAAGACTTTGATAGGGACAGATTTGACCAACCTGAAGTGTCCATCACATATCCAGTGATTAGCTCGATCTAATCTTACCCGGAGTGAACCTGTAAAAAAAATTCCATTAGCCCCGAAGTTCGAAATCCAACTATTCCCCTCTCTATTCCTTCTCACAATGTCAGTACTGTAAATTCCCAGCTTGTTTAAGGCCCTTTCAATTCGGCATATGGAACCCCAAACACCAGCAGCATACGAAAACATACCACCAGCAGCAACATATGAAGACATACCACCATTCCAAACACCAGCAGCAGCATGGAGGCCTGTAATCGTGCGTACCCAGAATGCGTTTGACTCACAATGAAATCGATACCACCATTTAGCAATAAGAGCGAGGTTTAAAGTTCTAATTGAACCGAGGCCCAACCCACCCACATCTTTCGGTCCAGTGACTCTATCCTACGAAACCCACTTTATACTTTTTTTATTACCTGATCCGCCCCAAAGAAAATTTCTACGAATTTTTTCTAACTCTTCCACGACACCGAGCGGGGCCACAAAGATGGAGAGGAAAAAAGTTGGGAGACTACCAAGCACCGATTTAGCAAGTGTAAGGCGGCCACCAAAGCTAAGGACGTTAGCTTTCCAAGACGAAAGTCTAGAATTAAATTGATCTACAATTGGTTTCCAAGATGATTTCCGGTTCATATTTGCCCCCACCGGAACTCCAAGGTAAGTAAATGGAATCAAAGCCGGTTCACATCCGAGGGGAGAAGCCCAATTTTTTACCTCCAAATAATCCGCCTTAATACCATAAACCTTAGATTTATTAAAATTTACTTTAAGCCCGGATGAAGCATAAAAGTATCTAAGGATTCTAGCAAGGTTAGAAATGTTCCTTTGAGACCATTCACCGATAAATAAAGAGTCATCGGCATAAAATAAATGCGAGATAATAATGCTAGAATTAGGAATTGAAATACCATGAAAAATACCTTTATTTCACCGCTTCCCTCATAAAGACCTTCCATCACCAAAATGAAAAGAAATGGAGATAAAGGATCTCCTTGTCTAACGCCTTTTTCCATAGAGAATTCCTTAGTGGGGCTACCGTTTACAATAACCGAAGCTTTAGCCGACACCAAGCACCCACGAATCCAAGATCTCCATTTGGGGCCAAAGTTCATTTGATCCATCATAGAGTCTAAAAATCCCCAATTCACCGAATCAAACGCTTTATTAAAATCCGCTTTAAAAAGAAGCATTTTTTTGTTTTTTGATTTCGCCCATGAACATAACTCGTTAACAATTAGGGGACCTTCAAGAATGCTTCTATTCTCCATAAACGCCGTTTGAACTCCATCAATACACTCCTCCATTACGGTTTTAATTCTCATAGCTAGCAACTTAGAGATGATTTTGCAAAGAGCCCCAATCAAGCTAATGGGTCTAAAATCACCCAAAGTGATGGGATCTTTGGTTTTCGCTGCCAAGGAGATAAAAGAAGAGTTACAGCCATTAGAAAAACAACCATGGGCTTCAAAAAATCTTACAAAAGCAACAATATCATCTTTAAGAATTTCCCAGTATGTTTTAAAAAATTTAAAACTAAATCCATCAGGCCCAAGAGCTTTATCAGATCCACAAGCCCAAATAGCCCCTTTGATCTCTTGAAGTAAAAAAGGTCTCTCTAAAGAAACCCTGCTACCCATCGAAATTTGTTTAAAATTCTGGTTTACATAAGCAGGTCTAACTTTCCATCTTTCATGAAATTTATCAATAAAAAATCTCTTTGTCTCCGTCTTCAGTTGCTCCGGGTTATTGATCCATATACCCTCCACCAATAGACCATGAATCCAGTTCTTTCTATTCCTATTACGAACAATACCGTGAAAAAAACTAGAGTTTTCATCCCCGTCAATAACCTATTTTATTCTAGATTTTTGAATCTCGTCCATCCTTTCCAATTTCTCCGAGTCCAGAATTTTTGCCAAAAGGAATTGCCTTTCCTTTAACTCCTCGGAAGAGAACCCCAACAACTCACTTTTTTGGTCTAAGAATTCTAAACGATTTCTGGGGTTTGCAATCTCCGTCTTTTCTTTAGCAAATTCCACGGCCCTCCATTTTTTAATTGCATTTTTAATAAACTTCAGCTTACAAAGTAAGAACGAGTCAGGGGCCCCGTAACCAATAAAATCCGAGCACACTTTGCGAATAATAATGTCAAAATTTTCCTTCCCAAACCACGAATTGAATAAACAAAACGGAATAGGACCAGAGTCAAAACTACAGGGGCCAAGAAGGATTGGATTATGATCTGAAATGTCCCTCACCAACGCAAGAGAAGAGGCATGAGGAAAGGTTTCCGAAAATTTAGAACAAACCAGAAATCGGTCAAGTTTGCTGAGCTTACCACCCGCTATTTGAAGATATGTAAATTTAAATCCACCCATTTTGAGATCATTAAGACCCGATTTATCAATGAACTTGTTGAATTCTCTTGCGCTAGAGGCACAAAATCTCGAGTTTAATCTCTCCTCTTTCCTCCTAACCACATTAAAATCGCCCACAATAATCCACGAATAAGAACTCCTATCAACCATAAGCTTATGAATAGAATTCCAAAGACGCGTTTTTTCCACCATCAGTTGCGGACCATAAACGTTAAGGATCGCAATATGACTAAAACTCCCTTTACATCTCCCAGCCGTAAGAATGAAGGATCTCGATTTAATGACTTCAGTAATTTCAAAGAAGTCTGAATCCCAAATAGATATTAAACCTCCTGATCTACCGTTAGCTTCCATATTAAAAAAATCATAATTTCCATTACCCCAACACTCCGTCACCAGACTAGAATCCAAACCATTTGAAATATGCGTTTCCTAAATGCAGACCATAACACATTTATGTTTTTTCCTACGCTTACGAATGCCATCACGCTTAGGGGTGTCTCCAATCCCTCTAATATTAAAGGAAAGAATATTCATTAAACACGGATTACCTCTCCAGTTTCTCCTACCACTTCTTTAAGGATTACATTGTCCTTATCTACAACAAATCCAATCATCTGCCCGATTTCAGCAGTGAGTTCGAGTTCCGACGGGCAACCGGGCCGCGGGGAGGGATGAGGGGAAGGGCGGAGAGGGGGGAGGGGGTTGACAACAAAAGGAGGGGGGGGGGGGGGCTGTGACCTGCGAGTCCTGATGAGGTTTGGGAATCGAATGAGAGTGAGGGGAAACATTACTGAGTTTCTTAGTTCTTCTTCTTTTACCATGAGTATTGTGATAATCCCCCTGAGATAATCTGGAACTAGAATTACTAACACCTGCAGAAAAAGAAAATGGGCCAAAGCATCTTTCTTGGACTAGTTTATTTAGAGGCCCAAAATGATCCTTTACTGGATTATAATTTTTATTCAACGGGTCCAAAGAATTACCCACCTCACCTAAAATATGATTCTCACCTAGAGCATTAAAATTAGTATGGGGAAGATCAACTCGTGGTGGCTGTTGGGATTTACCATGCACATCTTGCGATAATCCATGCAACTCTTTCACTTCCTTTGCTTTGAAACTAGAGCCAAAATTGATGTCAAACGTCGGAGGGATGACGTTGTCCTCAGCGGCTGTCGCTACCGGAGTACACTCCATGCTTGATTCCGGGACCATGTCCATATCATCATCAAAATTCAGAGGAATCTCGCCTTCCTCCATGCCCTCAGGCCGGACAACATCCTCCGATGCATCGTCCAACATTCCTATATCCTCACCTTCAAAAGGGGACCATTTATCATAAGACTCAATCACCCCGATCCTACTAATTTTGCCATTATCAACCAATACCACTTCTTCATTTATCGACTTAAGGTTATCTGTAAGAATACACACCTTGCAGGAAGACCAATCCATTATATCGTTGCCAAATTCAGGGCTAATGATAAACCTACCAAAACGTTCCAACACTTTCTCAATGTTAAGCAAATTCCAAAATTCGATCGGAAGACCAACTATATGGATCCAAGCTAACCTATTGAGTTGCCCGTAGAACATGTTACTATTCACCAGTGAGCTAAACCATTTACCCCATAACTTCTTGTTACTTAGAAAATTAGCAGCATCCGCCATGGCTTCGAAGATCAAAGCCGTCCTTAATCCTCCCAAGTATTTTGTCCTACAACAAAGACTTACACTGTGGAATCTTCTCATCTTCTCTATGTCTTTGGATTCTCCTATAAGCATACGTTCGGAGGAAAGTAAATTCACCATATCAGGGTCCGGAGATAAAGTAATGGGCGTTTGAGCCAGAGGGGGGGGGGGGGGGGGGTGGCGGAGGGGCTAGGGGGAGCCGGAATGATTCGCTGCTACTGATGCATACGACCTGCCATCTATCCTAGAGCGAGGGGAATGCCTACTAGGAGGTTGCATTTTTAAGGGTGGGCAACTAATCGGGGGGGGGGGGGGGGGGGGGTTAGATCCATTATTCCTTTGGGAACTTAGATACATTCACCAGCAGTGATTTGTCTTTAATCTTAATGCCTTGAAGATCCATCTCCAATCTTCTAACATCTTTAATCTCCTCAAACCGGATGAATGCGAAAAGCTTCTTGTTTACATCTCTCTTGGTTGCAATGTAGACGTCCACCACCTTTCCGAACTTCGCGAACAGCTTCCAAAGATCATTCTTTCTGGCCCGATCACGAATGTCAGAGACGAACATCGTAATCTTGACATTCGAAAGCGGCGATTTTCTTCTCCTCCGATCTACTCTAGACCATTCACCTGACATAGTTGCATGGATTATCGTATAGACTGTACTATATGATAAATGCTTAAACCTTTTTTATATTGCGATTTTCTACGTTATAATCATCTTTTTATAAAGATATATTTTATCAGGTATACATATTCGATGGAGACATAAAACCCGACACAAAAAAGTATTTTCCATGTTAATGTTTTCCTTATTTTTGATAGTTAATAGTTGATTTTAGTTAAAGATTTCTTATAATCTCTAGCATTAGTCTTTTATCCTAATCATGATTTGATTTTTAGCATAGATAATGATTATAAAAATATATTTCTAATTATTTTATTAATTTCTATGAACTTCTTTTGTACATGTTAACACGGTTTGTCAAGCCGGATACAAATGATAATAGAATGATATATGATTTCTACCCACGTACACTATACTACTAACATAATATGTGGTAAATATAGATCGAACCCAAAGGACGCAAGATAAAAGTTTACGTGTAAGTCTTTGAAAACAAGTATTCAAAAGTAACAAAAGGGTGTTTTGATTTGTTCATTAATTAGACTAATTGCGAGAATAAAAAATAACAAAGAAACAATAATAGGAAAACGATTAAGTTTCAAGTTCAACTTTACAACTATGTCACTTAATCATGAAATGCTGTTTCAAAACAAGCGTTTAGTTTATATATATATATATATATATATATATATATATATATATATATATATATATATATATATATATATATATATATATATATATATATATATATATATATATATATATTCAAGTTTGTACTAAAGGAATTTAACAAGTTTAACACCGATTTTTTTACCAATTAATTTATATCGAAATAAGCTCTTCAATATAAACCTAATTTTCTAATTAATATCCAAACAAGCTCTTAGAAATGAACCGAAAATAGCATTAACGTTCAGTGTAAAATTTCCAAACAATAATTACCGTATCACTAAAGCTAGAAAATGTAATAATCGTGTGATTGTGGTTAATAATGAGCAAATAACGTTTTGTTACTTGTTATTCGATTATAAAACAATTACGAATAATACAACCTAATTATAAAAATAATTAATCAATAACTCAACCTAGGTGATCAATCTAAGTCGAGATATGAAGTAATATTAACCGTTAAACAAACCACAATAACTAAATAAAGTTAATAAACATCAATTTCATTAATTAAAAGACATAATCAAGTCTAATTTGGAACCGAATTCAAGAAAATTAGCCACGCATGGCAACAATAATCATACAAATAAATATGAATTCGAGTTTCAAAGGCTTACAAACAACAAATTCGGTGTCGAAATGATGAAATTAGCAACTCTTGTTCCAACAATATTTTTTCATGAAAAGATGATAAAAAAAAACTGATAAAGAAGGTGGTTAAATATTGTAGCAAAGTGGTGGTAACAAAAACCCGAAAATAAAGCATTAGGGTCGGGCGGCTCAGATCTAGGAGGATCCAAGGCCCGAGCGGGTATCTGTTGGGATTAAAATTGTTGGGATTAAAACTGTTATTGTTATAGTTTAATTCCATTAATACTGTTCATTAGTACTGCTGGTTAATACTGCTCAATGATACTGCTTAAGATAATATTGCTTGAAGACAAAGTCAGTTACTACTACTCCTGAAGAATAACTGTTACAAGTGTTGGTTACTACTGCTCGACCTCATTACTACTGCCCGCTCCCATTAATACTGCTAGTATAGTTTTAGATTATTATCAATTATATTTGTAATTATATTTTCCTTAAATATAGCAATTGTGATTATAATGCAATTGAACATACAGTCATAATACAATTGATATTGTTAAGACGTTTCCTAGATTAGCTAGGTTAGCCTCAAGTTCTATATATACATAGATCCTTGTACTAGGAAAAACACGTATGTTAATCTTTTCTTTGTGATTAATATATTGAGGCTTAATATTCGAAAAACATTATTGTTCATTCATCTTTATACAATATTTGTTTGATCGTTAAACTTGTACTATCAAAGTGTTTATCCGGTGCTAAACTTCTTTGACAAATCAAGATCTTTCGTTAAAGTGTGTTGGGTTTATCTAATTCAAACGATCCTGACAAGTGGTATCAGAGAACAGGAGGTGCTCAAGATCAATTGATCTACAAGTTTTGTTGAAGCCTCAAAAAGAAGAAAACTACTATGAATCATGGTTGATGTGGTAGTAAACAAGGTCCTTGTCCTCAATAGCAACGATTTTGATCTCTGGAAGCTAAGGATCAAACAACACATACTGCTATCCGATTATGCAGTATGGGATGTTATTGTGCATGGGAACAAAGAAGCTCTTGATCTGTCAGCTGATGCCTGATGGAACACTTGGAGTTATTCGTCGTCCTACAACAGACAAAGAAATAAGAGAGAAGCAAACAATATTAAAGCATTAAGTATCCTTCTAATTGCTATTCCCAATGAATATCAAGCACAATTTGAAGGATACAATGATGCAAAGTCTCTATGGGAAGCTCTTGAGAAGAGATTCAGTGGAACCACGAACACAAAGAAGAACAAGAAGGCTCTTCTCAAGATGGAGTATGAGAACTTCAAAGGTCTGAAGGAAGAAAGAATGACTCAAACCTTTGACAGATACAAAGAAGCTTACTGGAGAGTTGAGCTGTGCAGCAGTAAGGATTGATAAAGATGATCTAAACAGAAAATTTCTCAGATCTTTGGGAAATGAATGGATCATCTATACACTCTCTTACAGACAAGGTGATGTGCTTGAGGAGGTGGAGCTGGATGATCTCTACAATGATTTAAGGGTGTTTGAAGCAGAAGTTGAAGCCAATAAGCCATTCAACAGCAACAAAAGTATTAATACTTTTAATACTGCACTCATTACACCAGCTGGCACATCTCAGAATGACAATTCAGAAGATCTGACTTTTGAAGCTTTTCTATCACAAACTTTATGTTCTGGATTAACCAATGAAAACTTGAGGGAAAGAAGGTTTGTAAATAGAACTGGAAGAAGATTCACTTCTAGAAACAATGATAGAGTTGGGTTTGATAAAAGCAAAGTCAAGTGCTATGATTGTGGTGAACCAGGACACATTGCAATAGAATGCAAAAACAAATCAAAACCCAACAACTCTAGGAACAATCAAGAGAGTACATCAAACTGCACTGATTACTTAAGATGTGTTTGGTTATGATTGGAATGATCTTTTTGCAAAGTGAGAGCTTCACTTCTAAACCGATTAACAACCGTAAAGCATACCTCAATAGTAACTATGCACATCGATTGCCACCGATGTGAGGGAAGGTTCCCTATATAGCGCTATCGATATTTACTAAAGGTCCTTTCCAAAGGGATTAATAGTAAGCTAACGTTTATGGTAGTTGAGGAATTTAAAGTATCAACAGCATGTTGGAAATCATCAACGATGCTAAAATAAGTTTTACGTTCACTTGTAATCCGTAACAATATGTTTAAGTATATATATTTTAAGTATAAGATTAATACGTTTAGCATACAAGAATAACGTTTTAAGCATATAAGACTAGTATTTCCACCCCAAAGTATATAAAACGTTTAAAAGAGGGGTTTTGAAACTCACAGTAATATGTGTCGTCGTGTGTGTCAAAATCCCGAAATGAGCGAAAACCGAAATCAATGAAATCCTATTATACCAAAGTTTTTGTATAAGTATATGTATATTCCGTTCTAACGTCTTTATAAGCTAATATTAACCTATTTTGTCAAAAATACTCGTTTTCATTCGTCCCGAGACCAAAATAGTTCAAATAGTTAATAACGGTTTTTAGAATATTATTAGTTAATACCAATTTGTTTACTTAATGTCAACTTCATATTACACCATTTTTGTTTGTTTATGTATAAAAATCATGAAGTTTATAAGTTTTCTTCTTATCAAAACAATATGTTCATAAGTTAGATTAATCTAACTCTTTATAAAATCCATTATAAGCATTTAGTTTGTTAATAATTCTAGTTCATGAATAATATTAATTAAGACATATTATGACCATTTTTTTGATATACAGTTTATAATAACAAAATTATAACCAAAACGTTACATCAAAATTTCTAGTTTAATGACATGATTTTTTAATGTCAAAATTTAATCTTTAGTAAAATCATATATTACAACTTAATCTACCAATATCACTAAGCATGTGAACAAATTCATGATGTCAGAATCGAATCACTTAACACACCAATGTGTAAATAAATGATTTGAAAATTTAGATCTAACAAATACAAATTGTATTGCAGCGGATAAACACAAATTTGTATGAACAAAGTTATGATTAACCAGTTATATGAAAGAATAAATTTGATTGAACAAATAACAAGTTAATCAACACAACCTCAATTGATTATATTAATTTCAGAGAAAATTACAATTGATGTTCTCTTTTACAACCAACGTTCTTATCTCGAATAACAAATGAACTATTTTATAGTCCTTGAGGCTATCTAACAAAGATCTTAGTACAAATTACAATCGATTACAAACCTATACAAAATATATTGCCCATACTTTGTATCTAGTTTGATCTCAAATCAAACTATTCTATCTACTTTGACCAACTATTACCAACTCTCTGATTTGACACGTGAAAGTAGTTGAGGATCTTCATCAATAGTCATCTTCCAATGATTATCCGCCTCTACCGATCAGTTGAAGATGATCAGTTTCTACTGATCAGTACTAAAGATCTTAGCTACTGATCAGTTTCTCCAAGATGACTAGCTACTGATCAGTTCTTACTCCATCTAGATACTGATCAGTGCTTTGGGACTAAAGAGTTTGTGCTACTACTGATCAGTAGACAAAAGTATTTACTACTGATCAGTAGTAAAACACACTTAGTGTATTTTTGTCCCAACAATCTCCCCCTTAGTGATAGCATTCCATGCTCATCACTTTATTAACAAACAAAAAATTTAATCAAAATTAAGCTTACTTAGGAGTCTTCTGAAAGTGAGCAACCCTTTCTTTGATTTGACGGATGATCTTCCAAACCAGTTTAACCGGTCTTGAAGAGGTGCTTGAAGCTCTAAGCTTTCTTTTCATCAAAATGCACATCATATAGAGATCATGGTTATATTCCTTTTCAGTGAGATAGTACTCTGAAGTACCATCCTTTCTATAGATGCAATATATGCCACTTTTGTCGAATAGAGTCCATGAGATCATTTCAGTGAACCTTTTTACTCTTTCAAATATTGATTCTGGATTAAAGAGAATGGTGCACAAGTCCAGTAAGAGATGTTGAAGATTGAACTCTCCTTCTCTTTTGCTGTACTTCTGATTTCCAATTTCATACACCTCTTCCAGTTCTTTTCTTAATAGTGTGCAGAAGAGTCTTTTGTGAGATGAGAAAGTGTCTTCAGATTTGTCAGCTCTTATGATCTTGAGAATGGATTTCCCCTCTATTTCCTCATAGTACCAATCAGTAATGGGCACGTAACTGTTAATTGGCACAGGAGATGGAATGGCTCCATAATCAACAAGATGTTGCATCTCATCAAACGTTCTTTGGCATGAAGCTTTGATCCCATCAACTACTTTTTCACTTGGTCTCCCCTTTTCTGATGGTCCTTCAGCATCTATCTTCTTTCTTTTTAAAGGCTGCTCTGGAACTTCATTTCCTTCATGTTCTTGTGCCTCTATCTTTCTTTTCTTTTCAATCTTCTTTCTGGCAGGCACATTCTTCAAATTTTGTGACACTTATGACCTGATCTCCCCACTTGTTTTTTTCTTGAGAAGACCACTTGGCATTGAAGCTTTTCTTCGAGTGTCATGAGCCATCTTCAAGCTTCTCTCAAGCATGAACTGCTCTCTTTCCTTCTTTACTTTCTCTTTCCTTCTTTCCTCTTCATATTTTGACACCAGTGTGGACATTCTCATTGCTCTAACTGATTTTGGATTTGCTCCTTTCTTGATCATGTAGTCAATGAATTTTTTCTTGTCCTCTTTCAGCTTGTCTTCTTTTGATTTAGCTTGTGTCATCTTTTTCTTTTCCGGTTTCTTCCTCTCCTTTTCAACATCCTTTATTCTTTTCTGAGCTTCTTCGGCATATTCTTGCTGCATTTTCTTTGCTAGCTCGGCATCCATCTCAATATGTGCGTTGGGAGCTTCAAATGTGACAATTTCCTTCTCCTTCCCCTTCCCAGGCACATGAGCTTTCTTAGCTGCAGGTTGGTCTATTGGTTCTTTAAGCATAATGGTTTTAGACCCAACCTTTTCTCTCCTTTCTTCCTTCTTCTATTCTTCTTTTATATTTTGAAGCTCTTCCCTAGCTTTTGCCACATTCTCCATTATAACAAGTTCTGGATTCACAAGCCTAATTAGATCTTCTGTAAGAGTATCCACCTTCAAAGGTTCTGGCACAAACACCTTTGCAAGAGTAGAATTTTCATCAGTAGTTTGATCATCCTTAGGAGCTTCAGTAGCATTCTCCCCCTCTACCTTCTCAAACACAACCATCTTCCAATTTTCCTTCTTTTCAATGGTAGAAATTTCAGTAGATGCAGATGGTTGGTACTGATCAGTAGGAACTTCAGTAGTTAGAGTTTCTACTGAAGGAACTTCAGCAGTTGGAGTTTCTACTGAAGGAACTTCAGTAGCTGGAGTTTCTACTGTAGAACCATCAACTTTTATAGCTTCAATCTCAAGCACATCCACATCCATATCATTTCCATCATCATTCTCCTCATGTTGATTCTTCCCGTTAGTGGTAGCATAGAGTGCATGCTCACCACTATCCACCACCTTCTCACCACTCTCCAACACCACCATGTTCAGATCAGCCTCTCTGTCTTCAACATTCTCAGTCTGTTTCACTGTTTTAACTTTTTTGTGAAATCTCCCCATCTTGGCTCTTCTTTTCATCTAAATGTGAGAGAGTTTGACCTTTCTTGCAAGCTTGGCCACTTGTTTCTCCAATTTGCTTTTTTTGTGCCCTGCTTATTCACCTTCTCCTCCAGTATGGTGCATTTATCCGTCAATTCAGTAATGGTACTTTGAGAGCTGTTCTGCCCACTCTCCCATTGAGTACCAACAGGAGGTAGATCTTTGAACTTAGGAACAGTATCAAGCCTAGATTGATTATCTTAACCCCCCACGGTTTCTTGGCACCAGGGACCTTCACATGATGGATCAAAAGATCCTCCATAGATTGAAGTTGACATGGTACGGGTCTTAATGCCTTTCACACTGACGTGTGTCACACTAGGTGTGGCATCAGTAGTGTGAGCCATTTCCATATGGTCACTCATCCCCTGTGTGACCACCTTTGTGAGGTTGGGTGAGACCTCAGGTTGAACCATAGTGACTAAAGGTGATTGATGAAAGATAAGCTCTTGGGTGTCATCATCATCCCTAGTAAATAAAGATGTATATTGGTAAGTTTTTGGGGATTGGGTTTCAGAAACAAGAGTTTCAGGACCCTCTTGATTCTGTGTATGCAACTCTGCATCAGACATGGTCACTTGCATGTCTGTTTGGTTAGATGTTCCGGCTTCAGAAGTTGGTGTACTTATAACTGGTACAACAGTTGGTTCAATGAATGGTACATCAGTTTGACCAAGAGTTTGATCAACTGGAACATCAGCTTGAACAGTTTGATCATTTGTTTGATTAACTGGAATGTCATCTTGAATGACTGCAGCTACTGGCTCCTCAGTAGATGGAATAGAGGTTGTGGGAGCAGTAGGTGTGGGTTGGGAAGCATCTGGGTTTGATGATCCCTCACCTCTAGAAGAAGAAGATACCCCCAACATGTTTGGAAAGAGTGGGGTATCTGAACCTTTAAAATTTTTACCTGGCTTCCTCATTGAAGTAAAGAGTTTTGAAGATTGAGAGGTAGCCATGTAAATGTTTTCATGTTGAATAAGGTCATTTGCTTCTTTTGAAAATATTTCTGCTAAGAATCTTGGATACATTAAAAATTTTCCCTTAGCAGCAGAAATGTTTGTTAACATCCCTTGAAAAATCATGTTTGAAAAATTATAGACTTGGTCAGTAGCCAAACACGCCATTCCAATAGCAATAGGAGTATTTAGTTCATTCCAAATTCTATGCTTTGGAGAAATGCAGGTTTGGATTACTTGGGCAAAAAACTTCCATTGTTTTGAAAACAACGCCTTTTGAAAAGTTAATCTTGTAAGCGGTCTAGTGTACCCCATACGCCCAATAATCTCAACCAATTAAGGAGAGAAGTTATACCTGAAGCATCATCGAGTTGCAGATGTGTACGTACAATGGCCTCAGTGATAATGATTGGCTTTGTATCAATGACTGCATTGATACAGGGAACGCCGTCTAGTTGACCGGCGGTGGCAGTGTTCCAAAATTCTCTAATATGTAGACTTCTGATGGTAGGATTCAGGGTTAGAGCGTTTTTAATTTTGATTGATTTAGGAAATCAAAGATTTGATGAAACCCTAATGTATCTTTATTCTTTGTCAGATAAGCCACCACATTATGCGCTTCATTGAATTCAAGAGTGTCTGGCATTGATGATTGATTTACACGAGATTTTTGATGTTTGAGTTGTTTTTCAGATGCTTAGAAAAGAGGGTTTCTTAGAGAGGTTTTTCTTGTAAATTAGGTCAAGTTGAGATGAACTTGGCTCGCAGAGAGGTGCATTTATAGTTTTTCAAAATGTTGGAAAAAGACTAAAATACCCTTTATCAAGTATCAATTTGATCACAAAATGACAAAAAAAAATCTTGCTCAGCACCCCTTCATATTCTAAATACTGATCAGTAGAATCAATCATCAGTATCTCCCATCCGTTTGATCATCTCATCAGTATAATCTCCTCATACTAATCAGTAAGAGAAATCTTATGTACTGATCAGTAGTTTGCTTCGACAGTAGTCACCTTTTGACTTGTAAGTTTCAGCTGATCAGTAGGAAAGTCTTTGCAACACTACAAAACTTTCTAAGTTGTTTTCACAACTGATCAGTAGAAACGTTGAACTTGTCTTCCATCAGTAGTCACTAAGTTACAACTGATCAGTAGTTCCTTTCATCTGCTGATCATTAGTAACAAAGTACTCTTTTTTTTTTTTTTGTTGTTGTTGTTGTTTAATACAAAGATCACTCACATATGTACTACTATTTTTACAAAAATTTACAGATTGACCAAGCACACAAATTTTGATTTTGAAAAAGAACATATTCAGTTTTCATTTATCATTCCTATAGAGTTCACCAAAAATTTAAATTTTCCCACATCAAATGCTTTTGTGAAAAGGTCTGCAAATTGATTATCAGTGTAAACTTTTTCTACTTGAATTAGTTTCTTTTCATTGCAGTCTCTAATAAAATGAAAACGAATTTCAATGTGCTTGGTTTTGTTGTGTTTGACTGGATTGTTTATGATGAAAATTGTACTCTTATTATCAATGTAAATAGGAGTTTTAAGAAATGAAATACCATAGTCCAGCATTTGATTTTGAATCCAGAGTACTTGAGAACAGCAACTGGCAGCAGCAACATACTCAACTTCTGTTGATGAAGTGGACACATTGGTTTGCTTCTTGCACTGCCATGAAACAAGTATTGATCCAAGGAATTGACATCCCCTAGAAGTTGACTTTCTATCCATGTTCTCCCCTCCATAATCACTATCAGTGTATGCAATGAGTTCAAATGGAGAATCCTTTGGATACCATAATCCCAAGCTTGGTTTTCCTTTCAAGTACCTAAAGGTTCTCTTGAAAGCTGTCAAATGAGAAACCTTTGGATGACATTGATATCCGGAACAAACACACACACTGAACATAACGTCAGGTCTTGATGTAGTTAGGTACATCAAAGAACCTATCATGGATCTATAAAGGTGTTCATCAATTTCTTCACCCATAAGATCAATTTCAAGATGTTTATGTCTTTCAACAGGTGTGCTTGCAGGCTTGCTATCCTTGAAACCAAACTTCTCTAAGATATCTTTCACATATTTAGATTGGTGAATGAAAATCTCTGAAGGAAGTTGCTTAACTTGAAGACCAAGAAAGAAGTTTAGTTCCCCCATAGAACTCATCTGAAACTTCTTGTGCATAATCTTCTCAAAATCTTTGCATAGATTGTTATTGGTGGAACCAAAAATGATGTCATCTACATATATCTGCACCAATAGAATATCCGTCTTCATAGTCTTGATGAATAGTGTCGTATCAATAGCTCCCCTTTTGAAATCATTCTCTAGTAAGTACACAGAGAGAGTATCATACCATGCCCTTGGAGCTTCATGAAGACCATATAGTGCTTTGTCAAGCCTATATACCATATCTGGATTTTCTGGATCTTCAAAACCTGGAGGTTGAAACACATACACCTCCTCTTCGATCTTTCCATAAAAGAAAGCACTCTTGACATCCATTTGATAGACAGTGAATCCTTTGAATGATGCAAAAGCTAGAAAGATTATAATTGCTTCCATTCTTGCAACAGGAGCAAAGACTTCATCATAGTCAATTCCCTCCTCTTGAGTGTAACCCTGAGCAACTAGCCTGGCTTTGTTCTTGACAACATTACCTTTTTCATGAGTCTTATTTTTGAAGATTCATTTGGTACCTATCACCCTTTTTCCACTAGGTAATACTAGTCGTGTCAATTTCGGGTTTGACCCAAAACCGAACCGGGTTTGAAAACCGAACCGGTTTTTGGTCAAATCTACCAAACCGGTTTCGGTTCCAAACCGGTTCGGTTTGGATCGGTTCCTCGGCAAGAAAATCATAAACCGGTGAAACCGGTTCGGGTTATAAACCGGTTCCAAACCCGTTACTATTCATTTAATAAAAAAAAAAGCGTAACTTGCAAAAACACGTTAAAATCGACTTTTTTAAAAAACATTTCGCACACATCATACTTAAACGTTGTATTCTACTAAAAAAGCTTGAAACATATTTTCAAAACTTAATATTTCGAGAATTATTAACGAAAAAAGTAAAAAAAAAGTACTATTTTTACTACTATTCCTTATTAGAATGTAACTAATAAGTTTGAAAAAAAAAAAAAACCGAAACTTGAAAAAACACTTTAAAATTCGATTTTTTAAAAAATTTCTTGGCACACATCAAACATAAACATTGTATTCTACTTAAAAAACTTGAAACAAATTTTCAAAGTTTCATAATTCGACAATTATTAAACAAAGCGGAAAAAGTACTAATAAGTAATAACATTGGAAAGTCATCTTCGTCTTCGTCTTCGTCTTCGTCCAATCTTCATATTTCTTCATTCACATTCTTGGTCTACTTGAATAAACTCATCTTGAACGGGAACTTCTTCTTCGGAGCTATATGCTCGGTTAGCTTCATCGAAAGCGATTTCTTCATCGGAAAGTGATATTGCAACTCCTTCTTCCACCTCGATATCGAGTACTTCGCCTTCATAATCTAGTTCACCTTCAAGATTTTGGTGGTCTTGTGTACGTTGGGCGGCGCCTAAGTAATCCTTCAAGCAAATGCACATCTCCATTGCCGTCGGTGTGAGTCTTGTTCTTCGTAAAGATAATACCCTGCCACTAAGAGAAAAAGCGGATTCCGAAGCTACCGAAGAAGCTTGGGAGGTTAGTAGATCTTTGGCCATGGCGGATAGAACGGGATATTGAGCTTCCCGTGCTCTCCACCAAGCCAAAACCTCAAATTTGGTGAATTCTTCAACCCCCATAGTGGCTAAAAAATCCGTTCCCGTATACCTCCCATATTCGGTATTAGTTTGGTCACCCCCCTCCCCCTAGCACATTTAATGTTTTCTCGTCTTAATTGGTTATACATGCCAATTTCCGGGTCCGCACTTGTATAGTTTTCATAGGTCGAGGCCATAGAAGAACTTGATTCACCCACACTTGATGTTCTAAACTTGTTAAAATAAACACCAAATAACCCTTTAAAAGAATTGTCAAATTCTTTTATGGCGTTATCGCCATATAATGGGTCGTTCAAACCACAATTCAATTTTTCAAAGATTGTTGTTATATTGTATTCCACCCCAAATTTGTTCAAACACGGGTTTAGTGCGGCGGAAACGGTAATGAAAGGTGATAATTTAGAAAAATATTTTCTCATTTTTTCTTTCACCGGGGCTACCATTGACTTATACAAATTACCTTTAAACTCATAATTGTCTAACTTTGTAGCCATAAAAGATAGTTGTTTAAGGACTAAATGACTCGTGGGATAATAAACACCCGATAACAAAGTTGTTGCGGTTTTAAAAACTTTTAGCAATTCACTTATTTTACGAATAATTTGCCAGTTATCACTCGGAAATTCTTCAATACCCCGATGCGCTACCACTAAGTCGTTATGAAATAAAGTTAAACTACCTTGTTGCCGTAAACCGCAAATAAGCATAGTGTAGGTCGAATTCCATCTTGTAGGAACATCCCAATTGGGTGCCAAAAAGATGGAATCCGTATCCTTACCAAGTTTCATATATGCCTTGTATCTACTTTTGCGGTTTGAAAATATATTGTGCAAAATTTTTCTATAAGCATTTATGGCGTCTTTTACTTCGGTGACTTCTAGTCCGGCTTGCACAACCAAATTAATAATGTGTGCAACGCATCGACCATGATAAAAGTCACCGTTCATTGGTGGTTTGTATTTTAGTTTTAGTTTACCCACCGCGTTTTTATTATTACTGGCATTATCAAATGCAATTGAAAACACTTTTTCTTCCAAATCAAATCTTTGTAAAACATCCGTTAACATGTGAAATAAGTTATGACCCGAGTGAGGATAAGTAAATTGGTCAAAAGCAATAACCATCTTCATCATTTGCCACGATTCGGGATCACACCAATGTGCGGTAACGCAAAGGTATGAATTGGGCAAACCATGAGGAGCCGACCAAACGTCGGTTGTTAAGTTTACATTTGAATTTAGATTTTCAAAACCTTTTAATATCATTATTTTAGTTTTTTTCCAAATTTTTAAACAATCCTTACGAAGAGTATTACGACTTACATGAGTATATCGCGGTTGGAGGCACTTTTGACCCACCTTAGTGAATCTCGGGTTGTCGAAGTGATTGAATGGCAAGGCGGATTGAATCACAAAACCCACAAACTCTTCACACATCCTCTCCACCGAATAAACAAAAATACTCCCGTCTTGACCCATCGATGATTGACCCGATTCCTGTGCTCTATGGAGAACTTTGCAATGCCTATCGACATGATTCTTCAACGTCGAGTTGGAATAATGTTTCCAAAAAAGGCCGCAATGATTAGAATGCGCCATCGTTTGGCCATCGGACAAACGCACCAACCGGTAATGTTGCCAAACATTTTGGTTTCGGGTTGTTGCGAGAACCTCTACGATCATTCTTTCACTTGACGAACCACAACCGGTTGAAGCGGTAGAGCTTTGAGTTGCCATTTGATTGTTGGTGATTTTTTGAGAATTTTTCAAACGTTTTTCGAAGGTATTTTTTTGCGTTTTTTGAGCTTTGAGAGAGTTAGAAGTGTGTGTTTACTCCCAAACTCTACACATATTTATAGTAAATTTGGAATGGCAAAATGGTAAAAAAAATGCAAAAAAAAAAACGGTCAAAAAGTCAGAAAAACGGGCGAAATAACGGATCTTTTTTGCTGCCAACGGCTAGTTGCCCGAACTGGTTTCCCAAACCGGTTTCCCTCGAACCGGTCTCAACCCGATTTACAAACGGAAAAGCCAAACCGGTTCTAAACCGCCGGTTTCGGTCAAAACCGAACCGGTTTTGGTCAAACTCGATTTGGACCGGTTTCGGTTTCGGGTTTTTTTTCGGTTTCGGTTTCAGTTTCGGTTTTTTTCGACACGACTAGGTAATACCACCAAAGTCCATACTTCTTGAATCCTGAATTGAAGCAGTTCTTCTAGCATTGATTCAACCCAACTTGGTTCCTTCATTGCTTGTGACACCTTCTTTGGTACAACTTAGAGATATGTAGCACACAATCAAACATTCATGTAAGCTTCTGTGTAGCCTTCCCCTTGTTTGAATTGAGGAGTCCACACCACTTAAAAGTTGTTCAAGAGGATGATCCTTGTTGATCCTTTGTGTTGGATGAATGTCTTCAACAATGGTTGAGTCCAGATTTGTGTCATTTGTTTCTGGAAGAACCTCAGTGTCATTTGCTTCTGGAAGAACCACCTCATCATCAGATGGAAATGAATCATCAAACACAACCTCTTCTTCACCATTTGAATTCGGCTCAGTCAATTCAGGAACATCTTCATCATCTTGATTTTCTTCCCCTTGAATTGAGTTGTCTTCAACTTCTTCTTGATCAGCAACAATTGTTGAATTTTGAAATACACTTGGAGGATCAGCAATGTAGATTGGAAAGTACACAAATTCCTCTCTTTCTTTGTCTTTGTGTTGATCAGTAGTTGTCCTGTGTAGGTACTGATCAGTAGAAACTTTAGTCTGTAACTGATCAGTAGTTTCACCTGGTTGATACTGATCAGTACGGACTTTTGAACTTGAAGTTTCAATTGAAGTTTTACCTGATCCTGCATCAGTTTTGGCTACAAAATGATATCCTAAAGATTTTGTTAGTTCATCAATATCAAAAAGCCAATCAAGACCTCTACCACTAGCATTTAAGGTTTTCTCATTAAAAGTAACATTGGACCTTTCTTCTACTATCTTAGATTTGATGTTGTAGACTCTAAATGCCTTACTTTGTGTAGAATAACCTACAAAGAAACCTTCCATGATTTTGCTATCAAACTTGCCTAAATGATTCTTAGTGTTTAAAATGGTACAAGGACACCCAAATGGTTTTAAAAAGCTTATGAGTGGCTTTCTCTTGTGAAAAGGCGCATATGGGGTCTTTGTAAAGACTTTAACAATGGACACTCTATTTTGAACATAGCAAGCAGTGTTGACAACCTCAGCCCAGAAAGTAATGGGAAATTTAGCATCAGCTAACATTGAACGTGCTGCTTCTATAAGAGTCTTATTTTTCCTTTCAGCAACACCATTTTGTTGAGGAGTCCTAGGGGCACTAAATTGTCTTTCTATACCTTTAATCTCACAGAACACATTCATGACATTGTCACACCCCGCCAAAGCGGAAACACGGAATGTGAAGAGCAATAGCATTCGATACACAAGTTTATAATTCCACACCAAATTATATTAAAAGAAACATAGCTTCAAAGGTTTACAAATGTTTAAAGCATCGTTTGCATATCCGAAATACAAGTTAAGTGTTCATAGCCAAGCCACCCGAACCCTTTCCCATTCTTGAAGTCATCAGCCCAAAGCATAAAGTCATCAGTAAGCTTAATCGTAACCTGAAAATACGAGTCAAGTGTTAACTACGGGAGACGTAGTTAGTGAGCTACAAAGTTTAAGTATTCAAAGCGTTGACGCATATCAATGCGTAAAGTATAAGTAATCAAGTTTCGTCGCATAGCAATGCGTAAAAATATAGCATTCATGTAGTTGTCGCATAAGCATGCGAAAACTATAGTATTCAAAAAGTAGTCGCATAACCATGTGTAAAGTATAACTTTCAAAAGATTGACGCATAGCAATGCGTAGTTTAGTTTTCGTGTTCGTAGGCATTGACCACATAGCGCGACTATGTGACAATCCTAGTATTTCCCAATGATCGTATCGTTGCGTTGCTAAGCCTATTAATTACCCACTAGAATATTATGCACCATCTGTTGTTGTCGTTGTGGTGAGGGTCTTGCAACTACCCTAATAGCGATATTCATAAACCCTATCGGTCCTCTCCCAGAGATTAATAGCAACTAGTTATGTAGGAGTGCATGGGATTTTCGTAGCATCTCATGACCATGTTGTACAACGTCCGCAACATGTCGATCGATGCCAAGTCATTGGCAATTTAGTGTTTGTATCCTCAACATCGTTGGCAAAACCATCAACAATGCCGGCAAAATATAGTTTCGAAATAGTATTCAAGTAATAAAGCGTATCGTATTAGTTTTCAACTATCAAGTCGTTTCGTAAAAGTATTCAAGTATTAAATCGTTTCGTAAAAGCATTCAAGTATCAAATCGTTTAGTAATAGTATCCAACTATCAAATCGTTTCGTAATAGTATTCAACTATCAAGTCGTTTCGTAATAGTATTCAACTATCAAATCGTTTCGTAAAAGCATTCAAAGTTTGTTTCAACTTAAAAGTTGTGTTTAAGCCTAAGACTCGCATTTCACCCCAAAATGTATTAAAAGCGTTTAAAAAGTAGGGGTTTGTAACTCACTGTTTGCGAAGATCGTAGCATGCTCGGAATAGCTCGAAAGGTGCTCGGAATCACCGGAATCCTAATATGTGCCAAATTCTTGGGTAAGTATGATGTTATTAGTTAACTTTGTTATTCGTATATCGTATAATGTTTTACAAGTAGCAATGTTTTGATTTACTCTTAGTGACAAAAATTGTTGTGTCCGAAATCGTTCAAAATTGTTATTGTTACGTCTTGTCCAAAAGTGTCCAAGGTTAATGTTATTATTAATGTGATAAGTTATGTTTTAGCCACTGAAGTGTTTTACAAAGTTCTAACGAAATTTGGGCAGCGCTTCCGCGCTATAGTTTCAAAAT
Organism: Senecio squalidus; assembly: GCA_910822075.1. Classification (NCBI taxonomy): domain Eukaryota; kingdom Viridiplantae; phylum Streptophyta; class Magnoliopsida; order Asterales; family Asteraceae; genus Senecio; species Senecio squalidus. The sequence continues at coordinate 21,098,899 of CAJVGC010000508.1, forward strand.
CCAAATTTTTCCCACTTTCCCGCTTACAATTTATAACACTTATTAAGCTAATTCACCAAGTTCAATCCAAATGTAATATGTCAAATAAGTCATCCCAAACACAATTATTTGTTTATTACAGTAGCTTATATTCAGATTCGAGATTATAGGTTCAAAGTGGTGATTTTTATCAAGTTAACAACGATTTTTGGAGCTGCCAGCAGCTCGGTGCTAAGCACCTGCTGGCTGGACTTCTCCAAAATCGTTTTTGGTGGTTAAATCGGTTATCTTGATGGTAGATTTCGACATGCAATTGTTATAAACCTTATTAATCATCATTTTCTTAGTTTATATGTAACTTTTATCCATAAATTTGAAGATCTAAGCATCATTAATTAAAAACCCGTTTTTGTATAAAAATGGTCATAAAACTTTATCAAAACTTGATTTTTGAGCTTAGATCATACATGCAATTGGTTATTATAGTAATAAAAGTATATAGGAAGAGTTTCTACCGGATGAAAGTGTTTGGATGATGATCTAGGCGGATTTTGAGCTCCAAAAGTGTAGAAAACGTTTTGTAATCGAAATAGCTTTGATCCCCTTGCTTTCCCTTGTTGTTAGAACGATTTTAAAGTGGATTTTAGTGGGTTTGTGTGGCTGTGTTTTCTGGAAAAGATGAAGCTCTTGAGAGAGAATGGAGATAAAAGAGAGAGTGTGTTTTTTGTGTGTGTAAATGTGTGTGTTTTTTATTTATAAAAATGAAAATGAAAAGAAATGCAAGGGAGGGGGTAATAGAGGTCCAAGAGACTGCCAAAATGCAGTAATAATTGTCAAGATTCGTTTTTGAGTGGGTTGAGTGTTTACAAAATCGAGATAAGGACTAAAATGTAAAGTTTTTGAAATCTGGCGAGAGGTGCTGCGCACCGTGCACTAGGTGCTGCGCACCGTGCATAAAATCAGATTTTATCTGATTTTTGTTTTTACGTTTTTGCTTCGTTGGACCTTTTTGTTAACTGAAAGTTCTTAATTATGATATGTTATGAACTTAGGAAAGTTCATTAGGTGTTTTCTTGGTATTAGGACTTACATAATTTGATTCCGAAGTTGATTTTTGATTCCGACCCCGATCCGCGCTTAAAGGTTTAAAATAAAGTAAACTTTCGTTTAAGAGTTTTGTGTGAGTTACTACGAGCTTAGCTTAAGAGTTATGTCTACGTAACCACATAGCACATAAAATTAGTCACATCGGGCATCAAAATAAACACTTAGAGGTTATAAGTTAGCGTTCTCGACCTTAGTTAAGACGGTTGTCACAGTCATGATTTGTAAACTCAATCCCATTATCACATCTTATGGTTTTTACCTTTTGATTTGTTGAGTTTTCTATCCTAATTAGGAATGATCTTAGAATTTCTCTTGTTTCATCCTTAGTGCTAAGAAAGTAAACTCAAGTAAAACATGAATAATCATCAGTAATAACCAAGCAATATGATTTCTTTCCCAAACTTTGGATATGAGTTGGGCCAAACAGATCCATATGCAACAATTGTAAAACAAAATTGTTTGAGTTGATTTCTTTAGATTTATGTGACACTTTGTGCTGCTTGCCTTTCAAACAAGAGACACAATGATCAAAACATGAAAATTCCTTTTGAGGTAGACCACGTACAAGGTCAGTTTTTTACAAGTTTGTTCATGTTTTTAAAGTTCATGTGACACATTCTTCTATGCCACAAAGAAGATTCATCTAAAGATGCTTTTGAAATAAAACAATTTTCCTTTTCCAATGTTGCATTGGTTATATCCAAACAGTATACATTCTCTTTCCTTGGAGTTCTTAAAATGATCATGCTTTCATCAATTTTGAACTTTGGATCAAGAATGATACATTCTTTTGTGGTAAAAAGTACAAGATTCTTACTGTCACATACCTGAGATACACTTACCACGTTGTACTTTAGTTCCTTGACAAAAAGAACATTTTCAAAGGTCATCTTACCACATGAAACTGTACATTTTCCAGTGATTCTCCCTCCTCTTGGATTTCCCCCCAAAGAAACATAACCTCCATCATAATCAAGAAAATTTTGAAGGATTTATTTGTTGTCTGTCATGTGCCTTGAGCAGCCACTATCAACATGCCAATTTTTTCCCTTCTCTAAAGTTGGCTTGCTCTGCACATAACAATGGGTTAATTCCTTTTAGGAACCCAAGCCATGGTTGTCTTGGGTTGACCTTAAGCATCATGATAATCAAATCTTTTCAAGTACAATGATGATGCATCATATTTTGTGAGTTTGACAGTGTTAGTGTTACAGGTGGAATCAGTAGTAGTTTTAAGGTTACTACTAATGACACTTTTGTCATCCCTGACAACCTTGTACACCTTCTTACTACTGACAACAGTTTTTCTTTTGTTACTACTGTTATCAGTAGTCACAGTTGCTTCAAACCACTCACACCCTTTTCATTTTTTCTTTTAACAAAGTTTCTACTGACATCAGTAGTAACTTTTGCTTTAGCATTTTTCCTACTGTTGTCAGTAGTAAGTTTTGCCTTGGCAAAGTTTCTACTGTTTTCAGTATGAACTTTTTTGGAAACTCCCATCCCATTTCTTTTGAACACTTGATTAAAATAACAGTTTTTAGCAATATGTCCAATTTTTCCATATATGTAGCAACACCTGTTTTCTGATTTGAGAAAGCTGAGATTTCTTTGGGTCATTAAGTTGTTCCAATTTCTTTGGTTTCCATGTTTTGGTGTTTTAACACACTGACAGGAACAACTTTTGTTTTGTTTAGACACACTTGATTTTTCAGAAGACAAAGACTTTTGTGCAACTTTGTCATGCACAGATTTTGACCTTTTTAAAGTCTTGGAGGTTGAGGCTTCATTTTTAATGTTTTTGACATTTGATTTCTTAATAGCCCGAGAGACTTGTTTTTGTGTGCCATTTGAAATGATTTTCGCAGATGCAACAGAATTTTCCTTATCAGTTTCATGCTTTTCAAACAATTTAGGAAATAAATCTCTTACATCTGGTTCATTGGTTGACTCAACTGTTTGACTAGACATTTCAGGCTCAAATTTGATTGGGTCAGCAACCATGGTTTTCACATTTATATCCTCCTTTTAAATGTTGTATTCAGGAGTTGGAGGGATATAATTTTGGTTAAAAGGTGGTGACACACTATTATAACCTACTCCTGATTTAGACTTTCCATGAGTTTGATTTGTTGTAGCTTCACCAGCTTGGAAGCTCCAATCAAAACATGCTTCATTTTGATTTGTTATGGCAAGAGCTGTAGAAGTAGACTTTTCTTGACTGCTTTGATTTCTTTGAAAGCTTCCTTGTCTCCCTTCATTTTTGGTGTTGTGAGGACGTTTTTGGTTGTTGTCTTTGTTTGGACACTCCCTTGCAAAGGGACCTGGTTGTTGACATTCAAAACATTTGACCTTGCTCTTGTCAAACCCTGTGTTGTCATTTCGCTTCACAACAAAATTTCTTCTACCAGTTCTTTGAATGAATCTTCTTGTTCAAACACTTAACATGGCCATCTGCCATTTGATGTCCATTTCCTCCAAATCATCAGCGTTTAACTGCTCCAAATCATCTATGATTAATCTTGAGTTCACATGACTAGCATAGAAAGCATCTCTAGCTATGTCATCAGGATTATCATATTGAGATCCTTTTGAAGAACCACCTCCACTTGCAACAAATCCTTGATCACCAGGAGATGCATTTACTTCTTTTGCTTTAGTTGTAACAAAAGCAATATTCTGTGAAGTGCTTGTGCTTGGCTGTGGCTTCTTGGCTTCAACCTATCCTTCAAACACCCTTAGTTCATTGAATAGATCATCCAGCTCCATATCTTCTATTGCATCACCTTGCCTATAATTTAAGGTATACATGGTCCATTATTCAGGAAGAGATATTAGAAACTTCATGTTTAAGGTGTCTTTAGAGATAACTATTCCAACCATCTTCATTTCACTAGACAACCTATTGAATCTATCAAAGGTTTGAGTTAGAGACTCCCATCTACCAGTTTTGAATGTTTCAAATTGTTGGTTGAGAACCTCCTTGTAGTTTCTTCTTGTGCTAGCATTTCCTCCAAACCTTTTCTCCAAGGCTTCCCATAGAGCTTTGGCATCTGTAAACTCGTTGAACTTGTGTTGGTAGTCATTTGGAATGTCCAAAAACAAGCTACTTTGAGCTTGACTTTTTATATGCCTTTGCTTCTTCTCTTGATCAGTAGGTGGTGCAACTTCTGCATTACCAGCTACTGGAGCTGCTATGGTCTTGTTACCATTTTGAACTACATCCCACATGAGATAGTTTGTTTGGAGCATGTATTGATAGATTTTGTTCTATCATATTTTAAAGTTAGATGATGATAAAATTGGAACTCTATTGTCTTGAACACCATCATTTAGATCTGCCATTTTTTTGAATGAAGATTCAAACGAACTTTTGCTTAACCCTTGTTTATCTTAGATCTAGAGCACCTGAATGCTCTGATACCACTTGTCAGAATCGAATCACTAAACACACCAATGTGTAAATAAATGATTTGAAAATTTAGATCTAACAAATACAAATTGTATTGCAGCGGATAAACACAAATTTGTATGAACAAGGTTATGATTAACAAGTTATATGAAAGAATAAATTTGATTGAACAAATAACAATTTAATCAACATAGCCTCAATTGATTATATTAATTTCAGAGAAAATTACAATTGATGTTCTCTCTTACAACCAACGTTCTTATCTCGAATAACAAAGGAACTATTTTATAGTCCTTGAGGCTATCTAACAAAGATCTTAGTACATATTACAATCGATTACAAACCTATACAAAATCTATTGCCCATACTCTGTAGCTAGTTTGATCTCAAATCAAACTATTCTATCTACTTTGACCAACTATTAACAACTCTCTGATTTGACACGTGAAAGTCTTCAGTTGGTGATCATCATCAGTAGTTGAGGATCTTCATCAGTAGTCGTCTTCCAATGATTATCCGCCTCTACCGATCAGTTGAAGATGATCATTTTCTACTTATCAGTACTAAAGATCTTAGCTACTGATCAGTTTTTCCAAGATGAGTAGCTACTGATCAGTTCTTACTCCATCTAGATACTGATCAGTGCTTTGGGACTAAAGAGTTTGTGCTACTACTGATCAGTAGACAAAAGTCTGTACTACTGATCAGTAGTAAAACACACTTGGTGTATTTTTATCCCAACACATGATACCCATAACTTTTGTATAAACTTCATGTTATGATCAATAACAACACTTACAACCAAATTAACATAAACATGATCATTTTTGTATTCAAAAATCATGATCCTTGTTTATAAAAATAATTAATTTGTGGTTAAAGCTAAAATGTTTACGTAGACATTAGAATACTTACAAAGAAATTCTTGCACTAATAAACTTGAGTTGACAACTAACACCAAAGCTTCTATATTTTTAATCCTTCTTTAGCTCCTTAGTTCACCTTTTCTTCTTGTTTCTCTTGACCAATTTCCAGGTTTTAGCTTAAGTATGGGAGGTGTTTAAGTGTGTATGTATGAGAAAGAAGAGACGAAAGCTTGTACATGTATTAAGTACATGTATTTATACTAGGTTAAGTCTTGCTTAATATATATATATATATATATATATATATATATATATATATATATATATATATGTATATATATATATGGACATCAGCTATTTTAGTTACATTTTCGATCAACTTAATATCACATTCAATAATCATGGCCATAACCATTAGAAAGTAGACTCTTATACCTTTCCAACGATATATTATTTTCACAACAAAATACCTAATTAAGCTTAGCTTAATGAACAAAGTATCATAATCATAATACATAATCATATACTTAATTTAGATTTTCGTTATGCAATATTGTAATGTTATGAATTTAGACAAATTCATAATCTGTCTTCTTGGTATAAATGGTCCTTTATTGATTCGATTCAGGCTTCGAGACATACACGCTTAATGTCTAATTGACGTAGAATCTATGTTAAAAGTTTTGCAAGAGTAACTTATACTAAGTTTTACAACACATTAAGTATAAGTAAGCATGTATCAAGCATAGAATAAGCATAACAAGCATAAATCCAAAGTCAGATGCGAAGTTAGAATTAATAGATTCGACGGTTGTCACCAATTATAACACAAAGAAGAATTACTTACTAACAAACACGAATACGTGTATTAATATTAAATCACTTAAACCTTAATACAATCAATATTCTTCAGTGTCTACTCATCTCTGTGTTTTTCTCTGTGGAGCATTAACCCTAAACCAAAAATGTTGTCATTTATATAGGAAAACATGTTCATTGGACTTGGGATACTAATGGGCTTATGAACAATGCAATGTCCATTAACACCCATAACAGACTTAGCCCACGAATAATACAATGTTTGTTGGACCTAATAGACACGAACATGAACATTAATGATGTTCGTTTAGACATACGAACATTATGTTCGTTTCATGTTCATTTACATAGACTATAAATACAGACTTAAACCTATCTGGAACAACTGTCACATATATTGCACATATCTGCATCAACACACATGTTTTCAATTTCTTGGGGCCGTTCTTGTTAGGGGCATTTCAAATTGCTCAGGACCGGCCCTAATTAAAAAATCATGGTTAATTAGAGTTTGTTCGTATCAACAATATGGATCCTCAGATCGTTTCAAAACACCGATAAATATTCGGCTTGGACGGTAGCGCGCGATTTAAATGGTATAAAGTGATTATGTAGTGATTTGAATCTGTTAAAAGATAAAATTTATTGTTTGGCATGTATATTGAAAATATTTAAGAGGTTTATGGTGTGGTAAATGTAGCTAAATGTAAAAAGAAGAGGGGAGAAACAAAGAGGTAGAGAACAATATAATACGAACTAAACAACTAGATTAAATATTTAGAACAAACAAGAATTTGTTCGAAGGCAAATACATTAGAAATAAAAAGTACACGTTACATAAAGGGCCATAACCGGATGTGCCCTCTATCTTTTATTGCTAAAATGAAAATTGCAATACATATAAAATCTCATCTCAGTTTGTCACTTAATCTTCCTCTTCGTTCTCCATAATTTAGTGAATCCTGCAATTTCCAATTCATTCATAACATTTTAGTAAACCAGCTACAAATACCACCTTTGCTCTTTTGAATTTGTTAAATAAAATGTTAATTAGATGATCAAAAGCTAGAAAGATTTAAAGAAAGTTTCATTTTTTCTTTATAGAAGGTAGATCGATTTCAATTATATGCGGTATCAGGCCGAAGAAAGGTTGAATCTTTGCTACAAAAAACATGTACACGACAACGATTGACTTGTTGAGTTTAAATTGTAATATGTTGTTCCTTTTCCAGAGAATAATCAATGTTAACATCGTAAGTTAAAACACTAATTATGTGCCTCCATAAAAATAGTCAACCAATCATTTTCAATAATTTCATGTCAAATCAGAAACTTTTGTTTGATGAATGCATACTTATAAAGAGGTTATATATAATGCAAATGTGTGTTGTACGTATTGTAATAAGAGATAAATGATAAAAGTAGACGTACTTAGAGCAGTCGGTATTAGGGCTGATCTTGTATGGGATGTTAACGCCGCACCGACTAGGGAGGCTAGCAGCATTGGCAGGGTTTATGCCAGGGTAGGCGCCATAAGCACTCTTAAGGCAGCCACAGGCGACCTTCTTGTCAGCGGGGGTGCTAGCAGCCTGGTTAAGTCCTTTGACACCATTACAACAGCCCGTGGACACTGCCCCACCAGTCCTTAGGTAATTAAGGCAAGGTAACAAGTTCCCCGCTACCTGACCGCAGGTTATGGCTTCTGCATGAGGTGCCAACACCACCATGCAAGCCACAACCAAACAAGCCATCTTCATCATCATACCAGCCATTGTTTAAAGTATTGAATTCTTTAACTACTCAAATGGATTGGAGGTGTGTTTTGGTGAAGAGAAAGGTGAGAAGTATATGGTGTTTATATAGAGACTATTTCGTCTTGGACGGCCACCACCATTTGTAAATTTTTATCAAGAATAATCATTTTTGTAAAAAGAAGCCATTATTGATAATGTTAAAATATTAATAAATAAATAAAATTGAACTTTTTTTTTCTAGTAACATCTATAGAAAACACAAAGTTAATATATTTCTGACAAGAAGGATAAACTGTTAGTAAAAAACATTAATAGGTTACTATGTCTTTTAAAAGTGAATCAGTTTCAACAACGTTTCAATAAGCGTCCTCTCACAAAGATTGCACGGCTTCGGATCGTTTTCACTTAAGTGTTTGAAGGTCGTTGGCGTTTTCAGACCAGAGTTTCAAGGTCTTGGTCGTTTTCCAAGGAGTTTCAGGGCCATGGCCTAGATCTATGGCCGGTGTATGAGGTGGTCGTTTAGATCATAATTCAAATTTGTGGTTGGGGTATTGGTTCAAAATTCATGGATTTTGGTTGGTATTGTTACTTTTGCGAACGGTGTTGGGTTGTTTTACTCTCAGTTGTTGTCGTTGATCGTGTTAGTAACCACTTTTTCAGTCTTGATGATCTTAAAATCATGAGTATATCCTTCGACATTCGTCCTACATTTTGTCATGTCACCACTCCGTGTGATTGTATGATCCAAGCTATTTGGCTTAAGGTTTTGACGGGTTCGTCTTTGAGTCATGGTCACTTTCCGCATGTTTTCATACATTTTGTCATGGAGATTGTCCTTAGGTGGTTATGCGGACGTGTGATTTGGAAATGGGATATTGGTTTTCCGGTTATTCGATTTTCAGAGTCGTAATTCTGAATGTTAGATTTTTAGAGTCGTTATAGTTATAATTTGTTTAGTATCGTTTTGGTCAGAATTTAGGGTCTTTGTAGAATTGTTAAGGTCATTGTTTTAGAGTTGATGCATGCTTTTATTATGTCAATGTAATTCATACCATATTGATATTTTATTTTTGGAAAATATTGATGAAAACATAATTTTTCATCAACTTTGGACGTATATAAAGTGATGCATATCTAACATTTACAAAGAATATTTAATATGAATGTTTAGCCCTTAGAAAGGGTTTTGTAACGATATATTATACGTCCAAAACGGAGTTAGGGTGAATGAGATATCGAAACCTAAAGATGGGTGTTTGGGTGTAACAAACTGTTACGCTAGCGTAACTAACAGTTACGTAGCGTAACTAACAGTTACGTTGCTAGCGTAACTAATAGTTACATAGCGTAACTAGAAGATACGTTGCTAACGTAGCTGAAATAGTTACGTAGCGTAACTAACAGTTACGTAGCGTAACTAACAGTTACGTAGCATAACTATTAGTTACCGTAGCGTAACTAATAGTAACGTTACTTGAGTAGTTACAGATCTTGGTTTAATTCAGGTTTAATGTCATTGAATTGAATTAACCATGAACGTTTTTCATTTTGGCTATAAATTGGAAGGTCGTGGCTCCGTACTGAGATACCAATTTCACACCCAATTTTCCGATTAATCTTACCGTGATCTTTCCGATTGAATTTCAGGCAAGTTGTTTGCTCCGGCAGTTTCGTAATAAGTTGTTTTTGTCATTGTATCCTGGGAAACAATTCGTGTGAATATACGTGAAATTTGTTTTAAGGGAATCGTGTTTATCACGAGCCTTGACAGTAATCTCGTTTACAATTTTTCTGTAATTTCGTTACATTGTATGTAATTTAATTTTTTGTTTAATATAAAGAGTATCGTGTTTCTATATTTTAATTTATTTATAGTATGTTCTTCGTTTTAAAAGAAATTTTAATGTTTGATTTTTTAAAGTGTTATTTTTCCAACTTTAATTTTAAATATTTTGTTTGTATTATACTAGATTATTGTCCCGCGATAACGCAGAAAAAAAATAAAAATTGAATCTTAAACTTTATGTTTATGTGGATTTAAAGTTATTATTAAAAGACAATGTTATACGTATAATAAAATATATTTTTACGTTTATACACATGTTGTTTATAGTTATAATAACATAAACACTTTTACGTATATACACATGTTTTAATATTTTTTATTAGAAGACTTTAAAATAACAATTAGGTAAATCATAGTTCAAATTGAGTGATTTTTTTTAGAATTTTGTTTATATTTTAGTAGAGATGTGAATTAAAGAAATAATGTAATTATGTATTGTAAAAGGGTGTAAAATAAAAATAGTGTTTGATGACATCATCAAATTCATCTAACGGTTGAAATGAAAGAAGTTAATCCATCTAAGATCCTTACTTCGTCATGTCGCATTTAATACCTCTCTTTTATTATATATTAAAGATGTTATTTAATGCATAATATATAAATGAATCAGGTTTAATATGTATTTCTATTCGTATGATATTCACTAAATAATATATAACATAAATAAAAGGGCAAATGGCTTGTGTATGCCTCCAACTTGACACATTTTGCTATTGTGTACACCGTATTCAGAGATGTTCTACTGAGTACCACCACGTGACTTTTTTATTCTATTGAAGACACAAGGTAACCGTTTACCTACAAAAATCTATGTGTAACAAGTTACCATCCACGTAAGATTCCACGTAAGTAAATTTGTCCACCTAAGCTTCCACCTACCCAGTCACAACCCGGATTTTTACCCATATTTTAAACCCGTTTTACAGACTTATAAACCCTAACCCTAATTTTAACAAATTGTTACCCGTTTTTACCTAAAAAACCTAAATGGCGATTCCCGTTTTTTGTGACTGTGGATTCGAAATCCACCCTCGTACATCTTGGACAAGCACGAATCCAGGAAGGAGATTCATCAGCTGCCCCGTAATGGTTAGTTTGTTAATTTTTAATTTTGCCCCAAATTGATTTCAATTGATTTCAATTGATTTCAACACAAAACTGTAATCCTATTTACAATTAACAGGATAAAGAAAGGAAATGCAACTTGTATATGTTTATTGACGAAGAAATCCGTAATCCTTATTACAAGAAACTCCTATTTAATCTTCATCTTGAAGTGCAAAGACGTAGGGGAAGTATTGGAAATGCTGCTTATGAAGAGATAAAAGATTCAAGGATGGAAATGAACAAGATGATGAAGGAGTTGACCTATGCAAAGTCAAAGATTGTGGTTTATGAAAAATTGGTTTTGATTTTGTTGATTGTTGTTGTATTTTTAGCAGTTGGAGTAGGTTTTTTTAGCAAAATGATGTAAAGAACAAATTGTTGTTGTAATGTGTTTTGTTTTAGCAATTATAATAGATTGTGAATTGAATCAACTTGAAAATGGATTGTAATGTGTTTTGTTCTAGCAACAATAGCAACTTGAAAATGGTAATAAACAACAATAACTTGAAAACGGCATATATAGCCAACAATAACTTCTACACCAAAATTGCAAATTGGATTATAAACCAACTGCATCCTAAAATGTTAATCCTAAATATTACACAACCTAAATACCATAGTGTTTACAAACATCCAATTGTACCAAAAGACATTGTTTTTCAAATTCCACACAACCAACTACATACTACTTTGCAATATCAATTGCATTGTCTTCCCTATCTCCTGGTCCCTGAACTTGCTTTCCCAGCTTTCTTTTCATGATTCTTTCACTTGGTCTTCTCATCTTCACAGCTTTCTTCTGCTTTGGTGCTTCCTGTGAAGACTGACTGAACACTGGTTCCTGGCTTCCCAAATGCAACTCCTCACTAGCATGTACATCTTCTTGAGTAATTGGCAATGGAACTTCAGGAGGCCACACAGGGACTGGGACACAGTTCTTACCTCTCCCTTCAAACACTTCACCTGTAACTGGATCAGTACATAATCCATATCCCCACCAATAAGGTAAAGGTCTCTTAATGGGGCCTAAGTAGTAGATATAGTCAATACACAAGCCATTTCACTACTTAAATCAACATGATACTAAATTCATACCTGGCTCATATTTTGCATTTGGCGTTGGGACACCTGGAGCACTTGTTACACCCAAGCCTACACCTTTCTTTGCCCCATGTGATGAACCTAAGAAGAAATGTTCTGGATTTGACCCACCACCAAAAATACCTTTAATTGGTCCAGCTCCCAACAATTCATCAATTTGTTTCCTAAATAGTATATTTGTGAATTAAAAGAGTGTACAATAGTAATCACTGAACATAGTTTGTTTTGTACTAAAAACATACCTGTATGATGTTGTGTAACATAGCTTTCCCCCCTCCATGGTTGTAGTAGAACCAGCACTGCTTGAACCAACTGCATGCATGCTTGAACCAACTGCATGCATGCTTGAACCAGGACTGCTTGAAACAACTGTATAGCTTTCTCCAACTCCAACTCCATGTGTGTTTGGAACAGAACCAACATTCTTGTCCTTCTTAGGTGGTGTAACAGGGTCATTTGTACATCCCTTTTTGTTATGACCAGTTTGCCAACAATTATGGCATGTAATAACTGTTCCAACCTTTGAAATTCTTGTGGCACTGCCACCCTCACCTACTGCTCTAATCCTCTTCTTTTTTGGTCTCCCTGGCATTTTCTTTGGTATAGGTGGAAGAGGCTTGTTCATGTTGTTTGGTTTCCAAGTTGACATCCCACCAACAGGTTTCAAGTAATGTTTGTAGGCATTCAAGTACATTGTCTTTTTGAACCAATCTGCCACATAATCCTCTGGGTTTTTATGCAGGGCAAATATCACTGAACATGCATGTGGACAAGGCACACCAGATAACTGCCACATCCTGCAGCTGCATGTTCTATGTTGTTCATCAACCTTAAATCCCTTATTGCACTGTCTAACCTCCCATTCATAACCTCCACAGAACATAGGAAGCCAAAACCTATGATTAAAACCATATTAAAATAGTATAAATATTAATACAAAAAAGTTAAACCAATGTTAAAGAGTGAACCTGTGTTGATCCTTGCACCATTCCAGTTTCTTTTGAATTGATGGACAGATTGCACCATCCCACTTGATGCTAAGCTTTCTCATTGTGTTCATCCTTTCCATCACAATCACTCTTATAGCCTCTAACATGGTGATGATTGGTTTGTTCCTTAAAGCCACAATAACTGAATTGAAACACTCACTGAAGCCATTCTCCACTGCTTCACAACCTCTATGCAATGCAAAGAAAGCCCTTGACCATGTTTTTGGATCCCTCTCAAGTAAATAAACTGCTGCCCTTGGATTTGCTTGATGAATTTTGTCCATAATCTTCTTAAATAGCACAGGATATGATGACTTTGAAGCAGACCAGAAAAGAGTTCTGAATTCCACACCAGTAAATTGCTTTCTAAAATTCTCATAAATGTGCCTTGCACATTGCCTATGCTCTGCATATGGCAAGACAGTCTTGACAGCCTCCATCAAACCCTTTGCATCATAAAACATGTGGTTAATAATATGAAAACATGTGGTTAGTAATATACTAGTAAGCATGACAATTAAATGAACCACATACCTTGTGTTGATCTGACATTAAGGTTACACTAGCACCACCCTCAATCTGCAAATCCTCAGCCAACAACTGAATGAACCAAGTCCAATTATCCTTGTTTTCCACATTGACAACAGCCCAAGCAATAGGGAAGATGTGATTATTTCCATCCCTTCCAATTGCTGTCAATAATTCCCCATGGTTTGGACTTTTCAAGAAACAACCATCCAAAGCAATTATCCTCCTACAACCCCTAATCCACCCCATTTTCAACCCTTTTAAACATATGTACATCCTATCAAAATAAACCTTCTCATCTGGATTGACTGTTACACCTATTTTCACTGTTGATCCTGGATTACTAGTTAGCAACTCATCAGCATATGATCTTAGCATCCCATAATGATCCTCTAATGCCTTTTCATACTCAACTATTGCATAATCCTTGGCCCTTCTACATTGGTTTAAAGTGACACTGCATTTATACTTTTTCATGACTAAATCAGCAATCTCAACCAATCTAATACTTGGGTTAGACCTAATTTTGTCACCAAACTGCTTACCAATCCATTTGTAGTTAATAAGAGATCCAAATCTAAAGTTCCTAACACATGTATGAACTTCAACCAAAGAAATAACTTGAAACGACTCTTCTGTCCTCATCATCCTAGCATAGCATCTAAATGGACACTTTGGACCATTTGGTTTAACTAAATCAGGATACCTTTTTTGTTTCCTTTGTTTACCTTTGGATGGATCAATAGAAAGTCAATAGAAGCAGCATCACTTTCTGTATCTGTGTCATCATCTTCTCCAGCCTTCAAAACATAGTCATCATCTTCTGGATCTGTGTCAACTACTTCATGTTCATCAACAGCTGGATTTTCATGTTCTTCAACAGGTGCATCATCTAGGTTGTCAATAACCGAAGCTTCATGTTCATCTTGAGGTGGCTTTTGTATTTCTGTTACATACTTCATGATGTCTTCATCGTCATCAAAGTGATCCATGTACACATCAAGCTTCCCATAACAGTAAGCAATGTCATACATCATAAGAACGTCATAGTCATTGCAAAGCCTGAACAACGCGTCTTTTGGTTTCTGTCCCGGACACGTGTAATAGAGACCAGATAAAGGGTTTCCAGTAGCTTTTTTAATAACTTCACACAACTCATCAAACCCTACTTTTGGAACATACACCGATATCTCTACACCATTGTCATACCTGAAGGGATTATAAAAAAATGCTCCATCGTTATGAACATTTAGTTCATAACCTTCGATAGATCCCATCCTGCAGAAACAAAAAATTAAATAAAAAAATCGAACCAAAAGAAACCCTAATTTTACGTTTAAAAATTTACCTCATAATGGAATCAAACTTGGGATTTGTAACAGACAAAACAAAGCTTTTCAATGGAATTTTTTTAGTGAAAAGAGAAAGAGAAAAGGAGATGACGAGTTGGATATTTTTAGTGAAAAGAGAACGAGGGTTTTTGGGAGGGAGGGAGCGTCTGCATTGGGATTATGTATGGTTAGGTTTATTTTAAAAAACGTTAACCATGGTTAAGTAATGGTATGGTTAAATGACATGGCTGACTATGGTTAAATGACATGTCTACGTGGCACATGGAAACGGGCAACCGGTTTAAAAGGTAACTTGTGTCTTCAATAGAATAAAAAAGTCACGTGGTGGTACTCAATAGAACATCTCTGAATACGGTGTACACAATAGCAAAATGTGTCAAGTTGGAGGCATACACAAGCCATTTGCCCTAAATAAAAAAAATTCGATGATAAGGAAGAAATATTTGTTGTCAAAACAAAAAAGGTTGCTAGGTGTAGTGTGAATGGATGAAATTACCAGTTGCTAGCACATGGAAGAGTGAAAATACGTGAGAATTGAGTTATTAGAATTGAGTAGAAGTAGTTGGAAGTTGGTCTTGACTATTTAACCAAGAATTAATGAGACTTTTATTTCGAGGTCCTACAAGGAGCAATGTTATGGGTGAATAGATCTACCCACATCCCTTTGCATTATTACAATGTTTCGTATTTATTGATACACTAATTCATTTCCCACATATGACGGTATTAGGTCTTGGTTACATTCTAGCCATGCCTACGGGATTCGTTTTGATAAAGACATTTTCTGTAATTTATAGATCCAAGATAGATAAGGACGGTTGATTACTCGATCAATATTGGTATTTTATTCGAAAATAAAGAGTTTTTATATGGCATAGAGGCCGAATGTATTGATACTTACAGTACATATCTATATTTGAGTGTATATTCAGAAAAATAATAAGACTGACCTGGTTATATAACCAGGCTTTTACATCTCAAGAGCTCTCTTTCTCCTATAATCGGGTTTTTACATCTCAAGAGCTCTCTTTTCCTCTTTCACTCTAGCCGCTTCCAAAGAGAGATCGGATGCTTATAACGATAATCTAATTTATAATCTTCATTGTAGAAAATAGCATTTATATGAAAAATATTTTTGAAACGGATTGAAATAAACTACAAAATTTAGGAGTTTAAGCTGTAAAGAGTAATAAAACATGAGTAAAGTTTGATTAATTTATTATAGAACTTTATAAAGGACATGTTTTTGAAATATAGGGTTGAAGATGCACACTTTGAAAAAAAAAATGCAGTATTGTATATTTGAACCTAAAAATGAAAGAAAGGTTGAAAAGATATTACGTACTCTTGTTGTTTCAGAAGAAAAAAAAAAGTTTTGACATAAATAACGTTCAAAATAAGATAATTATAATTAAGAAAGTATTTTGTTTTTATTATATAACCCATTATGTTTATGCATTAAAGACAGCCGTTAATTTTAAAATTTGAAAAATTAAAAGTTAAAAATAAAACAATAGTTAAGAAAACAAATATAAATAAAAAAGTGATCAGTTTTTCTGAAACATCGATAGCATATATTATATTATATTATACATAATATCAGTTACAAACATAGTGTTGCTAGCCTACGAGCTTGGAATGAATAGTGAACCAACCAACCTACTAACTCTTAGGAGCTAGAATTACCTATATGCTTAATTTTCAAAATAAAGCATATTGAACAGTACCATTTTCTATTAATATATAGGGCAAATGGCTTGTGTATGCTTCCAACTTGACACCGAATTCTATTGTATACCTCGGATTCAGAGTTGCTCATTGAGTACCATATGGTGACAATTTTAATCTTTTGAAAACACAAGTTACCTTTTATACCGGTTGCCCGTTCCCATTTGCCACGTAGACGCCATCTCATTTAACCCGCGCCCATTACCTAACCATGGTTTAATTTTTTATTATTAACCTAACTACACACAATCCCAATGCATTACACTCCCTCCCAAAAACCCTCCCTCCCGTTCTCTTTTCACCAAAAAAAACTCTTCGATTCTCCATTTCTCCATTTCTCTTTTCATTAAAAAAAATCCACCAAAATTCTTTGTTTTGTCTGTTACAAATCCCAAAATTAGGGTTTTTTTTTGTTCGATTTTTTTATTTAATTTTTTTTTGTTTCTACAGGATGGGATCTGTGGAAGGTTATGAACTAAATGTTCATAACGATGGAGCATTTTTTTATGATCCCTTCAGGTATGACGGAGTAGAGATATCGGTGTATGTTCCAAAAGTAGGGTTTGATGAGTTATGTGAGATTATTATAAAAGCTACTGGAAACCCTTTATCCGGTCTCTATTACACCTGTCCGGGACAGAAACCAAAAGACGCGTTGTTCAAGCTTTCCAATGACTATGACGTTCTTATGATGTATGACATTGCTTACTGTTATGGGAAGATTGATGTATTTATGGATCACTTTGATGCCGATGAAGACATCATGAAGTATATAACAGACATTGAAAAGCCACCTGAAGATGAACATGAAGCTTCGGTTATTGACAACCTAGAAGATGCACCTGAGGATGAACATGAAAAGCCAGCTGAAAAACAAGAAGTAGCTGACACAGATTCAGAAGATGAGGACTATGTTTTGAAGACTGGAGAAGATGATGATAGTGATACAGAAAGTGATGCTGCTTCTATTGACTTTCTGTCTGAAGATGAAATTGAGCTTAAGGAGGTAAGAACAAGAAGGGCTGAGGAGAAAAAGAACCCAAAGGTAAGAGAGCAGCCTCAGTTGGGAAAATTTGCAGTGAATGAAAAACCTGATATGTATCAAACCATTTGTGAGCATGAGGAGTTTATGACAGAACTTAGTTGGAAGATGAAAGTTAGTGATGACAATGATATAGATCCATTTAAATCTGCTGCACATATTGAAAAGTACCCAATCCATGATACTCAAATGCATTGGAAGCTTTATAAGGCACAGATAGGTGAGAGGTTTGAATCTGCTGAAAAATTTAAGGAATGTATGACCTTTTATGGACTGTCAAATGGATACAATATCTACTTCTCAAGATGTAGTTCAAGCCAGATAGTGGCTAAGTGTGGACATAGACCTCCAAGACTTAAAGATTCATCCAAAGGTAAACAAAGGAAACAAAAAAGGTATCCTGATGTAGTTAAACCAAATGGTCCAAAGTGTCCATTTAGATGCTATGCTAGGATTATGAGGACAAAAGAGTCGTTTCAAGTTATTTCTTTGGTTGATGTTCATACATGTGTTAGGAACTTTAGATTTGGATCTCTTATTAACTACAAGTGGATTGGTAAGCAGTTTGGTGAAAAAATTAGGTCTAACCCAAGTATTAGATTGGTTGACATTGCTGATTTAGTCATGAAAAAGTATAAATGCACTGTGACTTCAAACCAATGTAGAAGGGCCAAGGAGTATGCAATAGTTGAGTATGAAAAGGCATTAGAGGATCATTATGGGATGCTAAGATCATATGCTGATGAGTTGCTAACTAGTAATCCAGGATCAACAATGAAAATAGGTGTTACAGTCAATCCATATGAGAAGGTTTATTTTGATAGGATTTACATATGTTTAAAAGGGTTGAAAGTGGGGTGGATTAGGGGTTGTAGGAGGATAATTGCTTTGGATGGTTGTTTTTTGAAAAGTCCAAACCATGGGGAATTATTGACAGCAATTGGAAGGGATGGAAATAATCACATCTTCCCTATAGCTTGGGCTGTTGTCAATGTGGAAAACAAGGATAATTGGAGTTGATTCATTCAGTTGTTGGCTGAGGATTTGCAGATTGAGGGTGGTGCTGGTGTAACATTAATGTCAGATCAACACAAGGTATGTGGTTCATTAAATTGTCATGCTTACTAGTATATTATTAACCACATGTTTTCATATTATTAACCACATGTTTTATAATGCAAAGGGTTTGATGGAGGCTGTCAAGACTGTCTTGCCACATGCAGAGCATAGGCAATGTGCAAGGCACATTTATGAGAATTTTAGAAAGAAATTTAGTGGTGTGGAATTTAGAACTCTTTTCTGGGCTGCTTCAAAGTCATCATATCATGTGCTATTTAAGAAGATTATGGACAAAATTCACCAAGCTAATCCAAGGGCAGCAGTTTATTTACTTGAGAGGGATCCAAAAACATGGTCAAGGGCTTTCTTTGCATTGCATAGAGGTTGTGAAGCAGTAGAGAATGGCTTCAGTGACTGTTTCAATTCAGTTATTGTGGCTTTAAGGAACAAAACAATCATCACCATGTTAGAGGCTATAAGAGTGATTGTGATGGAAATGATGAACACAATGAGAAAGCTATGCTTGAAGTGGGATGGTGCAATCTGTCCAGCAATTCAAAAGAAACTAGAATGGTGCAAGGATCAACACAGGTTCACTCTTTAACATTGGTTTAACTTTGTTGTATTAATATTTATAGTATTTTAATATGGTTTTAATCATAGGTTTTGGCTTCCTATGTTCTGTGGAGGTTATGAATGGGAGGTTAGACAGTGCAATAAGGGATTTAAGGTTAATGAACAACATAAAACATGCAGTTGCAGGATGTGGCAGTTATCTGGTGTGCCTTGTCCACATGCATGTTCAATGATATTTGCCCTGCATAAAAACCTTGAGGATTATGTGGCAGATTGGTTCAAAAAGACAATGTACTTGAATGCCTACAAAACATACTTGAAACCTGTTGGTGGGATGTCAACCTGGAAACCAAACAACATGAACAAGCCTCTTCCACCACTACCAAAGAAAATGCCAGGGAGACCAAAAAAGAAGAGGATTAGAGCAGTAGGTGAGGGGGGCAGTGCCACAAGAATTTCAAGGGTTGGAACAGTTATTACATGTCATAATTGTTGGCAAACTGGTCATAACAGAAAGGGATGTACAAATGACCCTGTTACACCACCTAAGAAGGACATGAATGTTGGTTCTGCTCCTAGCATGCATGGATTTGGTTCAGGCAGTAGTGGTAGTGATGAGGCTGGTTCAAGCATGCATGCAGTTGGTTCAAGCAGTGCTGGTTCTACTACAACCATGCAGATGGGAAAGAAGATATGTTACACAACATCATACAAGTATGTTTTTAGTACAAAACAAACTATGTTCAGTGATTACTATTGTACACTCTTTATAATAGACAAATATACTATTTAGGAAACATATTGATGAATTGATGGGAGCTGGACCAATTCAAGGTATTTTTGCTGGTGGGTCAAATCCAGAACATTTCTTTTTAGGTTCATCACATGGGGCAAAGAAAGGTGTAGGCTTGGGTGTAACAAGTGCTCCAGGTGTTCCAAAGCCAAATGCTAAATATGAGACAGGTATGAATTTAGTGTCATGTTGGTTAAAGTAGTGAAATGGCTTGTGTATTGACTATATCTACTGCTTAGGTCCTATTAAAAGACCTTTACCTTATTGGTGGGGATATGGCTTATGTACTGATCCAGTTACAGGTGAAGTGTTTGAAGGGAGAGGTAAGAATTGTTTCCCAGTCCCTGTGTGGCCTCCTGAAGTTCCATTGCCAATTACTCAAGATGATGTACATGCTGCTGTTGTAAATGAAACTGAGGACAAGAATTTGGTTGATAGTGAGGAGTTGCCTTTGGGAAGCCAGGAACCAGTATTCAGTCAGTCTTCACAGGAGGAAACACCACAGCAGAAGCAGAAGAAAGCTGTGAAGATGAGAAGACCAAGTGAAAGAATCATGAAAAGAAAGCTGGGAAAGCAAGTTCAGGGTCCAGGAGATAAGGAAGAGAATGCAATTGAGATTGCAAAGTAATATGTAATGGCTTGTGTGGAATTTCAAAAACAATGTCTTTTGGTACAATTGGATGTTTGTAAACACTATGGTATTTAGGTTGTGTAATATTTAGGATTAACATTTTAGGATTAACAGTAGGTATTTAGGATGCAGTTGGTTTATAATCCAATTTGCAATTTTGGTGTAGAAGAATTATGGATGCAGTTGGCTATATAAGCCGTTTTAAAGTTAGTGTTTGTTTATTACCATTTTCAAGTTGCTATTGTTTATTACCAAATATAAGAGGAAAAAAGGTCATTATAATTGCTAAAACAAAACACATTACAACAACAATTTGTTCTTTACATCATTTTGCTAAAAAAAACCTAATCCTACTGCTAAAAATACAACAACAATCAACAAAATCCCAAGCAATTTTTCATAAACCACAATCTTTGACTTTGCATAGGTCAACTTCTGCATCATCTTGTTCATTTCCAACCTTGAATCTTTAATCTCTTCATAATCTGCATTTCCAATACTTCCCCTACGTCTTTGCAATTCAAGATGAAGATTAAATAGGAGTTTCTTGTAATAAGGATTACGGATTTCTTCGTCAATAAACATATACAACTTGCATTTCCTTTCTTTATCCTTTTTAATTGTAAAAAAATTAAAAATCAATTTGGGGAAAAATTAAAAATTAACAAACTAACCATTACGGGGCAGCTGATGAATCTCCTTCCTGGATTCGTGCTTGTCCAAGATGTACGAGAGTGGATTTCGAATCCACAGTCACAAAAACGGGGAATCTCCATTTAGGTTTTTTGGGAAAAACGGGTTGAAAAATTGGGAAAATTAGGGTTTATAACAATGGGTAGGTAACAACGGGTTGAAAAAATGGGTTGAAAATCCGGGTTTTATTGGGTAGGTGGAAGCTTAGGTGGACAAAATATCCGACGTGGACGCTGAGGTGGGCTGTGACTTGTTACACGTAGATTTTTGAAGGTAAACGGTTACCTTGTGTCTTCAAAAGATTAAAATTGTCACCATATGGTACTCAATAGAGCAACTCTGAATTCGGGGTACACAAAAGAATTCGGTGTCAAGTTGGAAGCATTCACAAGCCATTTGCCCTAATATATATTGATAATTACAAAACTCTAGCATCAAAAGCTTCACTGTCCCATTAATTAAATTAATCTTTCCATATACAATTTACAAGCGGTCAAAAGTTCAAATCTCACAATCCCCGTTACCTCCATATTTTGTTTTCTTTTTCTTTTTTCATTCTTCAATTATTTCTATTCAAACTTTTTTTCTTTTAACTTTGTTATTTATTTTCTCACTTTTTAACATTTACTATTATTATTTATACTTTTCACATTTAATTAATCTCTTTAAATACTATTATTATCTATTAGTTATAACATAAATTTCTATTATTTATATAAAAAAGATATAAAGACAAACTAAAATAGAAACTCGATAAATTAATACTCGATTATTTAATAAACTCTCTAAGATAATATTTTTGCCTGTCCCGACTCGAGGATAGGGTGCTAAATTAATAATTCGCTAAAATTATAAGATAACACATTTTTGATAATTTCTTTAGACCCCATATAAAATATAAATTAATAATTCTTTATATATAGCATATTACATGAATGATTTATGAAGGTTTCTTGAAAAATGACTCAATTGTCTTTTGTTTTTTTTTCCCATTAAGTGATACATTGAACGAAGCATAATAAAGTGGGAGATTGAATATTTCTTTCAAATTGGATTGTTCATTTGATATACATACATTGTATACAATAATTAAGTGGAAGCTTGAAATGTGTTTGTAAACTAAGTATTCTACCATAAATTAATAAAATATTAATTAATATATAAATTAATAATTATTAATTTATAAATTTATTAATAACTCTTTTAATTAATAAATTTTGATGATCTTAAATGTATTATGTTATAGAGTTCCTATTGTATCTTTTACTATTATTATTTATAAATTTCACATTTAGTTAATCTCCTTAAAAAATATTATAGTTCAGATCTCAAACTCCCCATTACCTTCATCTTTTTTTTCTTTTTCTTTTTTTCATTCTTCAATTATTTCTATTCACACTTTTTCTCTTTTAACTTTATTATTTGTTTCTCACTTTTTAACATTTTACTATTATTATTTATACTTTTTATATTAAATTAATCTCTTCAAATACAATTATTATCTATTAATTATAACATAAATTTTTATTATTTATATTAAAAAAAATAGAAAGACAAACTACCTTTTACTATTATTATTTATACATTTCACATTTAGTTAATCTCTTTAAAGAATATTGTTATCTATTAATTATCTTATAAATTTTTATTATTAATTAAAAAAAATACTTTATTATTTGTTTTTTTCACTCTTTAACATTTTACTATTATTATTTATACTTTTCACATTTAATTAATCTCTTTAAATAATATTATTATCGATTAATAATAACATAATTTGTTATTATTTATATAAAAAAATAGAAAGACAAATTACCTTTTACTATTATTATTTATACATTTCACATTTAGTTAATCTCTTTAAAAAATATTATTATCTATTAAAAAAAATAGAAAGACAAACTATAACAAAATTAATATATAACTAGAGGATCCCCGTGCGTTGCACGGGTTCGTTTTTTTGCGTGTGTTGTCAAGGTGAGTCTTTCATTGCTGCTTTTTCGATGTTTCTGGTTTTGGTGTCTGCTCCGTGGGCTTTCCGTGATCTTTGTTGCTGCCCTATGTGTTTTTTGTGATCTTTGTTGTTGCTGACCGTGTTTTTTTGAAGGCGCCACTCCCGGGTAATTTGTGAGAATACAGAAAAATGTCAGTTAGGTCGAATTGAAAAGACATTGTGTAAAAGAAACTGATCTATATAAACTGAGTCAAGTTATGTCCGTTATGAGATTACACCACATACATACCTTCTATACGATCAAATTCCTTTATAAACTGTGCTGTAAGGCTGTCCAGATGTTCTCCTTCAGCAACATTAAATACATAAACACCACTAAGATCTTGCCGATTTTTCTTTTCCCTCTGCCAATTATACGAGTTAAAATACATAAACACTGATTAGTTACGATGGAAAAGAAACTTGGTGTACCATAGATGTAATAGACTTGTTTTTACGGTATTAAAAAAGCATATTGCAATTTCATCATACGACCTATTAATGATCTGCACTTTGAGAGACTGCGCAATACAACTGACGGCAACATGAAAATGAGATGTATCCTCTTGATCTTCCTGCACAACATTACCATAAAAAAAACACTAATTAACTTAAGAATTCAGTTCAATTAACTTTATAGACTAACACATATTAATAAAAAGGTTGAAATTGATATCGATATCGTCCAATTTGATTATATAAATAACTAATACTCCGTAACATTTACAAAGATTAACATGAATGATCTGCAATAACAGAATAAATGATATAAGGAAACAATTACTATATGATCAATCTATACCACTGTACAACTTCATATACAGATAAAAATAAGACCGCTGATCTTTGTTGTATTGAACCTAATAATCACCCGTTACTTCCCGTTATATACTTTCATCGTTGTAATATAATGTTACGCTGTTCTTTGTTGTAATATAATGTTACGCTATTCACGTGTTTCCTCAACACGGACAGCAATAACATGATGAGTAATGCTATAGAATCATCTTTTTACCATTTCTTATGTTACTTCAGGTTTAGTCGTTTACTTGTAATGATTCAAGTACGGAATTAAATTTCTGACAATTAAGCATATGCTAGTTAGACATGAATACATGGTTGGAAATATTGCTTCCTAGTTAGGGAAATTTGATTGATTAGCAAGAGCTGAAAATGATTAGAATTTCGAAATATTCAAGAATTAGTTCCGAGTCATATAACTCGTACCCTTGTGGACCTCTTTGAGAATGGTTTAAAATACAATGTCTGTTTCGTCTACTATCAAATTACAAATTTTGTGTTATCAGTTTGAAAACGGTACCACCCTTATAGTCAAGCACCCATAAAGTTATAACTCCTGAAACTGTTTTATACAGAACCTTAATGTCTAAAATTTAGCAATCTCGACCCTTTTATCATTAATACATAAACGGTCTCAACCCATGCTAAAACGGACTCTTTCGCCCCAAACCAGTTTTGACCTGTGACCCAACCCGCCCATCTTTTCACCTTTGGTTATTATTATGGATTTATTTTTTTTAATGACAGAGAGTACGGTATTGGTGCATAATAATTACCTTACTATCAACGGCAATAGCATTAGTTTCAGGGATCGGAGAAAGAGCACCCCAACGACCCCTAAAAGAAGAACAAAAAACATACTTTAGAAAATAAAAACATACATATCGCGTAATAAAATAATCAAAGTTTTATGTTTATGTGACGAACTAATGTTGAGGATTCGCCAAGTCAAGTTGTGGCTTCAATACGTCACCTGCAAAAAACTTAAGTTTGCTTAATAGAGTTTCTTGACTTGTTCGTAAGATTGCTATATTAAATTTATGAAACTTTAACTTAGTATTACTTAAACATTTGTTTAAATCGATTACCTTGAGAGTTAAGACAAACTATCGTCATCTGCTTCTAAAACATCTATCCACTTCCATCCTCGAACTCGACCATCATCACCACAACTATATAAAAACATAAAGTTAACAATCTTTCACATCTTAAACATATATAATTTATATAATTAGCAAGTATCACAAGATGTTTACAGAGGACCCAAATTGGCATGTTTGGCAATCCCTTTGACCCAGAAGTTATAACAAAGGAAAAATCACATAATGCTATTGTTGGTTACAACTTACAAATATAAGGTGCTATTATTGTGGTGTGATTTAAGGTATAGCCCCCCGATGCTTTTATAAAATTTCCGACATGAATAGAAAACGAAAGATTTGGAACCAACAAAAACCAAACATACATTGTCCCACAACCTATTATTTGCAAAGTAAATCGTTACTTAAAAAAATGTAATCAACGTACAAACTACAAAATACCACACCTTCGATTGGTTTGATAAAGGACACAAACTTTCGGGTAGGAACCAATATATATTGTCAAAGATAACACCTCATTAACGTATAAGATACAATTTAAAAGCTGCCCAAAATGTATTTTAATTGTAATAGCAGTTTTTCTAACATATTTAAAGTATTCGTTATTTATATAGAAAGGAAAACCCGACCCGTACTAAAATGTTACCGAGTCAAACTGCACCTGTAGCCACCTCTAGTTGTATTCCTAACAAACATGTCTCACATTTGCTATATTTTAAAGCTGGTTTCCTATGAGAAGAACAATGTCATTATAACTTTAATAGATCCATAAATTAGAATACAGAATCCGGCTGCAACGTTACAGTCATCTGATGCTAACAGTAAAATATGCTCTCCATAAACAGATGAAGCAAAAGAAACAAACCTTACATCAACGGCGAACTACAGAAGGCCCAGCAAAGGCGTATCGAGACGAGATAGGTGCAGAATTGTATTCAACTTCACTCGATCTCTGAACGACATTCTGGTTGTAATCCAATAACACATTCGAGGCATGTCCAGGGTATAATCTTTCACCTCTATCAGATAAAACGGTGTCCACACGTGTAGTGTCATATCTGTAAGAACCAGAAGGAATAGCATTTGCTAGAGGCTGTGGAAGATAACGCTCCACCAAATCAGAATCCTGGTCATAAAGATTATATTGTGTTGATTGATAAAAACCGATCGTAAACCCGAAAATAATCCAAAACAAACACCAAACACCACTTAATTGCATCTTTCAATTCATACTAAATTAAGCAATCCTAAATCATGTCCCACAAAAATCGAAAACTAACCGAAAAAGCAATCGGCGACAACACCAATAAGCAAACAACCGCCGGACGTAACTGCCAACGCCTATGAACCCCTACCTGCCAAAAAAAACATAAGACAGGCCACAGGCAAACATTCTATAAAACCCACTAACATCCCTAATAACCAATTCTAAATCATATCTCACAAAAATCGAAAACTAACCGTAAAAGCAATCGAACACAACACCAATAAGCAAACAACCGGTCGACGTAACTGCCAACCCCTATGAACTCCCACCTGCCAAAAAAAAAAACATAAGACAGGCCAATTTCGAAATTTAACAAATTCGAAAAATAAACCAAGACTACTACAACAACCAACAACCCGGAAATTGACACATGCAACAATCGAGAAAGAGCAACAAACCTTGGCACTGAAGCAAGAATGGAGAAGAAACCGGAAGAATTACAGAGAAAACGACAAGTGGCAAAAGAAAAAAGAGGAGCTGGCGATACATTAAACCTGTCCGGAAGAAAAAGAAAACCAAAAACCCAGTCCAGAAAGCAAACACCAAGCCCAGAAGACAGCCCAACCCAACCGATTAAAAAAATAATTCCCGGCACAAAGTCATAGGCAGTTTGGTCCTTTAATAATAGGATAGAAATTATATTTTTTATCCAAGGAAAACTTAAACTTTAATCTTGGAGAGGGATAAATAAACACTCATATTCGTCATCCTATTAAACTAGAAATGCCATTATAATATTATTTGTAATGGTATTATATTTATAATATTTGTTTTCTATATTATGATTATTTTTTATTATTAAAACTAACACATATGATTATAAAGTTTTTATTATTTAAAAAATAAATACAATTTAATTAGAAAAATAAAAGTCAAAACACGTGATAACAGGTCTTAATATGTAATAGGTCTATATAATAAGTTTCGCCAAACTAAAAGTGATAACAGGTCTTAATATGTCATGGGAACCGGTCTAAATGTGTTAAGAGGTCTAAAAAAGAAATGAGAGCACATTAATGGTTATCTAGACCCATACATTTAGACCGGTAAAAATGTAATAGGTCTATATAATAACTTCCGCCAAAACTAAAAGTGATAACAGGTCTTAATATGTCATGGGAACCGGTCTAAATGTGTTAAGAGGTCTAAAAAAGAAATGAGAGCGACTAAATTTAAATGAGGGGTCTAGATAGTAATATATGAACCGGTCTAAATGTATCAAGAGGTCTAGAAAGAAAATGCAAACGACTAATTCTAAATCACCTGGTCTAGATAAGATTTTGTGGAGGTTTTTAAACGTGGCCAGTAAAATTCTCCTAAAAACTAGTTATTTCTAACTTATATTCCCTATATCTCTCATTGATTACATTTATTCAAAAAAAAAAAAAAAAAAAAAACTCCATTAATCCTCTGTGAAAAGTGATTCTTTATTTTGAATTCAACTACCATTTTTTTTAAGGTAATACTATTAAATACCATTTTTTATATTTTTTTTGAGATAATTATATGTTTAAAATTAATTTTTGTGTTCATATGAAAATATATTTGTTTCTCTCTAACGAGGAAATTGGTTTATTTCACAGGAAAATAAGGAAACTCGAAGAGCCATGTTGGACAAGAAATTATAAGTTTTTGGATCTATTAGTATTTGGCACTTGAGATTTCATATCAAGTAGTTAGTTTTGATTATTTTTGTTGAATATTATGTAGTAAATACGATTGGATTATGGTTTTGTATGTACCCGAACGTGTGTTAATACTTTGAATATCTTCATAATATATTTTCGTTTCAATAATAGCACTGAATTTTTTGTTTGGGTTATAAATTCCAGATTAATGAAATCTGTGATTTTAAAATTAGATTTTAGATTTTTGAATTTATGGGACACACGTCTAAAAAGAAAATATTAAGACTTGCTAAAAGAGGTCTAAAAGAAAACATCAAAGGTCTAAAAAGAATATGAATATCATTTTAAATAGGTTTAAAAGACATATTAACCGGTCTAAATGATATTCAAACGTGCGCAAAAAAATTAATAGCAGGTCTAATTGATCATATCAGGACCGGTTAGAGAACCGGTCTACATTACTTTTAAGTAAGTAGACCTCTAACATGTAGACGTGTTCAAGAACCGGTCTAACAAGCCTTTACAACCGGTCTACATAATACTTTTTGTAGTAAGGACAACAATCAAAATAATATAATTATAAAACTCCGTCGGAACACGCGGGTTAGCAAAAAAAACTCGTTAATATCAATTACAAACATAGTGTTGCTATACGAGCTTGGAATGAATAGTGAACCAACTAACCTACTAACTCTTAGCAGCTAGAATGTCTACTTGATTTTATTTATTTATTTTTTTAAATTTTAGTTTTCTCTTTTAGGATAATTTTATGTTTTATCTTTTTTTTTGGGATAATCTTATTGATTATGTTTTAATTTTTACGTTTTAGGTTTAATTTTTTTAGTTATGTTGTCAAATTAGCTAGTTACGTCTTCATTTGTTTGAAAGAAAAAGTAAGATTGAAAGTTAAGTTTCAAAAATGATAGCGACAAACAATTTCTTTTTGTAACTATATGTGTTTTCATATACTCCGTAAATTTTTTATCCCGCCACAAGACAAGGAGGCAAAATAACTCGTTTAAACTCAATCACCAAGAGCCCATATAATGTAATTCATTCACCGAAAGTATTTTGTCTTAACATTGGCCTAGTGGAAAAGGAAGTATAAGGCTAAGGAAATATATACATTATAATAACAGAAAATCATGAATTGCTATTGCATTTATCTTAAATAATTCTATCTGATATATAATCTATCGTCATTATTAATATTATTAGAGGTGTTTTTTGAACTTACATTGATTAGGTTCTAGTGGCCGTTTTATAATTATTTATTATATTAAATGTTAATATATAAGTTTTTCAACTAATAACGAGGATTAGGCTTTAGGCTTATCTGGATTAAATCTAGCAATTGGTCAAGGACACGACACATGGGGATGAAGATATAGCTTTCAGACATCAAGAACCAAGTTTTGGCAAAAGTGAGAGGAAATGGCGCAAGCACCAAACAAGTAACAACCACTTGGGAAATTGTAAAGGTTGTTTATTTTAAAAGACGGAATAACACGGCTAGGGTAGAAGCAAATAACCATACAGTACAACAGTTGTTTGCGACGCGCATTTCATCAACAACACTAGGTTTGTGCCTCCCCGCCTTCAGCAACCTACCACTTCCCATGTGAGAACTATAGGTATTTATCTAATTAGGTTGTCAAAAAACACGCAACGGAAGCAATTAGTAGTACACGTAATCAATATTAACTAAGTTCAAAATTGTACATTTGTTGCTGATTTACCTCATTTATGATTATAATAAAATCCTTCTAAAAGTTTGTACACGACACCTTCTTTAGCAACAGACTTGTATGTTAGTACACGTTTATAATCTCCACAACTCTTGTCTAGCTTCTAGTAGCTTTTTTGCTTTAAACCGTATGTCGAAACTTACCTCCTAGGTATTCGGAACTCTAGAACTTGATCACCAAGCACAAACCGAAACCATTTGGGTTTAGTCGATTGGTTGACTGGGTACAAGAAGGAAATCGATTGTAGGTGAAAGCCTAATCAATTTTTGGTGGTTTGGAATAATAAAGTTGATGTTCATTATATAGTAAAGCATTTACTTGGATACAAGTTGTATTGTAATTAGGAAACAATCCTATTTACACAATAAACCCTACCATTTGTCAATTATTACAATTAACACATTAATTAAAAATTAACATTTAATAAACATATAGTCGTGTCTAAATGTCAATATGTGCAACTCTGTACGCTAACATATTTATATGCACACATTTATTTACGTGTTCAATTACCAACAACTCCCACTTTGAGCATGTATCAATAAATGTGATAACATTGGTTAGCGTCTAGCAACACGTCAATGCTCCTATAAATACATGAGTGAAGTTTCCAAAATTCACTGTGAGTAAATGTTTGAGTTTATTATTCTTTTGTTGCAGATACTCTAGTTAAATATAGATATAGATCTAGGTCATTCGATCTTTTTAACTTTTGTTTCTAATTTCTCCAATCACTAAAGATTACCAATTTATATCGAGACACATCTAGATTAATTTTGGATCCGGACGGATATACATCTCTAAGTATTCATGAGTGGCCCAGTAATATCATTCTTTAGTTGCAAGCTGAATGAACAAATCCTTTCTTGAATACAAGCGTTAGCAATGTATTTCACTATATTACCAAAAATAGTCTTTTTACTGTCCTTATTCTAGATAGGTAGAAGTATGATCAAAAAATATACTCCATACATGTGTAACTTCTTGCATCTTAAGTCTAAGAACAAATAAACCAATCAAATATAAATTATACTTAATGACTAAGATCCATATATTATAATTAATTGATGGGATAATCTAGTATACATCTTGTGGATACTATGTGAGTTGGTGAGTCCATCTGACCAAACACTCAGATATTGTATTATTTAATTATATTCTCATATAATAATTGACAACGGATACTTAGAATAATAATATATGCCAAAAATATTATTCAAGGATTGAAACATGAAAAATAGTATACAATTAATATAATAAATGAAAATTCTCATATATCCAATATTCATTTCATTTAAAAATAAAATTATCTAATAAATCCTTTATCCAAATACTAAACACGGATTTACTTGTGATTACTAGCTAAACAAAGTCCTATACCCTCAGCATGTTGAGTTAGTTTCGTTTTTGACAAAGCCTTCGTAAAGGGGTCAACTAGATTATCATCCGTGTGAACTTTGGGTAATTTGAGTTCGCCATGTATGATTTGCTCACGAACATAGTGATATCTCTGATGGTAGTGTCTGGCTCCTTTTTGAACACCGGGTTCATTGGCTATGATAATTGCTCCAGAATTGTCGCAATATATATCCACTGGAGATTTATTTGTGGGAACCACGTCAAGCCCGAAAATAAATTTACGTATCCAAACAGATTCCATGGCAGGTTCCGAAGATGCAATGTACTCGAATTCTGTTGTAGACATGGTTGTATCTGAAATCCGGCGTCACAATATCCAATATTTTTTTAGATCAGCCTCAGGATTTACACCATAAACAAGAACCATATCTTTACTAGCCCTAGGGTACTTAATAATGTTCTTGACAACAATCCAATGGTTTTCACCAGGATTCTGTTGGTATCTACTATCAATTATCTGTGCGAAAGCCACATCAGGCCTTGTGCATCTAACCGCATACATTATAGACCCTACTGCCGAAGCATAAGGTATCCTTTGCATGCGCTCCACCTCCTGAGGTGTAGAAGCACATTGTGTGATACTTAACTCAAGTCTCTTTTGCATTGGCACATTTCCACGCTTTGAATTTTCCATATTAAACCGCTTTAATATCTTGTCAATGTAAGCCCTTTGACTTAGTTCGATTAACCGCTTTTGTCTATTTCTAGAGATCTTGATTCCCAGAATAAATGTCGCATCTCCTAAACCTTTCATGGCGAAACACTTTCCAAGATAAGATTTACATCTTGTAACATTGGAATGTGATTTCCCATAATCATTATGTCATCTACATATAAGATTAGGAAAGTAATATTACTCCTAGTGGCCTTCTGATATACACATGGCTCGCCGGGATTTTGAGTAAAACAAAATTTCTTGATTTCGTCATCAAATCGCTTATTCCAACTTCGTGATGTTTGCTTGATTCCATAAATGGATCTCTTAAGTTTGCATAATTTGTTGGGATATAATGGATTAATAAATCCATTCAAGAAAACTATCTTGACGTCCATTTTCCATATATCATAGTCATATAACGCCGTTATGGCTAAGAGAATTCTAATAGCTCTTATGTTTGCCACTAGGGAGAAGGTTTCTTCATAATCTATACAATAAACTTGAGTAACAACTTTTCCCACGAGACGAGCTTGCCATCCATGTTGGTCTTTATCTTAAAGAGCCATTTACAATTCACCGTTTTGGTATTTGGAGGCCGATCAACCAAATCCCAAACGTCGTTGCCTTTCATGGATTACATCTCCACATTCGCAGCCTTAAGCCATTTTTCAGAGGCATGCGTCGATAATGGAGCTTTGAAGTTTTGAGGTTCATTTAGATCCCCTAATACATGTTCCTCATTACCTAAAGATACATTTAGGTTTAGTTTTTGAGGAGCACGTATTGTCCTCTCGGACCTATGAATTGGAGTAACTGATGAGCAAAATCGAGTATATTTTAAAAACAAGAAATACTTACTACTGGACTACACAATCTTAGGCAGTGGACCTAATCAAGTATAGTATAGTTTTAGGTAAATCAGGTTCGTTCGCAGGGACTGATGGTTGAAATATAATTAATAATTAATAAAACAAAAAGTGGGTTTTGTGACCGAATTGTCACGGTGCTTAAACTAAAAAATTAAAGAAACTAATTGATTCGGAAGAATCGCTGAAAAGATTTTGGTTTGTAAACAATTGATGAAAAATACATTCACTTGGACTTGATCACAATTACTACGGTTATCACTTAATTACTAACAATGTTGAACTACTTAAAAGGTATTTAACTTGAACTCTCGTTTCCCATTAAAACTTTAATCGTCTCATGTATAGTTACCACTCTCGTGTATAATTTCTACGTTTGAAAACTAAGCAATAAGTACCTAAGCCGATTTTATGATTTAATTTTATAAAGCTTCCTCTCGAATAGCTTCTTAATTAACTAAACCGATCTCTCTTAATCTAGTTAACTAACAACCACAATCTAGTTTTTATTGCTTAAATCTTTAATACTAGTTCCTCTCGAATACTAATATCTTTAAACTAATTATAGACCGATTAGCTATTTCATAAACTATTTTGTAATGTCACAAGTTCCTCCCGAATACCTATGATGAATTACTAACAGTTCATATAAAAGATTAAACAATATTCAAAAACTGATTACAATTGGTTTTTCGATTAAACATAAAATCCAGTTCAACATATACGTAATTAAACAATAACCTACATAATTGATCACATCATCCAAGTGAACGTTAAGAAATTTAGCTACTCATAATGATAAAAATGCAACACAATTGAATTGAATGAAACATCTTTATATTAAAAGTAGTAACGAAATGGATTAAAGTACCAATGATCCGAATGCTTAAACAAAGAAATTTACGAGTCTAACAATACCAAAATGCTCCAAAAATTCGTGGTCCAAAGCTAGGGTTTCAATACTCCAAAACTTGCGTATGATAATGATACCAACCCCAATAATATAACCCTAAAACTGCTTTTATTAAAACGCAAACGAACAGCAGCTGCCCAACGAGCGAAGGACGGGCGTCCCCTCCCTGGGACAGGCGTCCCACGGGATTTTTCCAGATTTCTTGTCTTACTGCTCGTTTTTTCCTTATCTCTCGTAACCAACTGTTTATACTCTCAAAACATAACGGGAATACAACATTGACCCGTTTTCTTCACTTTCAGCTCCAATTATGTCACTTCATCTCCAGAACTTCGGCTAATACCTGTATAACATTTTAGTACCAAAATTGCCCGAAATTCCCACAATCCGTTATGAATTAAACTTTAAAAAGACAAATATCGCATATAATAATATGATTAAAATATGCGATATCAAATCCCCCCATACTTAACCTTTGCTTGCCCTCAAGCAAATCCAGTCCAATTCAATTTAATTACCAAACCATGATTTAAAAAGCATAACCAAACACCTCACGAATTATTCGGAGTAATTCACACAAATCTCTCGAACTAGTCTAAAGGGTATGTAAAATATTCTGTAAATCCGCTCAATTGCTCAGTCATGGTGAGTTTTCTATCATAGGCTTGATAAAGTATCGTTTCTCCACCACAAGAGTCTAGGTACAACTAAACGGGGACTTTTATTCGGGATGTAATGTACATGTAAAGGCATGTGAATAAATATATAGAGGTTAAATGGGTAAATAAGTAAAAGTATACAAATAAACGTAGTATACATCTAAACTTAGAATGAATCTGAACTCCTAAACGCCAATGAACCAATTGCTCCATATAACTTCAAATTCTTCCGAATTACATAACTCATACTACAACTATTTCTACTTTATTTCTTCAAAGACTCAAAATACATAAAACTACATAACTTTACAACTCTCTTTTTTTTTTTTTTTTTTGTTTTTTTTTTTTTTTTTTTCTTTTGCTAACAATTAAATATATGATACAAAGGCTAACGATATTCGATAATCTCAATGCCTTAACACTTATAACTTCAATCTTCATGTACACACTCAATAGCAATCTCAAAACTAAGTTCGGATTCATCTAAAAATGAAAAGAAAGGCTAATGTACAAAATATTTAGTGGATTTAAATGAAACGAATAAGTTAGGCGCAAAGTGGTTAACTAGAGTATCTAACACTAAAAGTAAGTGTTACAAAAGGGTTACATGGAAATTAGCTAACCAATGTGATCAAGCTATAATTATTTAACAAGAAACGAATAGGCTAAATCAAATGGTTTATTCCTAAATTGCCCCTAAAGTTGTACCAAATTACACTAGGTTACCCTAATGTAATGCTCATCTATGGTCTCGAAACGTATGACTATGTCAAGTTCTAAAGTCATCAACCATCGGCACACTCATACAAAAGAAAAAGTAGCATTTAAAATGAATGCTTTCAAGGCTCAAAATCTCACTTCTATTTGAGTAGGGTATAAAATGTGCTAGGTTATGCAACAGATTAAATTTTCTCAAGACACGTCATCATTTTTTTTGTTTTTTGTTTTTTGTTTTTTATATTTTTTTTTTAAAATACAATACACTGACTAAACTAAACACAACGAATGTTTTTCCTCAACCCCCCATACTAGAGTTGGACAATGCCCTCATTGTACAAGACGATTCAAAACACAGGAAAAACAAGACAAGCAAATAAGACAAAGTACGTTAACATTAGCTAGCACAAATAAATAAATAAAAACAATAAAAAATAAACTAAGAAATAAAAAGAAATAAGAAAAAGAAGTGTTTATCTGTAACGACCACCAACTCTCTCTCGATGCCCAGGCGCCAGCCTTGCCGACATCCCTCCAAATCACCTAATCAGCCATGTGATCGGGGGAAGGGAAAATATATGGTTCCCCACTCCCTCCGGAATACGTACCAAACTGCAGCGGGTTACTAGGACCACTCTGTTGCTGAGACTGAGGGGGATAGTAAAATCCGCCCTGACGATGCGCTGGAATGAAGATATCCGGTGGAGCATAGTCCGGAAGAACCTGACCCATACTCTGAGCCTCCCGTTGCGCCCACTGATCCATATAGGGCTGATAACGCTCCTGCTGATAAGACACACGAGCCAGCTGAGACCCCATCATCCTCTGATCCTCATAATAATACTCCTCGAATCTCTGTTGAGATTCATACATCTGTTGCTGTGATGTCTGCATCGCAGTCAACTGTCGAGCCAGAGCCTCCATAGAATATGGATCACTCGGCTCACCATCTGACTCTGAATCTGACCCAGCAAACCCAGTAACAGCAGGCCTACTACCAATCAAGTCTCCTTTGCGATCAACCACTGAAATATTTCTCAGTGCAGCACCATCCAACGTACGAACCCCAGCTACTGAACCAACTGTAGCATCCAAATGCTCCCTATCAGCCACCCCTAACTTAAAAGCTAAATGGCATATAAAGGCGCCACCACACACTGCCCCCTCTCCCTTACCATACGCCCTGTCGTATAAATAAGTTGCCAAACATCTGGCAAGGTTGCACGGACGTCGAGCTAGAATACAGTAGAGAAAAAATAGATCCTGATGGGTACAATTATTCGGGCAATTTGCTCCGGCCGAAATGGACTCAACAATCGCCCGAAACAGTATCCGGTGCATCGGGTTGACCACGACTGCCTGTTTAATACTCTTATGATAATCCTCGGTAGTAATATGATGTTCACGCCAAAACAACCCAGCGTTCATCCCAACCGGCCAAGTCGCTAACCCGTGAGTAAAATCTACTCCCAAAACCTCCTCCGCTGTATAAATACCCATGGCCACACCAAACTCAGCATAAGACATTGTAAATGTCCGTCCGCCAAGTCGAAATGTCATTACCGTCTCGGTGGTAGAACCCATAGCTGTATTCAAACGAAAACTGCAATAAAATTCTTCCACTAATCCCTGATAAACCCCAGACCTGATTGCAAAAAATCGCTTCCAGTCAGCGGTTAGAAGATCCTCTAACTGACTCTTGTAACCCAACTTCTCAACAATCTCCCAATCTAACGTCCGATGTCCAAATATACGCTTCTGTCGAAGCGCATCCAAGGAAATTTTTGGCTGATACTTCTCGGGTATATCCATGGGGTTTCGCTCCTCCTGTGGTGGCACATTTCTGCTACTTCGGGATCTCTTACCACGTGCTCGACTCATCTACAAAACAAAGTCACATATACAAAAAGAATACAAATGTTAAACAACAAACTTTACATTAAAACTTCGTTCCCGTTCCATTTGCCCATCATAATACCAAATAAATGATTATAATACCGCCATTTTAATTGCCGAAAATACTAAAATAAAATTTCAAACTAAGTTCAAAAATTTTAAGTTTAACACAATCAATTTAAGCAATCAAACTAGACGAAATTATAGTATCAAATTAACCATTAACAATCAAATTGAAAAATTCTAACCCCCCCATACTAATGCAAACTTAGGGTGAAAATTTTCAAGCAAACAATTGCAAGTTTATGGTTAAAATCACCTATCTAGCATTCCCTTTACTTCTTAAAGTTATATAAACTCATTACACACAAAACCCCCAATTCAATTTCAAAATCTAACCCTAGGGCTCATAAGCAAAAATCCCTAATTAATTAGTTTCTAAAGCAATAATCATGCAACAAATCAATATAGAATCAAAGAATTGAATAATTAAAAACAATAGAAACTAACCTTGAATTTGTATGCAAAAAATTGAAAAATAGGAAAGGAAATTCGTATGTGTTATGGTAGTTTCGGTTTGGAAGAAGAAAGAAAGAATATGGGAATAATAATGTGTAGCAAACAGCAAACAAACAGCAGTACCTGGCCCAGGCCCGCGGGACGGGCGTCACGGCACAGGGACGGGCGTCCCACGGGATTTTTCCAGATTTCTTGTTTTGCTGCTCGTTTTTGCCTTATCTCTCGTAACCAACTGTTTATACTCTCAAAACATAACAAGAATACAACATTGACCCGTTTTCTTCACTTTCAGCTCCAATTATGTCACTTCATCTCCAGAACTTCGGCTAATACCTGTATAACATTTTAGTACCAAAATTGCCCGAAATTCCCACAATCCATTATGAATTAAACTTTAAAAAGACAAATATCGCATATAATAATATGATTAAAATATGCGATATCAAATCCCCCCATACTTAACCTTTGCTTGCCCTCAAGGAAATCCAGTCCAATTCAATTTAATTACCAAACCATGATTTAAAAAGCATAACCAAACACCTCACGAATTATTGGGAGTAATTCACACAAATCTCTCGAACTAGTCTAAAGGGTATGTAAAATATTCTGTAAATCCGCTCAATTGCTCAGTCATGGTGAGTTTTCTATCATAGGCTTGATAAAGTATCGTTTCTCCACCACTAGAGTCTAGGTACAACTAAACGGGGACTTTTATTCGGGATGTAATGTACATGTAAAGGCATGTGAATAAATATATAGAGGTTAAATGGGTAAATAAGTAAAAGTATATAAATAAACGTAGTATACATCTAAACTTAGAATGAATCTGAACTCCTAAACGCCAATGAACCAATTGCTTCATATAACTTCAAATTCTTCCGAATTACATAACTCATACTACAACTATTTCTACTTTATTTCTTCAAAGACTCAAAATACATAAAACTACATAACTTTACAACTCTATTTTT
Source organism: Senecio squalidus (assembly GCA_910822075.1). Lineage (NCBI taxonomy): Eukaryota > Viridiplantae > Streptophyta > Magnoliopsida > Asterales > Asteraceae > Senecio > Senecio squalidus. Next base: position 21,137,436 of record CAJVGC010000508.1, read on the forward strand.
TTTTTTTTTTTTTTTTTTTTTTTTTTTTTTTTTTTCTTTTGCTAACAATTAAATATATGATACAAAGGCTAACGATATTCGATAATCTCAATGCCTTAACACTTATAACTTCAATCTTCATGTACACACTCAATAGCAATCTCAAAACTAAGTTCGGATTCATCTAAAAATGAAAAGAAAGGCTAATGTACAAAATATTTAGTGGATTTAAATGAAACGAATAAGTTAGGCGCAAAGTGGTTAACTAGAGTATCTAACACTAAAAGTAAGTGTTACAAAAGGGTTACATGGAAATTAGCTAACCAATGTGATCAAGCTATAATTATTTAACAAGAAACGAATAGGCTAAATCAAATGGTTTATTCCTAAATTGCCCCTAAAGTTGTACCAAATTACACTAGGTTACCCTAATGTAATGCTCATCTATGGTCTCGAAACGTATGACTATGTCAAGTTCTAAAGTCATCAACCATCGGCACACTCATACAAAAGAAAAAGTAGCATTTAAAATGAATGCTTTCAAGGCTCAAAATCTCACTTCTATTTGAGTAGGGTATAAAATGTGCTAGGTTATGCAACAGATTAAATTTTCTCAAGACACGTCATCATTTTTTTTGTTTTTTGTTTTTTGTTTTTTATATTTTTTTTTTTTAAAATACAATACACTGACTAAACTAAACACAACGAATGTTTTTCCTCAACCCCCCATACTAGAGTTGGACAATGCCCTCATTGTACAAGACGATTCAAAACACAGGAAAAACAAGACAAGCAAATAAGACAAAGTACGTTAACATTAGCTAGCACAAATAAATAAATAAAAACAATAAAAAATAAACTAAGAAATAAAAAGAAATAAGAAAAAGAAGTGTTTATCTGTAACGACCACCAACTCTCTCTCGATGCCCAGGCGGCAGCCTTGCCGACATCCCTCCAAATCACCTAATCAGCCATGTGATCGGGGGAAGGGAAAATAGATGGTTCCCCAATCCCTCCGGAATACGTACCAAACTGCAGCGGGTTACTAGGACCACTCTGTTGCTGAGACTGAGGGGGATAGTAAAATCCGCCCTGACGATGCGCTGGAATGAAGATATCCGGTGGAGCATAGTCCGGAAGAACCTAACCCATACTCTGAGCCTCCCGCTGCGCCCACTGATCCATATAGGGCTGATAACGCTCCTGCTGATAAGACACACGAGCCAGCTGAGACCCCATCATCCTCTGATCCTCATAATAGTACTCCTCGAATCTCTGTTGAGATTCATACATCTGTTGCTGTGATGTCTGCATCGCAGTCAACTGTCGAGCCAGAGCCTCCATAGAATATGGATCACTCGGCTCACCATCTGACTCTGAATCTGACCCAGCAAACCCAGTAACAGCAGGCCTACTACCAATCAAGTCTCCTTTGCGATCAACCACTGAAATATTTCTCAGTGCAGCACCATCAAACGTACGAACCCCAGCTACTGAACCAACTGTAGCATCCAAATGCTCCCTATCAGCCACCCCTAACTTAAAAGCTAAATGGCATATAAAGGCGCCACCACACACTGCCCCCTCTCCCTTACCATACGCCCTGTCGTATAAATAAGTTGCCAAACATCTGGCAAGGTTGCACGGACGTCGAGCTAGAATACAGTAGAGAAAAAATAGATCCTGATGGGTACAATTATTCGGGCAATTTGCTCTGGCCGAAATGGACTCAACAATCGCCCGAAACAGTATCCGGTGCATCGGGTTGACCACGGCTGCCTGTTTAATACTCTTATGATAATCCTCGGTAGTAATATGATGTTCACGCCAAAACAACCCAGCGTTCATCCCAACCGGCCAAGTCGCTAACCCCTGAGTAAAATCTACTCCCAAAACCTCCTCCGCTGTATAAATACCCATGGCCACACCAAACTCAGCATAAGACATTGTAAATGTCCGTCCGCCAAGTCGAAATGTCATTACCGTCTCGGTGGTAGAACCCATAGCTGTATTCAAACGAAAACTGCAATAAAATTCTTCCACTAATCCCTGATAAACCCCAGACCTGATTGCAAAAAATCGCTTCCAGTCAGCGGTTAGAAGATCCTCTAACTGACTCTTGTAACCCAACTTCTCAACAATCTCCCAATCTAACGTCCGATGTCCAAATATACGCTTCTGTCGAAGCGCATCCAAGGAAATTTTTGGCTGATACTTCTCGGGTATATCCATGGGGTTTCGCTCCTCCTGTGGTGGCACATTTCTGCTACTTCGGGATCTCTTACCACGTGCTCGACTCATCTACAAAACAAAGTCACATATACAAAAAGAATACAAATGTTAAACAACAAACTTTACATTAAAACTTCGTTCCCGTTCCATTTGCCCATCATAATACCAAATAAATGATTATAATACCGCCATTTTAATTGCCGAAAATACTAAAATAAAATTTCAAACTAAGTTCAAAAATTTTAAGTTTAACACAATCAATTTAAGCAATCAAACTAGACGAAATTATAGTATCAAATTAACCATTAACAATCAAATTGAAAAATTCTAACCCCCCCATACTAATGCAAACTTAGGGTGAAAATTTTCAAGCAAACAATTGCAAGTTTATGGTTAAAATCACCTATCTAGCATTCCCTTTACTTCTTAAAGTTATATAAACTCATTACACACAAAACCCCCAATTCAATTTCAAAATCTAACCCTAGGGCTCATAAGCAAAAATCCCTAATTAATTAGTTTCTAAAGCAATAATCATGCAACAAATCAATATAGAATCAAAGAATTGAATAATTAAAAACAATAGAAACTAACCTTGAATTTGTATGCAAAAAATTGAAAAATAGGAAAGGAAATTCGTATGTGTTATGGTAGTTTCGGTTTGGAAGAAGAAAGAAAGAATATGGGAATAATAATGTGTAGCAAACAGCAAACAAACAGCAGTACCTGGCCCAGGCCCGCGGGACGGGCGTCACGGCACAGGGACGGGCGTCCCACGGGATTTTTCCAGATTTCTTGTTTTGCTGCTCGTTTTTGCCTTATATCTCGTAACCAACTGTTTATACTCTCAAAACATAACGGGAATACAACATTGACCCGTTTTCTTCACTTTCAGCTCCAATTATGTCACTTCATCTCCAGAACTTCGGCTAATACCTGTATAACATTTTAGTACCAAAATTGCCCGAAATTCCCACAATCCGTTATGAATTAAACTTTAAAAAGACAAATATCGCATATAATAATATGATTAAAATATGCGATATCGAGTATATTTTAAAAACAAGAAATACTTACTACTCGACTACACAATCTTAGGCAGTGGACCTAATCAAGTATAGTATAGTTTTAGGTAAATCAGGTTCGTTCGCAGGGACTGATGGTTGAAATATAATTAATAATTAATAAAACAAAAAGTGGATTTTGTGACCGAATTGTCACGGTGCTTAAACTACTAAATTAAAGAAACTAATTGATTCGGAAGAATCGCTGAAAAGATTTTGGTTTGTAAACAATTGATGAAAAGTACATTCACTTGGACTTGATCACAATTACTACGGTTATCACTTAATTACTAACAATGTTGAACTACTTAAAAGGTATTTAACTTGAACTCTCGTTTCCCATTAAAACTTTAATCGTCTCATGTATAGTTACCACTCTCGTGTATAATTTCTACGTTTGACAACTAAGCAATAAGTACCTAAGCCGATTTTATGATTTAATCTTATAAAGCTTCCTCTCGAATAGCTTCTTAATTAACTAAACCGATCTCTCTTAATCTAGTTAACTAACAACCACAATCTAGTTTTTATTGCTTAAATCTTTAATACTAGTTCCTCTCGAATACTAATATCTTTAAACTAATTATAGACCGATTAGCTATTTCATAAACTATTTTGTAATGTCACAAGTTCCTCTCGAATAGCTATGATGAATTACTAACAGTTCATATATAAGATTAAACAATATTCAAAAACTGATTACAATTGGTTTTTCGATTAAACATAAAATCCAGTTCAACATATACGTAATTAAAAAATAACCTACATAATTGATCACATCATCCAAGTGAACGTTAAGAAATTTAGCTACTCATAATGATAAAAATGCAACACAATTGAATTGAATGAAACATCTTTATATTAAAAGTAGTAACGAAATGGATTAAAGTACCAATGATACGAATGCTTAAACAACGAAATTTACGAGTCTAACAATACCAAAATGCTCCAAAAATTCGTGGTCCAAAGCTAGGGTTTCAATACTCCAAAACTTGCGTATGATAATGATACCAACCCCAATAATATAACCCTAAAACTGCTTTTATTAAAACGCAAACGAACATCAGCTGCCCAACGAGCGAAGGACGGGCGTCCCCTCCCTGGGACGGGCGTCCCACGAGATTTTTCCAGATTTCTTGTTTTGCTGCTCGTTTTTGCCTTATCTCTCGTAACCAACTGTTTATACTCTCAAAACATAACGGGAATACAACATTGACCCGTTTTCTTCACTTTCAGCTCCAATTATGTCACTTCATCTCCAGAACTTCGGCTAATACCTGTATAACATTTTAGTACCAAAATTGCCCGAAATTCCCACAATCCGTTATGAATTAAACTTTAAAAAGACAAATATCGCATATAATAATATGATTAAAATATGCGATATCAATAACATCACTTGAGGTTGAGACTAAGGCATAACTTGTGGCTCAATCATTCCCCCCCCCCCCCCCCCCTACCAAATTTATGTTCGCCAGTATGAGTAGAAGTTGATGCATCTTCCTCATGTATTTCATCAAGGTCTACAATCCTTCCACTGTTTTCTTAAACGATAAGCTTCGTTTCGAAAAGCTCGACATACCGTGCAACTTTAACAGTATGTTCGGAAGGATTATAGAAGTAGTAACCCATCATTTCCTTTGGGTATCCTACAAAGATACACTTAACATATCTTTGTTCGAGTTTTTTAGGGGTATCCCGCTTCACAAGCGCCTCACAACCCGAGACCTTTAAGTAAGACAAATTAGGGAATTTTATGTACCATATTTCATATGGTGTCTTATCAACCTTTTTAATTTTTGCGGAGCACGTATTGTCCTCTCGGACCTATGAATTGGAGTAACATCAACTTGAGGTTGAGACTAAGGCATAACTTGAGGCTCAATCATTCCCCCCCCCCCCCCCCCCCCAGCCCCCACCAAATTGATGTTCGCCAGTATGAGTAGAAGTTGATGCATCTTCTTCATGAATTTCATCAAGGTCTACAATCCTCCCACTGTTTTCTTGAACGATAAGCTTCGTTTCGAAAAGCTCGACATACCGTGCAACTTTAACCAGTATGTTCGGAAGGATTATAGAAGTAGTAACCCATCATTTCCTTTGGGTATCCTACAAAGATACCCTTAACAGATCTTTGTTCGAGTGTTTTAGGCGTATCCCGCTTCACAAGAGCCTCACAACCCGAGACCTTTAAGTAAGACAAATTAGGGACTTTTATGTACCATATTTCATATGGTGTCTTATGAACCTTCTTAGTTGGAACCATATTGAGAATGCGTACAACAAAATCTAGAGCATAATCCCACAAAGATAGTAGAAGAGTAGTAAGGTTCATCGTCGATCTCACCGTGTCAAGCAAGGTTCGATTCCTCCTCTCCGATACGTCATTATGTTGTGGGGTATAAGGAGGAGTAAGTTTTTGGACAATTCCACGTACTTGAAGATGTTCCTTAAACTCTTGGCTTAAGTATTTACCACCATGATACGATTGAAGGATCTTGATGGTTTGGTCGAGTTGATTTTCTACTTCTTTATAGAACACTTTGAATGTTTCAAACACCTTATGTTTATGTTTAAGCAAGTAAACATAACCATAACGGCTAAAATCATCCGTAAATGTAACGAAATAGCTAGCATCTTTCTTTGACACATGTCTAAAGGGACCACAGTATATATTATTCCTAATAGATCGGTTGCCCTTTGCGTTTCATGCGGAAAGGGTTTCCTTGTCATTTTTCCTTATACAAGATTCGCATCTATCAAATGAATCATCATTTGACTTTAAAAGCCCTTCACGTTGAATCATTTCAATGCGATATTTTCCTATATGTGCAAGACGACAATGCCATATATAAGTAGAGTCTAGGTTGGACTTGACTCGTTTAGGGCTAATATTAAACATCGAGTTATAATTTAAAGAAGAATGATCATGCAAATCTATTTCAAACATACCATTAATCAATCGCAATAAAATAATGAACATTATGTTTGGAAACAGAAATACCAAAATCAGTATAACAATTAGTGAATCCATTATTCTTTAAAACAAAAACTGAAACAAACTGAATCCCAACAATAGTTTGTGCATAATGACATTTTTCTAATACAAGTGTTATGCCCGAGGGGAAATGCAAGTCAAAAATTCTAATGGCTTCCACAGCTGCACCTATGGCATTGCCCACGTACAGGTACAAAGATCCACTTCTTCAGTTTGTTCTTTGCTCTAAATCCCTGCAGGGAATTACAAATACAGGTACCACAACCAGCGTCATAGACCTATAAATTTGTTTTAGACAAAGAATATAACTCTATAGTGAAGATACCTGAAGGTACGGTGTTACCGACTCGCTTCTTATCTTGCACCTCAGTTAGATACTTAGGACAGTTCCTCTTCCAATGTCCCACCAATCCACAATGATGACATCCATCATCCTTAGCATGATGCTCCTTTTTAGCTGGAGGGGTACGCTTAGGCTTGGGAGGATAAACAACAGCTTGTTTAATCTTTCCGTTCTGTTTAGCTTTGCCCTTAGCTTGCGGTTGTCTTTTCTTTTAATGAACCCTACCACCACTGATCGCTTGGAGCTGGTTGGTAGCTGATTTCTTGGGAAGACTATTCTCAAATTCCACGAGCATCACATGAAGTTCATTGAGAGTTTTAGCCATACCATGCATATTCTAGTTACGCGTGATATTGCATATTTTAGTCATATTATTATATGCGATATTTGTCTTTTTAAAGTTTAATTCATAACGGATTTTAACGAATTTCGGGCAATTTTGGTATTAAAATGTTATACAGGTATTAGCCGAAGTTCTGGAAAGGAAGTGACATGATTGGAGCTGAAACTGAAGAAAACGGGTCAATGTTGTATTCCCGTTATATTTTGAGACTAGAAGCAAGTGGTCACGAGAAATGAAGCAAAAACGAGCGCAAAACAACAAAACTGGAAAATCAGTGAGGGGGAGGACGCCCGTCCCGCGGGTTTTCCAAGCTGCTGCTGTTTGTTTGACGTTTAATAAAAGGTTTTTAGGGTTTGTATTATTGAGAATCATTATTGTAAGCAAGTTTTGGAGAGTATTGAAACCCTAGTTTTTAACCTACGAATTTTTGGTGCTATTTGGTGTTTTTGGACTCAACAAATTCGTTGTTTAAGCATTCGGATCATTGGTACTTTAATACTTTTCGTTAGTTCTTTTAATATAAAGATGTTTCATTCAATTCTATTGTGTTGCGTTTTTATTATTATGAGTAGCTAAATTTTCTAACGTTCACTTGGATGATGTGATCAAGTATGTAGGTTATTGTTTAATTACCTATATGTTGAGCTGGATTTTATGTTTAATCGAAAAACCAATTGTAATCAGTTTTTTTGAATCTTGTTTAATCTTTTATATAAACTGTTAGTGATTCATCATAGGTATTCGAGAGAAACTTGTGACATTACAAAATAGTTTATGAAATAACTAATCGGTCAATAATTAGTTTAAAGATATTAGTATTCGAGAGGAACTAGTATTAAAGATTTAAACAATAAAAACGTGATTGTGGTTGTTAGTTAACTAGATTAAGAGAGATCGGTTTAGTTAATTAAGAAGCTATTCGAGAGGAAGCTTTATAAGATTAAATCATAAAATCGGCTTAGGTACTTATTGCTTAGTTGTCAAACGTAGAAATTATACACGAGAGTGGTAACTATACATGAGACGATTAAAGTTTTAATGGGAAACGAGAGTTCAAGTTAAATACCTTTTAAGTAGTTCAACATTGTTAAAAACTTGATGTACGAACTCGAGTATATTTTAAAAACAAGAAATACTTACGACTCGACTATACAATCTTGGGCAGTGGACCTAATCAAGTATAGTATAGTTTTAGGTAAATCAGGTTCGTTCGCAGGGACTGATGTTTGAAATATAATTAATAATTAATAAAACAAAACATCAGTCCCTGCGAACGAACCTGATTTACCTAAAACTATACTATACTTGATTAGGTCCACTGCCTAAGATTGTATAGTCGAGTCGTAAGTATTTCTTGTTTTTAAAATATACTCGATTTCGTACATCAAGTTTTTGGCGCCGCTGCCGGGGACTGTAGTTTTTGATTTTAATTAGTAATTTTTGATTCGATCCTCTTAGGTATTAATTACTTGAAATTTACTTTAATTGTTTATCAGGTGCTTTTGACGGTTTTTATTTGTGATTTTTCAGAGATTTCAGGTAGTGGATTGTAACATCCCAATTTTTCGGAAATTAAAATATTTCGTAAGTATTTATTTAGTTATAATATAAATGTTTTATATTTATGTTATTTGAGAAGTTTTATGAGTAAAGGACTAGAATTGTAAGAAAGATAATTGATTTTTGTTAGAAAGGACTTAATTAGTTAATAATTCTAGTAATTGTTGTAAATTAGAAAGATTTGAGAAATTGAGGGACTAAAGGTGTTAATTTTGAAATATGATGAGTAAGACCTTGAGGTTTCAAATGCAGAATTTTCCAATTAAAATTTTAGGTGTTTTGAGTGTATGTGTGTGTTCTTGAGAGTAAGCAAAGAGTAATTGGAAATTCTCAAATAAAATTGTGTTGGATTATTGAAGATTAAAAGAGAATCAAGAATACAAGATAGAATAATCTAGCTAATTTGGTATTGGAGTGAAGAAGGTAAATTTATGCATATCCTTGTTATTATTTGATGAATTTGAGTTTATATTATGTGTTATAATATTAATTGGATGTTTAATTGAAGAGTAGAAATGCTTAATTGGTAAAATTATGTTTTTATAATTTGGGGATAATCTTGAGAATTGTTAATTTGAGCATTTGTGTATGTTAATTTAATGTTAGAATTGTATGTTTAAGTTTTATGAAGAAGATAGAATATGGTGTTATGATTTCTCCATTTGGTGTTGCCAAACGGGACAAATGACCCAAGGAGTGGCAATGGGTAGAAAGATGTTAAGGAAAGAAAGAATTTATGCATTGTTGATGTGTGTAAAAGATAGATTGTAATTAAAATGTTTCTATGTAAGTCTAAAGCCTAACGGGTCAAAAGACCCTAATAGTGGCACGTTGGATAGAAAGTAAATAGACAAGATAATGTTTAGATTCTTGAAGTGAATGTATGATAAAGTTGTTGGTTATGTGGTTATGAGTATTGAAGTTTTAGTATTTTTGACCTTGTAACTCAGATTTGAAAGATAAAGGCAAGGGGAAAGCAACGTAAAGATAGTGAAAGTAATTCGATATCAAGGTGAGTATACTAGACTCATTTTCATATGGTTTTGGTGTTTAAACTTTGTATTAATGTATTAAAGATTGATAAGTAAGTTATTCCAAGTTATAGTTAGTGTTGTTAGCGGAAATAAGGATTTAAAGTGGCGTAAACTAACATGTAAGTGCAGGAAACGTTTGAAAAACGAAAATCAGCCAGGATGAGCCCAGAATGCTCCGCCTGTGGGCTGAATGCGACGCATTCTGAGCTCAGTGGCTGATGTTGAGTTTTGTCATGTTGAATGCGTCGCCTATGGGTCCGAATGCGTCGCATTCGACCCCTAGACCAGTTTTTAGTGTATTTTAAGGTAGTTTAAGTAGAGAAATGATACATTAACTTATCATTATGATAGAGAAGAATGGAGAAGACATTTATGTGTCAAGGAGAGGTAGAATCGAATTTCATTAGTCGGGAAAGAGTAGAGATAGCTATAATTCTATACCGCGAGGGTATGTAGAAAGACTTTGAATAGTCTTGGAGATGTATTACTATGTTATTAAGTATACTCACTAGCTTAATGCTAATGTATATTATTGATTGTTACGTTTGTACGTAAAAAGGATCTCGAATTTGCAAGGCAAGCATAGGAAGAATGGATGGGGACCTAGTTATAAAGTTAACCCTTTTGTAACGAGCTTCCGCTCTAAACATGTTAAATGTTATTTTAGTAGAAGTAAACGATAACTCCCATTTTGGTTAAGTTATATATATATATATTGTAGAATGTTTTCTTTTAAAAAAAAAATTGTGTGTTTAAAATACTAGTGTTACATGGATGAACACAAGGGCTTCTGGGTTACCGCTCAAAAGTCCACTGTCTAATCCAGGAGTTTCAAAGAAAAGGCGCAACAAGAAACCAAACACTACACCACCATCACCATTTAAGTTAGAAACGGAGGATCTAGAAGTAAATTTTCGAGGATTCAATCAGTTCAGATTCAGAAGTAGAGATAGTAATTGAGATGGCTGATCCAAATGATGTACCGATGCATCAGAGAGCTAGGGTAGTACCGCCAACACCGGGTTCGGCGATTCGTACTCCAGATATGGGAAATGATTTTTCAGTGAAGGGTCATCATCTAAAGATGATCTAGGATAATTATTTTGACGGAAGGATGAGAAAAGATCCACATTCGCATGTGGCAAAATATGTCAAATTGTGCGAGATGTTCAAATACGGGGCAGGAAGGGAAGATAATGTCAAGTTAATCCTTTTTCCATCGTCTCTCACGGGAGAGGCACTCACTTGGTTTGAAGAGTTAAAGGAGAACTCGATTAGTACGTGGGCGAAAATGAGGGAAGAATTTGTTTCCAGATTTTTTCCATCATCTTTGGCAAGGAGCTTATTGAATGATATACGGAGATTTAGGCAAGGCGACGGAGAAACCATTTTTGAAGCTTGGAGTAGACTTAAGGATATGCTCAGGGGTTGTCATGGGCATGGATTAGAGAAAGGGCAGATTATAGATATTTTCTTTTTTGGATTGGACAAGCAGTCGCAGGGGGAGTTAAATGTAGCTGGGGGAGGAAGTTTTCAGTACAAATCCATCAACGATGCGACAAGATGTTGGATGATCAGTTGTTAATGGATTTATTTAGAGAACAGAATCAGTTTGGTAGAGAAAGAGGAGGAAAAAAGGTAGTTGCTAGTGCTGAGAGTAGTAATGGGAATGCAGAGATGATGTCTGAGATCAAAGCTTTATCTAGTAAAATGGATAATAATTTTTCGAGGATAGATAATCAGTTTAATAGAGTTGGGAAGGATATGCATGTGATGGAAAATGGTTGTGACTACTGTGGGGGAATGCACTACGCTGAAGATTGTGATGTTCGAAGAGAAGCAGAAAGTGAAGATGTGAAGTACGCACAAAATCAGTACCAAGGAGCATTTCAGAGAACCGGTTTTCATAACCGTAATTCGGGTAATTATAATTCTGGTTATAATAATTTTAATGCTAACAATTCTGGAAATTCTCAAAACAGATACCCAAGGAATAACCAGAATCAGTATCAGAACAGTAACCAGAATCAACAGCAGTCAGGATCGTCTGGTCAAAAACAGGAAGACGAGGAACCCAGTTTGAAGGACATGATGAGAAGCTTCATTCACACTCAGTCAGCGAAAAATGAAGCAACAAACAACCAGTTTAAGGTCCTTAATGAGAAATTGGAGCAAGGACAAAGGAATCAACAAGCAACACTTAGTGATTTGGAGAAGAGATTGGAGAGACTAAGTGATCAACATGCTGCTAGGCCTAATGGTCAGTTGCCAAGTAACACACAACAGAACCCAAGGCAACCATTTCCTAACACTGCAGGGCAAAAATATCAAACTTCTAACAATCGAAATGAGCATGTGAACGCAGTGTCTACAAGGTCTGGTAGAGTTTATGGTAATGTTAATGATTCTGCAGGTGTTACTAATCCAGTTGTGCAGGAATCTTATGTTGAAGTGGAGGAGAATGAGGACGAAGAGGAACCGGAAGTTACGCCAGTTGTTCAATCCAAACCAGCTGTGTCACCTCAAGTGAAAGCATACAAGCCGAAAGTTCCCTTTCCTCAACGTTTGAGGAAGGAGAAGATGCAAGAACAGTACGGTAAATTTGTTGATATGATTATATCTGTGCATATTAATGTTCCTTTGGTTAACTTGATTTCAGGAATGCCAAATTACGCCAAATTTATCAAGGAGCGTGTAACTGGAAAAGGGAAGTTGGAGGAAGCTAAAGCCACATTTTTAAATGCAGAGTGTTCAGCACTTGTTCAAAACCAGCTTCCACCAAAGTTAGGAGACCCAGGGAGTTTTCTAATTTCATGTACTTTGAGTAAAACAATAACTTGTGAGGCATTAGCTGACTTAGGAGCTAGTATTAATCTTATGCCTTATTCATTGTATGTTAAATTGGATTTAGGGGCATTAAAACCTACTCGTATGAGTATTAGACTCGCCGACCGTTCATACCAATACCCTTTAGGTATAACTGAAAATATGCGAGTGCAAGTAGGTCAATTTGTGTTTCCCGTTGATTTTGACATATTAGAAATGGAGGAGGATAGCAAGGTACCTTTGATTTTAGGTAGACCATTTCTACATACCGCGGATGCTATCATTCGTGTTAAGGACGGGAAAATTCTTTGGGGGTTGATGAGAAAGGATTATTTTTACTGTAGATCGAGCTTTAAAGCATTCTTATTCTTATGATGATACATGTTTTCGAATTGATGTTATTGATGACATTTTGGACTTAGAGTTACAGGAATTTCTTGAAGAAGATGAAGAAGCTTTGAAGGAGATTAGTGATTATGGAGATGTCACTACTGCAGAAATATAGGAGATGTTAGCTTTGGATGCTGAAGAGGAAGCAACTGTTGAGGAGAGTTATGAGGAGATCAAAGTGAATGATGAAGAGAAGATAAAGACTTCTATCGAGAATCCTCCAAAGGATGTGGAGCTTAAACCATTTCCCGAGCACTTGGAATATGCTTTTCTCGAAGGTACATCTTTACTTCCTGTTATAATCTCATCATCACTTTCGGATGATGAGAAATCTCGTTTGATGATTGTGTTGAAAGCCTATAGGAAATCTTTTGCTTGGAGAACATCTGACATACCCGGAATAAGCCCTCATTTTTGTAAACATAAGATTAATTTCTTAGATGATATTAAACCTGTAGTTCAAAGACAGAGAAGGCTTAATCCTAATATGAAAGATGTTGTTAAGAAAGAGATTGTCAAACTCCTTGATGCGGGAATTATTTACCCAATATCTGACAGTCCTTGGGTGAGTCCGGTACATTGTGTACCGAAGAAAGGGGGGATGAATGTGGTGACCAATGAAAAGAATGAGTTAGTTCCCACTAGGACAGTGACATGATGGCGTGTGTGTATAGATTATAGGAAATTGAATGATGCAACACGTAAAGACCACTTCCCGTTACCCTTTATGCACCAAATGCTTGAAAGATTGGCAGGAAACGAATACTTTTGCTTTTTAGATGGATTTTCCGGCTATTTCCAAATTCACATTGACCTTGAAGACCAAGAAAAAACCACTTTTACATGTCCATTTGGTACTTATGCCTACCGTAGGATGCCTTTTGGTTTATGTAACGCTCCTGCTACGTTTCAAAGATGTATGTTGACTATTTTTCAGGATATGATTGAAACCTCCATGGAAGTTTTCATGGATGATTTTTCTGTTTTGGGGATTCATTTGATTCTTGTTTGATTAACCTAGATAAAATGTTGGAAAGGTGCAAAGCGGCACATCTTGTGCTAAACTGGGAAAAATGTCATTTTATGGTTAAAGAAGGAATTGTGTTAGGACATACGGTGTCTAGTTTAGGTATGGAAGTAGACAAAGCTAAGATTGATGTTATAGCCAAGTTGCCTCCACCGACCAATGTTAAATCTGTTAGGAGTTTCCTTGGACATGCGGGTTTTTACCGTAGGTTTAATAAGGATTTTTCTAAGATCACTCGTGCCATGACTAGGCTTTTGGAGAAGGATGTTCCTTTTGAATTTAATCAAGATTGTTTAAATGCTTTTGATATTCTTAAGGATAGACTTACCCATTCACCTATTATGGTTTCACCTAATTGGACTCTACCTTTTGAACTAATGTGTGATGCTAGTGATTTTGCTTTAGGTGCTGTGTTAGGACAACGGGAATAAATCATTTTCAACCCATTTACTTTGCTAGTAAAACACTCAATAGCGCCCAACAGAATTACACCACCACAGAGAAGGAGTTGTTAGCAGTAGTCTTTGCTTTTGATAAGTTTCGTCCTTATTTAGTGTTAATCAAGACTATAGTGTTTACTGATCATTCGGCCCTTAGGTATTTGTTTTCTAAACAGGATGCTAAGCCTAGACTCATTCGTTGGATTCTTCTTTTGCAAGAATTTGACATAGAGATTAAGGATAAGAAGGGAGCTGAAAACTTAGCTGTTGACCATTTAAGTTGATTAGAAAATCCAGAACTTGAGGAACTTAGGGAGACTGATATAGGAGATACTTTTCCCGAGGAGCATTTGTTTAGGATAGATGATGATTCGGATGTACTTGATGATCCATGGTATGCAGACATAGCTAATTATATTTTTGCAGGTGTTATGCGAAAAGGTTTGACACATCAGCAAAGGAAGAAATTCTTTTCTGATGTGAAGAACTATTTTTGGGATAAACCGTATTTGTTTAGAATGTGTGCAGATGGGATGATCCGAAGGTGTGTAGTTGGAGAGGAAACACGGAGAATTTTGGATGAATGTCACCATGGACCGACTGGTGGACATTATGGACCATCGAAGACGGGGAAAAAAGTGTTTGATGCAGGTTTTTATTGGCCGACAATATTCAAGGAAGCACAAACATTGGTTCAGACTTGTGATGCGTGTCAACGTCAAGGTAACCTCTCTAAACGGGATGAAATGCCTCAACAAGGTATCCAGGTATGTGAGGTATTTGACATATGGGGTATTGATTTTATGGGACCTTTTCCTCCTTCCCATAAATATCTATATATCTTGGTTGCTGTTGATTATGTGTCAAAATGGGCGGAAGCAAAGGCTTTACCAACGAATAACGCTAATGTGGTAATTGATTTTCTTAAAAAACTATTTAGTAGGTTTGGTGTTCCTAAGGCCTTAATCAGTGATCGTGGAAGTCATTTCGCGAATCATCAACTTGCTAAGGTGCTTAAGAAGTATGGGGTCACTCATCGATTCTCTACTTCTTATCACCCGCAAACAAGTGGCCAAGTGGAAAACACAAACCGGGCTTTAAAAAGAATTTTAGAGAAAACGGTTCATAACAATCCTAAGGTTTGGGCTAAAAAGTTAGATGATGCTTTATGGGCATTCAGGACTGCATATAAAACACCGATTGGTACTACACCATATCGGTTACTTTATGGAAAAACTTGCCATTTACCTTTAGAGATTGAACACAAAGCGTACTGGGCTTTGCAAAATTGCAACTTGGATTTGATCTTAGCAGGTGAAAAGAGATTTTTGCAGTTGCATGAGTTGGATGAGATGAGGTTGAAAGCTTACGATAATTCAAGACTTTACAAGGAAAGGACGAAAGCTTGGCACGATAGACACATCAGACCTAAAGAGTTCAAAGCGGGTGACAAGGTGTTCTTATTTGAGATGAAATACAAGTTTAAGGCACCAAAGCTCAAGGCAAAATGGAAAGGTCCATATATTGTGAGGCAAGTTTATGCTTCGGGGTATGTGGAGTTGTGGAGCGGGAATGGTGAGACTTTTATTGTGAACGGGTTCAGGCTAAAGTTGTATCATGAGGAAGACGAGGAGCATGTGGAGTCAACTGAGGATGGTTTTTATGCCATTGACAAGTAATAAAAGGGAACACGAGTCTAGCTAAGGACTCGACTGATAAACTTAGCGCTTGCGGGAGGCAACCCGAGGTAACTTGTATATTTTTTTTTTTGGAAGTACACGTGTCACGATATAGGTACGTCTTCCGTTATTTTATTTTATTTTATTTTTAAGTTTACTTTGTTTATTATTTGTTTTTCATTCAATTCAAAACACGGGACACCCGTTCCAAACACGGGACACCCGTTTCATTTACTCGGGACGCTCGTGCTAACTTGGGGACGCCCGTCACGACTCGGCGTGGGACGCCCGTCCCAATTCTGTGACGCCCGTCCCGCGGGCCTGGTTCAGATTCTTATTTCGTTTGTTATTTGCTGCACACTATTTCCACATCTCTTCTTTTCTTCTTCCAAAACCGAGCCACCACATTACACACGAATTTCAGCTTCTTAATTTGAATTTTTCGTATACCAATTCAAGGTTAGTTTCTATTGCTTTTAATTATTACATTCTTTGATTCCATATTGATTTAGTGTATGATTATTGCTTTAGAAACCATTTAATTAGGATTTTTGCTTATGAACCCTAGGTTTAGATTTTGAAATTGAATTGGGGGTTTTGTGTGTATTGATGTTTTATGAGTTTAGGAAGTAAATGGAAGGCTAGATAAGTGATGTTACCCATTAAATTGCGTTGTTGCGTGAAATTTTTAACCCTAAGTTTGCGATTAGTATGGGGGGGTTGATTTTTTTTTTCAATTTGATTGTTAATGGTTAATTTGATACTATGATTTCGTCTAGTTTGATTGCTTAAATTGATTATGTTGAACTTGAAATTTTTAAACTTAGTTTGAAATTTTATTTTAGTATTTTCGGCAATTAAAATGGCGATATTATAATCATTTATTTGGTATTATGATGGGCAAATGGAACGGGAATGAAGTTTTAATGTAAAGTTTGTTGTTTAACATTTGTATTATTTTTGTATATGTGAATTTGTTTTGTAGATGAGTCGACCACGTGTAGGTAAGAGATCACGAAGTAGCAGAGTTGTGCAACAAGAGGAGGTAATTGAGTGAAACCCCATGGATATACCCGAGAAGTATCAGCCAAAAATTTCCTTGGAAGCGCTTCAACAGAAGCGTATAATTGGGCATCGGACTTTAGATTGGGAGATTGTTGAGAATTTGGGTTTTAAGGATGAGTTAGAGGAGCTTCTGACCGCGGATTGGAAGCGATTTTTTGCAATCAAGTCTGGGGTTTATCAGGGATTGGTGGAAGAATTTTATTGCAGTTTCCGTTTGAATAAGGCTATGGGTTCTACCACCGAGACGGTTATGACATTTCGACTGGGCGGACGGACATTTACAATGTATTATGCTGAGTTTGGGGTTGCCATGGGTATTTATACAGCGGAGGAGGTTTTGGGAGTAGAGTTTACTCAGGGGTTAGCGACTTGGCCGGTTGGGATGACCGCTGGGTTGTTTTGGCGCCAGCATCATATTAGTACGGATAGCTATCATAAGAGTACTAAACAGGCAGTCATGCTAAACCCGATGCACCGGATACTGTTTCGGGCGATTGTTGAGTCCATTTCGGCTAGAGCAAATTGCCCGAATAATTGCACCCAGCGGGATTTATTTTTTCTGTATTGTATTCTAGCTCGACGTCCGTGCAACCTTGCCAGATGTTTGGCAACTTATTTATACGACAGGGCGTATGGTAAGGGTGAGGGGGCAGTGTGTAGTGGCGCCTTTATATGCCATTTAGCTTTTCAGTTAGGGGTGGCTAATCGGGAGATTTTGGATACTACCGTTGGTTCAGTGGATGGGGTTCGTACGTTGGATGTTGCCGCTTTGAAGAATATTTCGTTGCTTGATCGCTCTGGAAACTTGCTTGGTAGTAGGCCTGATGTTACTGGGTATGTTGGGTCAGATTCGGAGTCAGATGATGAGCCGAGTGATCCGTATTCTATGGAGGCTCTAGCTCGACAGTTGACTGCGATGTAGATATCTCAGCAACAGATGTATGAGTCTCAACAGAGATTCCAGGAGTACTATTTTGAGGATCAGAGGATGATGGGGTCTCAGCTAGGTCGTGTGACTTATCAGCAGGAGCGTTATCAGCCCTATATGGATCAGTGGGCACAGCGAGAGGCTCAGAGTATGGGTCAGGTTCTTCCGGACTATGCTCCACCGGATAACTTCATTCCAGTGCATCGTCAGGGCGGATTTTACTATCCCCCTCAGTCTCAGCAGCAGCCTCCGCATCAGAGTGGTCCTAGTAACCCGATGCAGTTTGGTACGTATTCCGGAGGGAGTGGGGAACCATCTATTTTCCCTTCCCCCGATCACATGGCAAATTAGCGGATTTGGAGGGATGTCGGCAAGGCTGGCGCCTGGGCATCGAGAGAAAGTTGGTGGTCTTTTCAGATAAACATTTCTTTTTCTTATTTCTTTTTATTTCTTAGTTATTTTTTATTTTTATTTATTTATTTATTTATTTGTGCTAGCTAATGTTAACGTACCTTGTCTTATTTGTTTGACTTGTTTTTCCTTTGTTTTGAATCGTTTTGTACAATGAGGGCATTGTCCAACTCTAGTATGAGGGGGGTTGAGGAAAAACATCCATTATGTTTAGTTAGGTCAGTGTATTGTATTTTTATAAAAAAAAAAAAAAAAAAAAAAAAAAAACATTAAAAATTAAAAAAACAAAAAAAATGATGACATGTCTTGAGAATTTTTAATCTGTTGCATAACCTAGCACATTTTATACCCTACTCAAAGAAAAGTGAGATTTTGAGCCTTGAAAGCATTCATTTTAAATGCTACTTTTTCTTTTGTATGAGTGTGCCGATGGTTGATGACTTTAGAACTTGACATAGTCATACGTTTCGAGACCATAGATGAGCATTGCATTAGGGGTAACCTAGTGCAATTTAGTACAACGTTAGGGGCAATTTAGGAATAAACCATTTGATTTAGCCTATTCGTTTCTTGTTAAATAATTATAGCTTAATCACACTGGTTAGCTAATTTCCGTTTAACCCTTTTGTAACACTTACTTTTAGTGTTAGATACTCTAGTTAACCATTTTGCGCCTAACTTATTCGTTTCATTTAAACCCACTAAATATTTTGTACATTAGCCTTTCTTTTCATTTTTAGATGAATCGGAACTTAGTTTTGAGATTGCTATTGATTGTATACATTAAGATTGAAGTTAGAAGTGTTAAGGCATTGAAATTATCGAATATCGTGAGCCTTTGTATCATATATATATTTATTTGTTAGCAAAAGTAAAAAAAAAAAAAAAAAAAAAAAAAAAAAAAGAGAGTTGTAAAGTTATGTAGTTTTATGTATTTTGAGTCTTTGAAGAAATAAAGTAGAAGTAGTTGTATTATGAGTTATGTAATTCGGAAGAAGTTGAAGTTATATGGAGCAATTGGGTCATTAGCGTTTAGGAGTTCGGATTCATTCTAAGTTTAGATGTATACTACGTTTATTTGTATACTTTTACTTTTACTTAACCTCTATATATTTTTTCACATGCCTTTACCTGTACATTACATCCCGAATAAAAGTCCCCGTTTAGTTGTACCTAGACTCTAGTGGTGGAGAAACGATACTTTATCAAGCCTATGATAGAAAACTCACCATGACTGAGCAATTGAGCGGATTTACAGAATATTTTACATACCCTTTAGACTAGTTCGAGAGATTTGTGTGAATTACTCCCACATAATTCGTGAGGTGTTTGGTTATGCTTTTTAAATCAAGGTTTGGTAATTAAATTGAATTGAACTGGGTTTGCTTGAGGGCAAGCAAAGGTTAAGTATGGGGGGATTTGATATCGCATATTTTAGTCATACTATTATAGGAGATATTTGTCTTTTTAAAGTTTAATTCATAACGGATTTTAACGAATTTCGGGCAATTTTGGTATTAAAATGTTATACAGGTATTAGCCGAAGTTCTGGAGAGGAAGTGACATGATTGGAGCTGAAACTGAAGAAAACGGGCAATGTTGTATTCCCGTTATATTTTGAGACTAGAAGCAAGTGGTCACGAGAAATGAAGCAAAAACGAGCAGCAAAACAACAAAACTGGAAAATCAGTGAGGGACGCCCGTCCCGTGGGTTTTCCAAGCTGCTGCTGTTTGTTTGACGTTTAATAAAAGGTTTTTAGGGTTTGTATTATTGAGAATCATTATTGTAAGCAAGTTTTGGAGAGTATTGAAACCCTAGTTTTTAACCTACGAATTTTTGGTGCTATTTGGTGTTTTTGGACTCAACAAATTCATTGTTTAACCATTCGGATCATTGGTACTTTAATACTTTTCGTTAGTTCTTTTAATATAAAGATGTTTCATTCAATTCTATTGTGTTGCGTTTTTATTATTATGAGTAGCTAAATTTCCTAACGTTCACTTGGATGATGTGATCAATTATGTAGGTTATTGTTCAATTACGTATATGTTGAGCTGGATTTTATGTTTAATCGAAAAACCAATTGAAATCAGTTTTTTTGAATCTTGTTTAATCTTTTATATAAACTGTTAGTGATTCATCATAGGTATTCGAGAGGAACTTGTGACATTACAAAATAGTTTATGAAATAACTAATCGGTCAATAATTAGTTTAAAGATATTAGTATTCGAGAGGAACTAGTATTAAAGATTTAAACAATAAAAACGTGATTGTGGTTGTTAGTTAACTAGATTAAGAGAGATCAGTTTACTTAATTAAGAAGCTATTCGAGAGGAAGCTTTATAAGATTAAATCATAAAATCGGCTTAGGTACTTATTGCTTAGTTGTCAAACGTAGAAATTATACACGAGAGTGGTAACTATACATGAGACGATTAAAGTTTTAATGGGAAACGAGAGTTCAAGTTAAATACCTTTTAAGTAGTTCAACATTGTTAGTAATTAAGTGATAACCGTAGTAATTGTGATCAAGTCCAAGTGAATGTATTTTTCATCAATTGTTTACAAACAAAAATCTTTTCAGCGATTCATCTGAATCAACAAGTTTCTTAAATTTAGTAGTTTAAGCACGGTGACAATTTGGTCACAACAAAAACCCACTTTTTGTTTTATTAATTATTAATTATATTTCAAACATCAGTGCCTGCGAACGAACCTGATTTACCTAAAACTATACTATACTTGATTAGGTCCACTGCCTAAGATTGTATAGTCGAGTCGTAAGTATTTCTTGTTTTTAAAATATACTCGATTTCGTACATCAACGCGTAAATTCGTCAAAATCTCGTGAAAGGGAATTGAGAACAATACTAATAGTAATAGGTTGGTGGTAGGGGTAAGTTCCTACTCGCATTCTATCAATATGCCTACAGTCATGTAATTCTCGAATCAAGTCGTTCAGTTCAAGACCGACTTGTTTCTTATACACAGTGCGAAGCTCAGTGATCATCTCATTAGGCCACTTATTTTTCAAACTGCTTTGTAGTTCAAGGGTCATACCGTTGAGCATCAAGCATGCAACTTCATTATGACGTTCATACGTAGCATTATAAGTTGCCCAAGCTGCCTCATCATTAATATCGGCAGGCTCATGAGACATTGTTGTAGCATGACCAGTAATCGCTTCATCACTCGGAGAACAATTCTCAGCTGGCGAAACCAATTATTAAAATTTGGTCCGGTAAGTTTTTCGCTTTTGAACATTGTTTTGATTTCTGACATAATCGCGCTAGATTCGGGATTTTGTGTCATTTCTAAAAAATAGAAAGTAAGTTCAATTTAGTACTTTCGATAAATTAATTCTTAGGAAAATTCAAAACGCATGGTTTAGTTATCATTAAGACTAGGATCCAAATGAGATAACTACCGTTCCATTGGTTGATCTGCTAGGAACAAATGTTACTCAAATGGTAAGTGACGTTCAATAATTGCATTTACCGATGCAATTCCTAGAAATGAGATTTAATGTCAATTAATGATCAAGCATCGAAGCGTATTAAAAACCAACCTCATTAGAGGTTAAGGGTAGAATACTCACAACCGTTTTTGCCTAGACATCGTGTTTTAATAGGTGAGCCTAGTTGTGAATTATACGATAAGGATTTACATCTATTTATGAATTGGAGATACACTTTTTTTTAATTATTCGATTTTAACGTATTTTGTAAGATTCGTTCCGTCGCTTGAGCATATTACGGTATATTATACCCAACCAAATGCGTTTTAGAACGTATAACAATGCCAAAATAAGTTAATATCTAGTTTCATAATTCTTTTGTCAATATTATGTATTTATCTCAAAACAACGTTTTCCAGTTTACATTAAACAATAAATATATAACATAAAGAATAAACTACGCAACAAAGTGAGTGTGCCCTAATAGCAAAAAGGTCTCTAGGTCATTATATATATATATATATATATATATATATATATATATATATATATATATATATATATATATATATATATATATATATATATATATATATATATATATATATATATATATATGGGGAGGGTTCAATAGGGATCTCTTTTTTGCTAGAGATCCAGGGATCACCTTTATAGCCACACAAATTCATTAATAGATCAAACACACGGAGGGGCATTTTAGTCATATTCAGAAAATATTTTAAAATTACACGCGCCTAAAGAAAAGGGAAAATAATAAGAATCAGACGCTAAACACTCGATCAATTTTTATAACCCTAAAACAAAAATCTCTCCATTGTAATCCGAATTTTAACAATCAATTGAAGGTTTGACAATCGATTCTTAGATCCGATTTTTTTTTAACAATCGATTGAAGGATATTTTAACAATCGATTCTTAGATTTGATTTTTTTTTTAATTGCAGATAATGACGCTAATTTCAGAAGAAACTATTGAAGAAAGAGGGGATTCAACAACCACCAATAATGACAATATCAATAACCAGACACTGGAAAGTAAGTAATCACGTGTGATTACTTAGTTTAATGCCTTAGAATGTGATTACTAAACATGTTTAAACATATATGTTTAGTAATCACCTGTGATTGTATTAATTTAGTTTAGTATATTTAAACATATATGTTTAGTAATCACCGGTGATTACATATAATTTTGTTTAGTGTGTTGATGTAAATTTAGTTTAGAATGTTTAAACATATATGTTTAGTAATCACCGGTGATTACATATAATTTTGTTTAATAAAGTGACTGTTATGTATGCTATATGTTGTTGTACTTCTTTGAACAAAAAACACTTGATGGGTGTTTGAGCGATATTTTAATCGGTTGTAGCAACTACACATGGTTTATAAAGTTTTAACATTGTTGTTAACAGCTGTACCAACTAAAAGTTGTTTAGGTTCTTCGTTGACTTGGGTACAAGTAGAAATCACCGGTGATTTTATAAATAATGTGCCTTAGATTATTCATGTAAAATGCGACCAAATGTTTAGTAATCACCGGTGATTTTATTAATAATATGGATTACTATGTTAATGTAAAATTACCTGTCACTTTACAGGTTCACACTACAGCACTCCAACAGCATGTTCAAATGATAACAACAACATAGAGACTCCTGGTGGTTCTCGATATTGGTTACCTTATGTTAAAGATGACGACAAACCAATTAGGGGAAAAATTTATGGATCATTTGAAGAGACTTTCAGAATTTATAAAGAGTATGCAATAAAGTCTGGATTTGACATAAAATTATCATCATAAAAAAAAACAAAAAGTGGAATGATGAAGAGCAAGTATATTCGTTGCAACCGACATGGTGATCCTCCAAGTGTAAATATCAACACGTTGGATCCAACAAACAGTGGGAAGCTTAAAAGAAAATCGACTTTTCAGGTAACAGGATGCAATGCTAATATCATGCTTAAACTTGTAGATGGTACTTCCACATATAAGCTGCACCTCTTTGTTGAAGAACACAACCACCCGTTGAACCCTATAGAGTATAGGCATCTTTCTAAGGAAAATAGAAAATTAGGTATGCCAGAATTGATGTTTATGAAACAAATGGCAGAATCGAATTATGGGGCAACAGTTTCTTACAATTTATATTGTAATACAAAGGGGGGTTATTCACATGTGAGTGGGACGAAAACGGATTTCAAAAACTTCAAAAGGGATTTGAATGTTTTTATTGGAGAAAGTGACGCTCAAATGCTTGTAACCAAACTCACAAACAGAGAAGAATATGTTAAAGACTTCAGCAGCTTCTCCTGTGATATAAAAAACAGCGAGTTAGAGTGTTTCTTTTGGGCAGATGAAACAGCAAAAACAAACTACAAAGAATTTGGCGATATAATTTCTTTTGACGCAACTTATTGTACCAACATGTATATTATAACTTAGAACTTTTTTTTTTTAAAGAAATTGTAAATTTGATAATCACATGTGATTTTAATGATTTACAGGTACAGTATGATATTCGTTCCATTCACTGCGATCGACAACCACAAAAAGTGTGTTACAATTGGTGCTGGTATGCTGAGAAATGAAACTACAGAAACATACATTTGGCTGCTAAAGGCATTCTTAGACGCCTTCAAGAAGCAACCAAGAATAATCTTAACCGATCAAGATCCTGCAATGAAAAGAGCGATTGCAACTGTATTTCCAGAAACAAAGCATCGACTTTGCATGTGGCATATCGTCACAAAATTCACAGTTAAGGTACAAAAAAAAAATTTATTTTTGTGTTTACATGTTTTTAGAATTTTATTAAATTTTGTATTCAACAAATATAAAGTAAAATCACCTGTGATTTAGAGCCTTAATACCTTAATACATTTAAGGTTCTTAAAAATTTGTAGTCAACAAAGTATAAAGGAAAATCACCTGTGATTTAGTGCCTTAATACCTTAATTTGTCAATTACTGCCTTAGTACATTTGGTGCCTTAGTATGTAGATGTAAAATGTCACCAAATGTCTAGTAATCACCGGTGATTTTGTTAATAATGTGCCTTAGAATGTTGATATAAAATGCCACCAAATGGTTAGTAATCACCGGTGATTTTAGAACTTTATTCTTGTTTTTATTCATATATAAAACTGATATGTTCAATAACTTATTTTATTTACTACAGATTGATAGAAACATAATCGACCACACTGATTTCAGACCGAGACTCCATCAACTGATATGGAACAGATATCATAAACCTGAAGTTTTTGAACAAAAATGGATTTCTTTATTGCAAGAATTTAATCTTGAAGAAAACGTTTGGCTGGCAAAATTGTTTGAGATAAGATCAACTTGGATTCCCGCTTACTTCATTGAATATGAAATGTGCGGTTTAATGAGAACAACATCACGATCAGAATGTGAGAATTCCTTCTTTAATCACTTCACAAGTTATGGATCAACACTCATCAATTTTATGAATCTCTTTGAATCTGCAATGGAGAAGCAGAGACATGAACAAGAAATTTTAGATCATCAAACATTGAGCAAAACACCAAAATTGATAACAAGATGGCCAATCGAGGAACATGCAAGAAATGTTTACACCAAAGAAATATTTTTTTTGGTACAAGAAGAAATTGATGATTCTATTTGGTTGTGCTCACAAATTTCAATCACTACAGAAGAAGGTTGTGAGATTATGATGATTAGAGAAAGAACAAAAGACAAACAACAGAATTACAGAGCTAAAACAAAAGGAAAAGGAAAAAACCAGGAACAAAAGGATGTTGACCCGTTTTCTGAAATAGGCGCAACAGAAATTCAACTTCAAGTTAAAAAAGAAGCAACATTTAAGGTATGTGATTACTAGACATCACCTTTTATTTTATAGTAGTTCTTAGTATGTTGATGTTATTTGATAGTAATCACCTGTGATTTTATTAGTTTAGTGCCTTAGTATGTGATTACGAAAACATCATCTTAGTATGTTGATGTTATTTTATAGTAATCACCTGTGATTTTAGTAGTTTAGTGCCTTAGTATGTGATTACTAAACATCACCTTTTATTTTATAGTAATCTTAGTATGTTGATGTTATTTTATAGTAATCACCTGTGATCATAATAGATTTTATATTACAGGTCAAACATAACATAGCGGATGAAACTTACGTTTGTACCTGTAATCACTTTGTATGTTGTGGAATACTCTGTAGACATATATTCTGTGTTTTACAATCATGTGGCATAGACGAAATACCAGAAAAGTATATAACAAGATGTTGGAAAAGAGACTTAATTCCACCTAGTGTTAGGAACAAAACGCATAGATATGAAGGTAATTTAACCAAAAAATGCCAGAAACTAGCGAATGAAGCATGCCGCAGTGTAGAAAGTTGCATAGCTGTTTTACGAAATGATGAAGAAAAGCTAGCTTACTTTGTTGAAAAGCTAAAAAATCTCAAGATTGAAGTTGAAAAAGATGTCCCAGAAAAGAACAAAACCGAAATGATGGAAGATATTCTTGGAGTCAAAAAACCAGGGCAAATTTTGATCCATAATCCAAAAGGTATAAAAAACAAAGGAAGCGGAAGTAACGCAAGAATGCAAGGGTACGGTGAAAGAGCACAAAAGGCAAATGAAAGACCATATCGAACGTGTGGAGATTGTGGATTAATTGTTAATACTCACGACAGAAGAACATGTAAAGGACTTGATATAGAGCTTGTAAATCTACAGAAACTTCCACATCTAACTCATCAACAACAACAACAACTTCAACAGCTTGTAAATACTGGAACAACAACAACAAAAATCAATGTTGCAAACCAATCCGAAAAAGAACAACTTCAACAGCAGAACGTCCAACCAACTGCACAAAGACAGACTAGAGTAAAAAAAGTTGCGAGACAAGCATATAAAGATGTATGTGAAGAAGATGATACTTATGATACTTTGTCAAAACAAAGAAAGAGACAGAAAACTACTACATCAAATGCCGCTGCAAAAAAAGTTGATTATGTATTGCGTGATGAAGAATCGGATTATGAAACTTCGAATGTTGGTACCTGAACAAATCACTTGTGATAACATATGATGAAAAATGTTACTTTTTAAAATTTATTTTTGTAAGCAAACTTAATATGTTACTTTACTAGTTGAATACTATTTGAAATGACCTTTGATTTTATATTATTGGATGACAAAATATTTTGTTTGAGAATATTTTCGGTTTGGTGTATTTTCTTTGAACAATAACTAAATAACAAATTATAAAGGAAAATCAACTGTGATTCTATAGTTTTTACATATAATTTTGTTTTATGCATTATGTATTTTGGCTTTTATTGAAAGTGGTTGGAGAATATATTCTAGTTTTGGTAAATGTGACACCAAAGAAGAAGCACAAAAGCAGAAAAAAGCATTGAAAAACATATACAAATTTATACAACCATTAATCCATCCATCCATCAAATATTACTTTACAACTCAATGCAAAAAATACAGATTCATGTAAAATCAAATGCAGAAAAACAGAAAAGAAAATAAATGACAATTCAATGCATTGAAGACTACTTCTAGCTTGTACTCATTACAATTTAAATGCACAAACAGAGAAAAATTGAATGACATTTCAATGCATTGAATAAAAGTTGAAAAAGTAAGTGGTAATTTTGGCTATAAAAAGGAATAGTCTTCAATGAAGTTGTATACCAAAACACAAATTTACAGTTTTACAAACTAACTTTCAAAACAATGTCTTGCAGTGACAGTGATATCCCATGCCCAAAGCCCCTTATTGTTACATACCCTGACCCCAAACCCCAGCCGGTTGTGATAGACCTGACAAGCGATACTAGCAGTGAAAGTGACGATGATGTTGGCACAAACACTAGAGATGACGAGAATGTACATGAAAGCGAAGACAACTTTGTTATTACGCTTACAAAGAACAGAATCAATAGTAACATACTGGTAAATATGCATAACCTTGTTATCAAAACTTTTATAATGTAACTGTCATAATGATATTACCTTTTGCAGACCATACCAGCAAAATTTGTTAGGGATAACAACATCTTGCGTTTTGATGAGTGTTATGTCTTCTTCACAGAAGATGAACTAGATGGTGAGTATTTCAGGTTGACCAACTATCTTGACAAAAGGACGCCTAGACCTACCAACCATATGGTGATGATCGGAGAATGGAAGAAATTAATGAGGAAAAAAGATCTTAATTATGGTTCTGTCTGTCAATTCACGAAGTTCATTCTGCCAGTTTCTACTACTGGCTATTTGACTTTCAAAGTTAAAAAGATCCACCAAGCTTAAACATTGAAATTGGCAAAATACTGTTCTCTTAGTTTTGAAGTCATGGTAGTTTGTAATTGTGTTGTTGTTGTGTGATGTTATCTGCTCTTCCAGTCTATCTTTAGTTTTTAATAAAGTGACCGTTATGTATGTTATCTGTTGTTCTATTTCTTTAAACAAAAAAACACTTAATCGGTAAAAGCAACTACACATGGTTTAGAAAGGTTTAACGTTGTTGTTAACAGTTGTACCAACTAAAACTTGTTTAGGTTCTTCAGTGACTTGGGTACAAGTAGAAATCACCGGTGATTGTATTAATAATCCATACATCCATCAAATATTACTTTACAACTCAATGCAAAAAATACAGATTCATGTAAAATCAAATGCAGAAAACAGAAAGAAAATAAATGACAATTCAATGCATTGAAGACTACTTCTAGCTTGTACTCATTACAATTCAAATGACATATAATTTTGTTTAATGCCACCAAATGTTTAATAATCACCGGTGATTTTATTAATAATGTGCCTTAGAATGGTGATTTTATTAATAATCACCGGTGATTCTATAGTTTTTACATATAATTTTGTTTAATGCATTCGGTATTTTGTAAAATCAAATGCAGAAAACAGAAAGAAAATAAATGACAATTCAATGCATTGAAGACTACTTCTAGCTTGTACTCATTACGATTCAAATGACATATAATTTTTTTTAATGCCACCAAATGTTTAATAATCACCGGTGATTTTATTAATAATGTGCCTTAGAATGGTGATTTTATTAATAATCACCGGTGATTCTATTGTTTTTACATATAATTTGATTCATGTAAAATCAAATGCGGAAAACAGAAAGAAAATAAATGACAATTCAATGCATTGAAGACTACTTCTAGCTTGTACTCATTACAATTCAAATGATATATAATTTTGTCTTTTATTGCAAGTGGTTGGAGAATATGTACTTGGTATTTGAAATTAAATATTTTTTTAATGCATTTTGTATGTGAAAAAGAATATATTCTTCTTTTGGTAAATGTGACAGAAACGCAGAACCACAAAAATATTGATTTACAACTCAATGAAAAATGCATAAAAAGAGAAAAAATAAAATGACAACTCAATGCTACTTCTAGCTTGTACTCATTACAATTCAAAAAGCAGAACATAGAAAAGACATTGAATGACCATTCAATCCATTGAAAGAAATTGAAAAAGAAATTCAAAATCACATGTGATTTTCACTACCTAGACATTATCAAAATTTCAATCATAACCAAAAAAAAAATATTGCTTAAATTCTTAAGAAAAAAAACTTGAGGGTCATATTTGCAAAAAAAAAAAAAAAAAAAACTAATTGACGGTTTATTTCTTTCCATCCTTTATATCCCACGTCATTTTGACGTTTAAACTTTCTTACCAAAAACAAACAAACCCTTTCACTCCCACAAAACCCTTTCCCTCCCACAAACCCTTGTTTTACTTTTATCGAATTCCTTTGAAATTTCAATGGAGTCAACTGATAATACATCACCAAAAACAAATAAGGATAATGCGATTGTTGTGTTTGATGGAAACACAGTTCGACAAGAAAAAAAATCGACAAGTAAGGGGTTTAGGTTTTGTTTATAATCATTTTTTTTTTAAATCTATTTTATGTTATATATATTATTCATTTCAGATATAACTGGTGGACCGACGGAGGAAAATTATGTTAATGACATAGTTAAAGGTAATATGATATTTATTTATTTATTATTTTATTTTTTTTGCAAAATTATATTTAATCACTACTTATAATTTTTTTTTTATTTTCTTTTATTTACAGTTGTTTGTTCATCAGTGGATAAGCATTGTGGAAGAACGTATAATTCTAGAAAACATAAAAGTAATTCAAGTATATTTCTGTTTTAGAAAATTGTTTGTTTATATGAAATCACCTGTGATTGTGAGAGTAGTTACACCTTTATTGAACAAAATATAGTGTTATAAGAATGATGTAAAATGTCACTAAAATGTTT
Source organism: Senecio squalidus (assembly GCA_910822075.1). Classification (NCBI taxonomy): domain Eukaryota; kingdom Viridiplantae; phylum Streptophyta; class Magnoliopsida; order Asterales; family Asteraceae; genus Senecio; species Senecio squalidus. Next base: position 21,167,572 of record CAJVGC010000508.1, read on the forward strand.
AGTAATCACCTGTGAATTTATTAATTTAGTTTATTAGAATGTTCATGTAAAATGTCACCAAAAATGTTTAGTAATCACCTGTGATTCTATAGTTTTAAATTAACAAATGTTTAGTAATGTTTAGTAATGTAACATTAGTCTGTTTAAAAATTTGTTTGTTTATATGAAAAAATTAAAGTAGTTATAACTATTGTTATTTATTATTCTTATTTAGACAACAAAGAAGATGAATCATCAAGTGAAGAAGGTAATCTTCTGAAAAACGAAGGGACAAGTTCAGGTATTACTTGTTGTTAGGTCTCACTAAGATCCCAAACAATGGCAAATCAATAACAAATAAGTATTTAGACGTTAATTGTTATATATCGATTAATTACTCAGTTTCAGTATATATTATAGCGGAATTATAATAGAGAAACAATGAAAATAACACACAGTTATATTTCAGTAAAAGGTGTACCAATTACAATACTCAAACTCACTATTTATACTCAATTATAGTGAGTTTGATAAGGATCAATCTACGAAGATCTTTTAACCATATAAAAGATATTTACTAACTAGACTTCCTTAAATCACGGCTGACTTCTCTCATGAGTCTGAGTTAGCCAGACTGAGTCACTCAGACTCATGTCACTCAGACTGAGTCACTCAGACTCGGGTCACTCAGACTCAGACTTTGATTAACAGATTTATTAATCTTGGGATAGATCATTGTTTTTCCCAACAATCTCCCCCTATCTGTTTCAACCAAAGTCTTTTACAAAAGATGCAGCAAAACAAACACAAACAAAAAAAATTACTTAACAAAACAATGTTTGTGAATAAAATAAGCATCAACCAGATTACTTTTTCTTCTTCAAAGTTCTTCTCTTTCTTTTCAATGAAGTCTCAAACGGCATAGGTTGATCTCTTTCCCTCATCCATCTCTGTCTATCTTTCTTCCAATCCATTAATATCTTCATTTCAGCATCAGATTTATGAAAGTGCAACTGAAATTCCTTCTTTATTAGCTCCACCTTCTCTCACAATCTTCCAATTTCTTCAATTCTTCTAAGATTGTGAGATAACCAGCTGATCAGTCTCATCCTGAATGGGAGACATTGAGGGGACTCACACTCATTAAGCAGAGCTATACAATGATGAATGGAAGTTGTGGTGAGTTCATCCTTCGGTTGAAAACTTTCTTCTCCCCCACAGTCTGTGTAACATAACCCTGTGTGCTTCTCAGACTCAACATAAGTTCTGTCTTGAAACACAATTCCTTTAGGAACTGGATGCATGTTACTGGCTTCAAGACCCAAAGATTTAGACCTGACTTTCACATTGTGTTTGATGCAGAAGGCTCTGTAATCTTCATCATCCACCAGATTCAGCATGTGGGCTGCATTCATGTTGAAGATAACCTCTCTTCTGATAGCCATGCTTTGAGCTGTGTCAGTGATGTTGTAGCTCAAACTTTCTATATCCTTCCATTCTTCCAAGCCCATTGTGTGCATTCTTGACAACCCAACTCTGAAAGATCCACCTTTGTGTGTGCATGTGAGTAGAATGTCAGTTCCAACATGACTTGTACAATCTAAGTGATGAATCTTGTATTTAAGCCTTTTCATGGTGAAGTTTGTTTCAATATACTCAACCGTGGCTTCTTCTTTGAGGACCAGTTTGGCCATTTGGGCATCAGCTTCAACCCTCATCTGTTCTTCTTCAATGGCCAGATCCTCTTCAGCTTGCATCTCAGCTTCAAACTCTTCAGCAGCTTTTTCAGACTGGTCATATGGATTGAAGTCAAATTGTTCTTTGTATAGGCCCTTCACATACTCTCTGTATTGCTCCACAGTTATTCCAGCACTTTGAGCATACCTCTGGAGTTTAGCCAATTTTTCAGCTTCAGCATCAGTCTGTTTCTTTTTGGCTTCTGTATCAGCCTCAGTTTGAGTTTTCTCCATTTTGTACCCTGCTTTGCTTTCCATCACATTAATGTCTGCCATCACTTCTTCATCCCCAGAATTCATACTCCAATCAGTTTCATAGTGGACTTCAGACTGACCAGTTTTTGTGTTGAGCCTGGTAGTTTTATAGTACCTTTTCTCCTTCTCCCCCTCTTTTCTCTTCCTTTTCAACTGCTGCTTGGGGATCTCAGATTCATAAGTTGCCTCAGCTATTTTCTCCCCCTGAAGCTGAGAACCCACTGCTATAGCCTTGCCCTTCCTCATCAGACTGACTTCAGATGTCAGTTTCATTACCATTCCTTTCAGATCCTGCATCTCCTCTGCATTTTGTTTTCTTAAAGCTTGAGCCTCAGTCTGCATTGCCTTCAGTCTGTCATCAAACTGAGCTGACATGTCCTTAAGAGCTTGTAACAGCACAGGAACAGTCAAGGCAACCTCAGACTGGGTTGAAATAGTAACAGGTGGTGATGTAACAGGTGGCACAGCCTCACTCCCTCCCTGTGATTTAGGAGAATGATCATTAGCCATAGAATCTGAAGTCTGTACCTCACCCTGTTTGGGGAGTAAGGCATTGGCGACTAGTGAGAGAGAGTGTAAGATATTTGGGGGTGGTACCTTATCGTGAACCAGCACAGAGCTGGTGAAAATAGCCGTTGGAATAGGCTCTGAAGCTGAGGGGGGTGGTCTCATACTAAGTACAGGTATGTCTAGGAGTGAGACATTTTCTTCAATGCTTGCCACATGTGTCAGTGTGGTAGCAGCAATGTATTTCTCCAAGTTTACTACCTTAATGGGGCTTTGGGTAGTCATGGCAGTCAGATCCAACTCTTGCTCTAGCAGAGAGAGACTGGTCTGAACTGCAGCACTGGAGGGGAGTATTGAACTCTCAGCCTCATGGAAAAGTGAGTCCATTAGTGCTTGGTTTGCTGTGGGGCTTGATGTGAGTGCTTTATCAAATGAACTTGGTGAGTCCATTAGGTTGGTCGCATGTGTAGCCAGTACATCAAGATGTGGAGTGGACTGCTCAGCCTGAGAGGGGATACTTTCAGACTGAGGTAGAGTAATAAGATTTCCCATACCTTGATCAGCATCGTTTGGCCCAGCCCCACCCAAATTTACCTCAGCATCGGCAGCAGGGATATTTCCCTCAGGCCCTCCGTCAATTCGGTCAGCTTGGACATCTGAGTTTGAGGAGTCAGACTCAGGTGGTTCCTGATCTATGAACGGATTTGCAATCCATTCAAGCATCACAGGAGTGAGTGGAGCTTCATTCTCAGTGATATTGATATATGTAAACATTTTTGGAGTCAGCCTGGGCAGTTCACAAGTGTAAAATCGTTGATCAAGTTGATCATAAGTTTCTTTGCCCAGTGCCTCCTCAAAACTGAGTGAAAGGACACGAATGAAAGGAACATCATTCGGTCGTTTGGGTTTAAGGGCTAAGGAGAGAATCTCATCGAAATAAAGCTGTGAGAATGAGATTCTTCTACCTGTCACCATAGCATGGAACAGATGAGTTTCAAACTCATTCATCTGATCCAAACTTCCCGATTTACCCCCCAAGCATCTTGTTATCATTGAAAACAAGAATTTCCACTTTCCAGTAAATTGACTGTATTTAATGACCCCCTGAGTTTCAGTCTGACCAATGAGGGGAAAAGCTTCTTCCCTAGCTTGCTGTTTGCTTCGTCTTGTCTGAAACCCGCCTGCACCAGCCTCAGCGAGTGTCAGAAGGAGTAATGCACTCCGAATGATTTCCTCAGTGAGAACAATGGTGGAACGCCCATTGTTGAATGTACCAGTTAGAGCAGTTCTGTCAGCATTGGCGGTGCAAGTGTACCACCATTCACAAAGAACGGGAGGACACATAGTGTTTGCACAGAAGAAGGCGCCATAGAGGGGATGAGCCTTCATAAACTGAATCAGTTGCTCAAAACCCCTGTTTAGTCGATTGGCGGGAATTTCAGCAGTCGCCACGTGATTGTTATCCTTGATTTGAACCCGTTGTTGAAAATCGGCACCTGGGATCGTTCTTGAAGTAACATGGAGCAACAGATTTGGGTTAGCCATTAGAGAACAGGTAAGCACAGAATTTAGAAGGAAGAAAAACTAGGTTTTAAAAAAAACTTAAAATTCTGTTATATGTAAACTAATATAGCGAAAAGGTGTAACTTAATTTGAAAAAAAAAAAATTACAAATTAGACCCCTAGAAAATTACAACTTGCAAAGAATGACCGTTGACAGGACTTGACCAAAAAAAAATAAAAAAAACGAACAAATATCTAATGATTAATTTAAAAGATACAGATGATAAAAAAAAATATATAAAAAATATGTTCTAAAAATACATTGAGTCTGAGAACTGTGGTCAGACCAAGAGTCCTGAAGCTGACTTTTTAGTCAGACTGAAAATGTTCAGACTGACAGAGTGGTCAGTTTGAAGTTTGAAATTGACAGGACTAAGGATTTAACATGCCGAGTTCTCCTAACAAATAGAAGAACCTTTCCTCACTTAGAGGTTTTGTGAATATGTCTGCTAACTGATCATTGGTTACCACAAACTCTAGTCTGACCTTTCCTTTCTCCACACAGTCTCTAATAAAGTGATGCCTGATTTCAATGTGCTTAGTCCTGGAGTGGAATACTGGATTCTCAGTGATTTGGATAGCACTCTTGTTATCACACATGATGGGTGTGTTCTGAATGTTGATGTCAAGATCAGCCAATTGATGTTGCATCCAAAGCAATTGTGCACAACAGCTTCCTGCAGCCACATACTCAGCTTCAGCTGTAGAAGTGGCAACTGAATTTTGTTTCTTACTGGACCAGCTAACCAGCTTGCCTCCTAGGAGCTGACATCCTCCTGAAGTGCTCTTTCTGTCAAGCTTACAACCTGCATAATCTGCATCTGAGTACCCAATTAGTTCAAAACCAGAATCTTTAGGGTACCATAAACCAAGGTTTGGTGTACCCTTAAGATATCTGAAAATCCTCTTAACAGCTTTAAGATGAGATTCTTTAGGATCAGCCTGATATTGTGCACACAGACATGTAGAGAACATGATGTCAGGTCTGCTGGCAGTCAGATAGAGTAATGACCCAATCATTCCTCTATAAGTAGCTTGACAGACTGACTTGCCAGATGAGTCTTTGTGTAATTTGTCAGAGGTGCTCATGGGTGTTTTCATTTCAGAACTTGTTGCAAAACCAAATTTCTTGATTAAATCATGAACATATTTACTTTGGTTTATAAAGATGCCATCCTACTTTTGTTCCACTTGTAATCCCAGAAAGAAATGTAATTCCCCCATCATGCTCATTCTGTATTCAATGCACATAAGTTCTGAGAACCAAGTGCAGAGTTTGGTATTTGTGGAGCAAAATATGATGTCATCCACATATATTTGAACCAAAATGACATGACCATTTTCCCTTTTTATGAACAAAGTTTTATCAATTGAACCCCTTTTAAAATCATTTTTAATAAGAAATTCAGACAGAGTTTCATACCAAGCTCTAGGAGCTTGTTTGAGACCATATAATGCTTTATTTAACTTATAAACATGATCAGGGAAGTTGGGGTCAACAAAACCTGGAGGCTGTTTCACATATACTTCCTCCTGCAAATCTCCATTTAAAAAGGCACTCTTTACATCCATCTGATAGACCAAGAAGTCCTTGAAGGCTGCATATGCTAGGAACAGTCTGATTGCTTCAATTCTTGCCACTGGAGCAAATGTTTCATCATAGTCAATTCCTTCTTCCTGTTTGTATCCCTGAGCTACCAGTCTGGCCTTGTTCCTGATCACCACTCCATCCTGGTCAAATTTGTTTCTAAATATCCATTTAAGGCCAATAATGGTCTTACGGAGTGGACGTGGGACCTTTGTCCAGACATTGTTTCTTATGAATTCACCAAGCTCCTCCTGCATGCCCTCAACCCAGTCTTCATCTAACAAAGCTTGTTCTACAGTCTTGGGCTCCATCAGACTCAAGAAGTTGGTGTAAAAACAGAAGTTGGCGGTAGCATTCTTTCTTCTTGTTTTAACACCTTCAGTTATGGATCCAATAACAGATGAAATTGGATGTCCCCTTACAGTCTTGATGTTTCCTGAACCATGATCAGTAACTTCCTCTTCTTCAGTCTGAGTGTTTTCAGTCTGAGTAGGTTGAGACTGAGCGTGGTCAGACTGAGGTACCTCAGACTGAGTGTTATCAGTTTCATTTAACTATAAATGTTCTGAGTCTGGAGCCTTCTGAACTGATGGTTCATCTGTCTCACTATCTGATTCTTGAATTTGAGACATGTGTCTAGCAATCTGATCTTCACTTTGAGGTTCAGATTCAGAGGAAGTTTGGAGCAGTTCATCACAGAGTTGATTGATTGTAGAAATGTCGATCTGTGAGGAGGATTCATCTATATCAGACTGAGTGGTGTCATCGAAAGTGACATTGATGCTTTCTTCAACAACCTTTCTTCGTTCATTGTATACTCTGAACGCCTTGGCAACACTTGAGTATCCAACAAATAGTCCTTCATCAGCTTTGGGAGACATTTTACATAGCGGATCCCTTTGATTTAGAATGTAGCATCTACTTCCAAAGACATGGAAGTAATGAATGGAAGGAACTTTGTTGTGATACATTCCATATGCTGTTTTGCCATGTCGCTTTACAATGATTGATCTGTTCTGTGTGAAGCATGCAGTGTTCACAGCTTCAGCCCAGAATTTTATCTCCATCTTTCCATAACACAACATAGTTCTTGCAGCTTCAATGAGAGTCCTGTTTCTTCTTTCTGCTACTCCATTTTGTTGAGGAGTTCGAACTGAGGCAAAGTTTTGAACTATACCCAGTTTGTCACAAAAGTCTATCAAGACTGAGTTTTTGAACTCAGTTCCATGGTCACTTCTCATTTGTCTAACGAGAGAATTTTTCTGTCTCTGTTCTCTTTTAATCAGACTGATAATTTCTTCTACTGCATCACTCTTAGCTCTTAGGAATATGACCCAAGTAAATCTGGTGTGTTCATCAACAACAACCAGAGTGTACTTCTTTCCTCCTTTGCTTTCAATTCCAATTGGTCCAAAGAGATCCATGTGCAGCATGAACATGGGTTCACTAATGGAATGTAGCATTTTGGATGGAAATTGTGACTTTGTTTGCTTTCCAAGAACACAAGCTGAGCAAACTTTGTCTTTGGTATATGTGAGTTCTGGTAACCCTCTTACTAGCTTGCTTTTGGATAGAGCATTAATGTTCTTGAAGTTTAAATGAGATAACCTTCGATGCCATAGCCAATTCAATTCCTCCTTTGTTTCAGTGAACAAACATGTCTCAGCTTCATCATTTGATGTACTCAGATCCAGACAGAACACATCTCTTTCTCTTTTGGCTAGTAGTAATGGTTTTCCCTTGGCATTATAAATTATCCCAGCTTGTTTCCTGAATCTGACTTCATGATCTTCATCAGTAATCTGACTCACACTGAGTAGATTATGTTGCAATCCTTCCACATAAGCAACTCTCTTGAATGTGACAGCTCCAGCATGAATCTTCCACATAAGCAACTCTCTTGAAAGGACTTCATCCCTGTCATGTGCCTTGATGCTCCACTGTCTAGATACCATTTTGAAGAATCCTGCACATGAGAAAGGAAGAAATTAGTTCCTTTTGGGTACCCACTTTAGAGTGAATCCATGAACTGAGACAGGTTTAGGTGCTGATTCAATCTTGCATTCAGTTTTGGGACTTGTATAGTTCCATTTGTTTATTTCATTCATGCAATTCACAGAATAGTGACCTATGACACCACAGTATTTACAAGGAGCATTCTTGAGATTGACTTTGGATGGGGCTGATTTAAATTTAGAGGGTTGTACATATTTAGCTTTTGCTGGAGAAGTGTTTCTTGAAGATGAATTTGAGTTTGATGAGACATATCTGGATTTTGATGATCCTGGCTGATATAAAGCTGAACACTGTTTTGATGATACTGACTTATGAACATAAGGATTCTTAGGTCTAGACCTGGTCAATAATTTACAAAACACAGCTTCATGTCCTTTTTCACCACAGTTGTAGCAAGTTCTATTTGGAGGAGATTTGGATCTTGCTTGATTGGGAGATTTATCCCTGGCTAAAGTTTTTACAATGTTGGTCAGTTCCATTAATTGATTTCCTAATTTATCAATTGTTTTTGATTCAGGACTTTTGTTGTGACTTTTGGAACTGACAGGAGTTTGACTCTTGGGTTTTTTCATAACCTTGGGAGTAACTTTGGTCAAGGATGTAGAATCCTTTTCAATCTGCATATCAGTCTCAGACAAGGTAACACATTCAGATTCAGAAGAAGATGAAGACAAAAGTGTATTTTTATTCAAAATTTGAGAAAGTACAGGTTTAACAAATGCATTTGACATCATTGTTTTGTTTCCTTTCAAATAAGTAAAAGTATTTGGAAGGATTTCTGGTTTAAAGGTGATTTTTTCTCTTTCTGCCTTCAGAGCTTCTTCTTCCTCTTCTGTCATGTGCTTCTTCAAACTGAATCCTTCACCCAACACAGCTAGAACTTGATTGGGTACCTGTCTGTTTAAGCAATCCTCATTTTTTAAAGATGATATACACCATGATTTACAAATTCTTTTATAGTGCTCAGTTTCTTCTCTAAGTTTGTGATTTTCTTTTGCAAGATCACTATAGGCTTCAGTCTGAGCATTTAAAAGAACTTTATAACTTTCTAATTCAGCTATTTTATCATCTTTACTTTTCAGAAGATTTTCAAGGTCTTTGAATTTTTGTTTGAGGTCAGTTTGTTCCTCTAAAGTAGTGGTCAAGTCAACAAAAATATACTCAAACATTTGAATTTTTTGTTCATTTGTGTAAGTTTCAAAGTTGTGTACCTTATAGAGTTTTGACTTGTTCCAGTCTGAATTGCAACTCATTCTTTCAGCTTCCTTTAGATCCTTTTCGAACTGAGAAGTGGATTTCTCAGCTTCAGTAGCTTCCTCCACCACTGCCATCAAACACTGATCTACCACTTCTTCTTCATCAGAGGATAATTCCTCATCCAACCATTCTTCAGCAAAGAATGCTTTTTGTTCAGTTTGAGGCTTTTGAGTGTTGGAGCTGTTGCCTTTTTTGTATTTTAGATACTTGTTTCGGTATCTTTGGGCCCTTTCAGCAACTTCGTCCATGTGCTCAGTCTGGGCATTCTTCACTTTGCAGTCAGCAGCCATGTGTCCATGTTCATTACATTTGAAACATTTTACCTTTTTCAGATCAAAAGGTTTCTTTCCTTTGTAGCCTGTCTTTTGTTCAAGCTTCATGGTTAACAGGGCAAGTTGACTCTTTAGTTTCTTGACCTCAGATTCATTTTCAGATTCTGAGTCTGAGTGTGACTCAGACTCAGATGAGTCAGCTTGAGAATAAATTTCTTTATTCCTTCTGCTGGTTGCAACTAATGCAGCTTCTGGATCCTTTGCAGTTCGCCTATTATTGATCTTCTTTCTTTCTTGAGATTCTTCAAAGTTTAATAATAGACCAGAAAGTCCTGGCAGCTTGTAGGTAGACAGTTTCTCACTTACTACAAGAGATGTGATAACATATTCAAATTTGTTAGGTAATATATCAACAAATTTCTTACATATATCATCATGATCTTTTGTCACTCCCAGAGCTGACATATCATTCAGTAGAATTTGAAATCTGGTGTGAACATCAGCCAAAGTTTCCTTTTCTTTCATATAGAAATTCTCATAATTTCTAATGAGACTGTTCAGTCTTTGCTCTTTCACTACTGGGACACCTTCATATGATACAGTTAATGTATCCCATAGATCTTTTGCCGTTTTACAGCCTGCAATTTTAGAAAAGATTTGTTCTGACACTGCATTTCCTAGAATGCTACTGGCTCTAGGATCAAGATTGTATAAGAGCTTGTCTTGATCTGTCCATTGAGATTTGGCAGTTTGAACCCATCTGGCACGTTGGACAACTTTATCACCTTCTTTTACTTCGTCAATGTTTTTACCTGCAATTATGGGTCCTTCAGTTATGATTCTTATCATTTCTTCATGAATTCCTGATAAATGCCAATCAGCCTTGAGTTTCCAATGTGCATAATTATGACCAGTGAACACAGGAATTCCTTTTCCAGCCATTGTGGTTATGTTTGAAGATGATGACATTGTTTTGAGATTTTAGGTATTGATCGTTTAAGATTTATAAATTTATTAAAATTTAAATCTTATTTGCTCTGATACCAGTTGTTAGGTCTCACTAAGATCCCAAACAATGGCAAATCAATAACAAATAAGTATTTAGACGTTAATTGTTATATATCGATTAATTACTCAGTTTCAGTATATATTATAGCGGAATTATAATAGAGAAACAATGAAAATAACACACAGTTATATTTCAGTAAAAGGTGTACCAATTACAATACTCAAACTCACTATTTATACTCAATTATAGTGAGTTTGATAAGGATCAATCTACGAAGATCTTTTAACCATATAAAAGATATTTACTAACTAGACTTCCTTAAATCACGGCTGACTTCTCTCATGAGTCTGAGTTAGTCAGACTGAGTCACTCAGACTCATGTCACTCAGACTGAGTCACTCAGACTCAGGTCACTCAGACTCAGACTTTGATTAACAGATTTATTAATCTTGGGATAGATCATTGTTTTTCCCAACACTTGTTTTACATATAGCTTATCACATGACAAAAATTTGATAAATATGTTCAATAATTAAATATATAGCTTAACTAATTTTTTAATTTGTGTAACGTAGGTCAATTACTAGATTATAGTAATGATCAAACACTGGCCACCTACATGGGAAAGGAAAAAACATCTCCTGTCAAGAAGCTTCTAAAAAAAAGAAAAAAACAAGACAGCGAGGATGTGAAAAAGAAACCAAGGAAGAAGAAGATCTACCGTGGTGCAAAGCGATTTTCTCAAGATATAAAGGAAGAGAGTCAAGAATTATGCAAGAAAAGTGCAAAGCTGAAATTAGAAACTGTAAATGAAGAACAGTTGTCAGAAAAAGAAAAAGTTAGTCAAAGAGTGTCCCAACCGGTTAAGACTTTAAGCTTTCAGTTTCCATCACTTAGGACTAGAATGTCACCTAAGTCCATGTATACTGCAATCAAGGATTTAAGTACAGATCAAAAGTCAGATTTAGTTGATATGGGGTTTGGGGACTTAAGTGCCATGACTTTAGATAACATACCGGGGAAACTAGGAATGTATGTAGTAAATAACTTCAACCAATCAAATATGACATTAACTGTTGGGAGTCATGTCATTAACATTACATCTGAGTTAATACACGACATGCTTGGTATTCCCAATGGAGGAAGGGAATTGGAGGAGTTGGAGCCTGTTTCAAAAGAAGATCCGTATATTGTTGAATGGCACAAACAGTTTGAGGTTGGTGCGAAGATAAGGCCACGAGAAGTGTTAGCTAAAATTACACATTCTCGAGAAGGAGGAATAACTTTTAAGTTAAACTTCTTAGTTTTGTTCATGAACACGATGGTTCAATGCCATCCGTCAGGTTCATGTTTGCTGAAAATTCTGGACTACATAACAGACGGTGTGGATATCAAAAACATAAACTGGTGCAACTTAGTAATGAATGCTTTGCGAGAATGCAAAAAGGATTGGAAGAAAGTTATTGCCAGTTTTTTTGTTGGACCTCTATCAGTCCTCACTGTAAGTTTATTTTTACAATAACTCATTAGAAGTAGTGTCATAAACATGAAATTTTAATTCAATCATATGTGATTGTGCTTCAATCACAGGTGATTGAGCTTCAATTACATGCTTTTCATGTATTTTTTTCTCTTCACAAATGATTATATTTTTAACATATGTTTTTCATGTATTTTGTATAAAAACAGCTTTTGTACTTGGATTCAATAAAGTGTAGAAAATTAAATGTTGCACGAAATCGTCCTGCTATTCTCGGTTGGGATTCACAAAAAATGAGTGATTGACAAGACGCAGAAATCCTTCAAGGCGGTTTTGGCAGAGGAGACGTGGAACCTCCATTTGGAGAAGCTTTAAAAAACGAGGAATTTGCTTCTGAGGTAATTTTTATATGAAATCACATGTGATTGTGTGAGTAGTTACTCCATTATTGAACATAATAAGTGTTATTTGAATTATGTTATTATTTTGGGCTTAAGAACTGATTAAATTGTGTGAGTAGTTACTCCATTATTGAACAGAAATAGTGTTATTTGTACAAATCTGTATTATAACCATTTACGATATTTTTTGCAGTATTTTGTTAGAAAACTAGAGAGAAAGTTATCATTTCTAAAAGAAATAAAAGACGACATAACATCTGTTTTAGAGGAAGCTACAAAAATGTACCCACACAACGAAGATATAAATCTTCACAAAGCCAAATTTCAATCTATTCTCGTTGGCGGTTGTGGTCCAAGTAAAACTGATGAATATGAAGAAGTTCAACAAAATGACTATGTGAAGAATAAAAAAGTTGCGGTTGATTTATCGTCATCTCAGAATATTGAATATACACTCCCGTTAACAAATTATGATCATCTTAATATTGTTGATGATGGTGAAAACGTAAAGGATTCTTTTGAATCACTGAATGTTGATGCTGAAGAACCAGATGAAATTGAAGAGGCGGACAAAGACTTGAAAATAGGTACATTTTATTAAATTCATTAATGTGAATCACCTGTGTTTTTTTGGAGAAAAAAATAAATTAAAAAACTTTTATCTAAATCTTTTTTATTTTATTATATTGTTTAGCTGTTGATGAAAAGAATGGTGATGCTGAAAAACCAGTTGAAGTTCAAGAGGCGGACAAAGACTTGAAAATAAAATCTTTAATAGATACCCAATTTGTGAAGGAAGTCGACCGTACAATTGAAGAACATAAACAGAATACAAAACCTAAGAGTAAATCACCTGTGATTTCGTTTATAAAATTTTTCTCTTAAAACACATTTATCTAAATCTTTTTTATTTTATTATATTGTTTAGCTGTTGATGTTGAAAAGGTCTCGTTGAATGTTGATGCTGAAAAACAAGTTGATTTAGAAGAGGCGGACAAAAACTTGAAAATAGATTCTTCAATAGATACCCAATTTGTGAAGGAAGTCGACCGTAAAATTGAAGAACATAAAGAGAATACAAAACCTAAGAGTAAGTCACCTGTGATTTCATTTATAAAATTTCTCTCTTAAAACACATTTATCTAAATCTTTTTTATTTTATTATATTGTTTAGCTGTTGATGGTGAAAAGGTAAAGGATTCTTTTAAATCGTTGAATGTTGATGCTGAAAAACCAGTTGAAGTTGAAGAGGCGGACAAAGACTTGAAAATAAAATCTTCAATAGATACCCAATTTGTGAAGGAAGTCGACCGTACAATTGAAGAACATAAACAGAATACAAAACCTAAGAGTAAATCACCTGTGATTTCGTTTATAAAATTTTTCTCTTAAAACACATTTATCTAAATCTTTTTTATTTTATTATATTGTTTAGCTGTTGATGGTTTTTCAAAAGATGGAGATGTTGTTTGGGCAAATATCGATACCCAGTTACTGAACGAGACAGGTGTACAACAAACAATTGACCGTCAAGTTGAACAACAACAAAAGAAAGGAGAAGCTAAGAGTAATCACCTATGATTTTATTTATAAAAAGTTTTCTCTTAAAACACTTTTATCTAAACCTTTTTTATTTTATTATATTATTTAGCTGTTGGTGAAAAGGTAAAGGATTCTTCTAAATCACTGAATGTTGATGGTGAAAATTCAGCTGAAGTTGAAAAGGTGGAGACAGACTTGAAAAAAGGTACATTTTATCTTAATAAGTTTTATCTTAAAAAACTTTTAACTAAATCACCTGTGATTTGAAAAAAATAAAAAATAAAAAACATTTTATCTAATTTGTTTTGTTCAAACAACTTGTTCCAGGAAAAGTTGATATCGTAAAGCCCTCTTTTCCTTCTTTCTCTATTGGTATGACTCAAGAATTTAGTGGAGAACAGAATGAAAAAGAAAAACAGTTTCCTGTTGATCTGAAAGAAAAAGAGGTATTGCAAGTTTCTGTTGGTATGAAGAGAAAGGAAGCTGAAATAGAAGATGGTAAAAAATATGTTGATGTGAAGGAAAAACGACAGAAAGTTGAAGCGGGTGGGTCAAGAACGGGTGAGCCAAATGCCCCTGAATTACAAAAAAGGGTTGATAAAGGGGAAAAAGTTATCGAAAAAGATGATCCACAATTTGTTGATGTGAAGGAAAAGGAACAAAAAGTTGAAGAAGGTGAGCCAAATGCAGATGAGTTACAAAAAACGGTTCATAAAGGGATAAAAAAAAGTTGTGGAAAACGATGATCCTTCATTCATTACCCCTTTTGAACCAGAAAAAAAACGTATCACTCATTTAGCTCATTATGAAAAATCACCATATCATAATCGTAAGACGGCTGTCGGTGAAAGACTTACAAACTTAGAGAAGAAAATTTCTGATGGGCTTTTTTCTATGACTGCGCCTGGGTGGTAAGTAAAAAAAGTTATAACTGTTTTTTATTTATTTTTATGTTTATTTATTAGATGTGATTTGATATTACTTTTTGAATAACATATATTTTTTTTTCTTTCAGGAATATGGTTTTTAATACTGAAGATGGTCAAAGTCAGGCAATGTATTTCTAGATAGAAACGTTAACTGTTGGGAAATGGATTGATGTTGTTGTCGTTGATTGTTGGGCTACTATGCTAAATGATCAAGAAAAACGTAAAAGTGACAGATCATTACGTCGGTATTTCTTTAAGACAATCGCTTTTGTAAGTTTTTAATTTGAATTTTTAAAATTCATCTTATTAAATGTTATTTAGTTTTATATCATCATGTTTTTAAAGTAATTTGTTTTAAATTCATCTTTGTTGTTGTCCAGGACCCAAAAGTTTTACCTGACAAAAAGCTTACGGAAGAACAAAAAATTGAAGAGTTCATTGAAACTTTGAAAAGAAATATGAACCATGATAAGAAGCTTCTGTCGTTTAAGGACATCAACTTGGTACATATATTTTTTTTATTATTTATGAATAATTCTTTATTTTTCATTTTTAATATGTTTGTTTTAATATTTGAATTATTTTTGACAGGTATTCTTCCCCATTAATATGTCAAAACATTTTTTTTCTTATTGTTTTCAACTTAAAGCATCCAAAGATTCTACTAATTGACAATAGCAAGAATGGTGAATTTGATAGATATGGCACAATCCCTTCAAAGATTGTAAGTAAAAATATCACCTGTGATTGTATGGTTTTTTTTTATTATTTAAACAGTTCTTAATGTAAACAATATAGAATCACCACAATGTTTAGTAATCACCTGTGATTCTATAGGATAACATTAGATATTATTATATATATTTTTTCCTTTTCTTTATATCATGTAAATTTTTAGGTTTTTAATTTAAGTTTTATATTGTTTTTTTTTTCTTTTCTTGTTTTACAGAAAACACTCTTTACACAATATCTTGATACGATAAACTACTCAGAAAATACTCTTCATAAGATGAATGGTTGTGAAATTGAAAGAGCAGAGATGAGATGGAGAACAACAGAGAATAACATAGATTGTTGAGTATTTGCAATGCTACATATGGAATATTACATGGGTGAAGAAATAAAGAAACGGAAATGTGGCATCGCCACAATTGAAGCAAAGCAGAGGGCCCAGCTTCAGGCACTTAGAAGGAAATTTGCAACAAAGTTGCTTTTATCAGATACTAATATAGTCAGATCTGAAATCCAAAAGCATGCTGATGAGTTTTACATGCTACCAAATGATATAAGGAATGAAATTCTCAAAAACGCTGTGTTAACCGGTAGAAAGGAAGACTAGGATGTTTATTCAAATGGGTTGGGTGTTCTGATTTACATTTTATTTGTCTCTGTGTGGATATGATATATTTTAAATATTTTGATGTTCTTATTTTAGTAATTTTTACTTTATTTGTGTATATGTGGATATGATAAAATGTGACTTAGTAATCACATGTGACTTAGTAGTCTTCAATTCAATGCATTGAAGACTACTTCTAGCTTGTACTCATTACAATTCAGATGCACAAAGAGAGAAAAATTGAATGACATTTCAATGCATTGAACAAAGTAAAGTCGTAATTTTGGCTATAAAAAGGAGTAGTCTTCAATGAAGTTGTAACTGTTAATTATGACTAAATAAAAAGTAATAAGCTCATAATCACTTACATTAAAGCCATAAAAATTCCAGATTACCCATTTTAATCATTTTAGTGACTTAATTTTAATAAAATCACCGGTGATTACTATATAATAACAGATGATTAACTATAGAATGTTACAGAATGTTTATAAAAGATTAAAATGTTTGAAAAGGAGGAATTAATATGCCTTTATATAAAAGCCCTTACATATCACCTTCTCTCCAATTTTAGGGCTCATATTTGAAACTCCAACTAAATATTAGAAACCGGTCAGATATGAACTCCAACTATTCATTGGAAACTACCCTGAGGGATGTTCTTCAACTAGTCAATCCCACAACGGATGATTGCACAAAACGATTCCATGTTATTAGTGATCTTCGATCCATAGTTGAAAGTCTCGAAGTTTTTAAAGGTAAATTCTTCAAACGTTTGAAAATAATGATAATGCCGTTGAGCCATTTGCTTCATTTCGAGCTTTAGTCGTTTTATCTAACTTCTGAATTTCGATTGTTTAAAATTAGGTGCCACAGTTGAGCCATATGGTTCGTTTGTGTCTAACCTCTTCTCCAGATGGGGAGATTTAGATATCTCCATTTCTTACGCGGGAAAAAAATACGACAAAAATGTACTTGAAGAAGTTACAAACGCTCTGGAAAGAATAGGTATGACTTATATTATATAATATCAAATAAAATTAAAATCACTAAAATGATTAAACATTTAGTAATCACCTGTGATTTTGTTTATAAAAATGAAAAAAAAAAACAAAAAATCATATTATTTTGTTAATTTAAGAAATATCTTAGATACAAAAGCCAAATACAACTACCAAAATGACACATGGGATTATATGAACGATTTCTACATGTAGCCTCAAAATGTTGGTTTAATCACATGTGACTCTATTGACAGGCGGATTCAATGCGATTACTTATATTAAACATGCAAGAGTGCCAATCGTGAAATGTGTTAGCGACAAGTACAAAATTTCATGCGACATCTCTCTCAACAACTTAAGCAGTCAAATGAAGGCAAGAATGTTGTATTGGATAAACGAAATTGATGGACGTTTCCGTGATTTAGTCTTAATTGTATGTTTCTACTGACTATAAAGTGATTATATAAAAGAACGTTTTCATATTATCATATGCTTATTATTAATGATAATATGTAGGTCAAAGAATGGGCAAAAGCGCAGAGTATCAATGATCCTAAAACCGGAACTTTCAATTCGTTTTCCCTTACCTTACTCGTTATATTCCATTTTCAGGTGATTCTTACCATTTCTACTGTTTATCACATATATGTTTACGATTCTGTCTCCAATTTTTTGTTTTCGTATGTTGGTTTTATAATCTCGTTTCTTTCAGACTTGTGACCCTCCCCTTCTACCCCCTCTTAATGAAGTTTACCCAGGGAACATGGCTGATGATCTTACAGGTATTTGTTTTTTATGTGTTTGGAAAATGAAATACATTTTGTGAAAAACTAATACGGCAACAATTTGTGAAACAGGTGTGAGAGCTATTGCTGAGAAAAATATCGAAAACATTTGTAGTAGCAACATAGACAGGTTTAAAGCTAATATGTCGAGAATACCTAACAGAAGCTCGTTGTCTGATCTTTTTATTTCATTTCTTGAAAAGGTAAGTTTCTTATAATTTGTTTATGTGTTCTTAAAAATCGCTATAATCTCTGTTTGTTTGTTGTTTTTCAGTTCTGCGCCATAAGTGTGAGGGGTCAGCATCGAAAAATTAGTACAAAAAATGGAAAATGGGAAAAAATCGATTATCCTCCCAAATATGCTCTATTTGTACGTCTTCTCTCTCTTATTTATGTGGATGGGCGGATTGAGTAACAGGTCAATATGGGTTCAGAGGGAACTAGTCTCTATCGGGGTCGGGTTGGGTTGACATGCAGACACTTTTCTCTGTCAAATAAAATATGTTGATCTAATTTTATTACTATCGGTGATTACAGATCGAGGACCCATTTGATCAACCGGCGAATTGTGCAAAGGCTGTAATACCAAAAAACATTTTGGTGATTGACCAAGCATTTCAAAGTACCTATAAGCAACTCAAATCTGGCAAACTACAGAACCCCCTTTCTGTTCTAGTGAGCCCCAAAGCTGAAAGCTTCCTTTCTGTTATAGTGAGCCCCAAAGCTGAAAGCTCTAGTGGTATCATCGGGATGAATCATCCAAACCCGAACGGTATGGTTAAGCACCTACGTGTGTTTAGAAACAACAGTAACAAACACTAATAAAGCAAATATCTTCATTCTTTTTAGGTTCAAATCACCATGTAATGTGGAAATCTCTTCTAAACGAAGATGCACAAAAGAGGGGAAAAAATACCCAGTGTATACAAGTAAAAATGAAGGCTGTGTCCATATACCAAGGTTCAGATCAACTGTATCATATGATTGCCTGAGAATCACGTCTCCGAATACTTTTAAGAAGATTAAGATTGCTGAAGAGGACGTGTCAAGGATAGCATATATTACATTACAACAAATGCCTAAAAGTGATGCCTAAATTCCCACTAACGGTTCAAAACTTCTAGTACGGAAAAGAACAATCAGTATTAGCTATCTTCATGCCTAGAAAAATATATGTTTTTGTCTATATATTTTAACCATGTAAGTTTTGAACCATTTAACCAACTTGATTTCTACATGTAGCCTAAGAAGGTTGGTTAATCACCGGTGATTATATAGTTAATCACCTATGATTATATTAAAAATTAAGTCACTAAAATGA
Source organism: Senecio squalidus (assembly GCA_910822075.1). Classification (NCBI taxonomy): domain Eukaryota; kingdom Viridiplantae; phylum Streptophyta; class Magnoliopsida; order Asterales; family Asteraceae; genus Senecio; species Senecio squalidus. The sequence continues at coordinate 21,186,555 of CAJVGC010000508.1, forward strand.
TTAAACTGGTGTTTGGGAGTTTCTTTAGAAAAAAATTTCCCATTTGATTCTATATACTGTATGACTGTTTCTATTTAAGACAACACATGTGTATAGGATTAGACTACACATAAAGCATGTATGAAAAACAGTAACAAAAAAAATAAAGTAATCACATGTGATTCCTACACATGTATATAGGATAAGACTACACAAAAAAGCGTGTATGAAAAACAGTAACAAAAAAAAATAAAGTAATCACATGTGATTCCTACACATGTATATAGGATAAGACTACACAAATTTGAAAAGATTCCTGCATTTGTAGCTTTTGCTTTATTACATTTTGAAAACATATATTACATTTATTACATTTATTACACATTTTGAAAAGACTACACATATAGCATTGAAAACAACAACCATTTTTAACCATCATATTGCCTATATAAAGGATGTATATGGAAGAGAAAGGAGGACACTAAACAAAAAACAAAAAAAATGCCAGATGATTGCTTTGCCATTAAACTTGATCGCACCAAAGTCACAAGAGGAAGAGTGGTAAGTAATGTATATTCATAATATATTCATCACAAAAATGTTTAGTAATCACATGTGATTCTATAGTAATCACCTGTGACCCTATAGTTTTTATATATTCATAATATCATGGTTTACTTTAATATATGTTGTGCATATAAAAAACAATAACTATGTCATTTTTTGTAGACAATACCAGCATACTTTGTAAGGGAACATAACCTTACTGAATATGAATATTGTGACATTGTTTTCACCAATGATACCAATAGGTTATTCGGAATGCAAACATACCCCGACCCACGAAGGAATGTTCCAACTAGCCATGTGACTATCAATGGTGAATGGAACAAATGGAGAAAAAGACATGGGTTGCGATGTGGGACTATGTTGTTTTTCACAAAAACCTTGCAACAAACAAACTATGGTCTTAAATTGGTGTTCAATGTGGAAAAATACGACGTCTAAGATGAAAAGATTGTCTCGTATGAAGCCAATATGTTTGTTTGTTTGTCTTATGTTTGTTTGTGTTTAATTTTAATGTGTTTGTTGGTATGTAAACCTCTTATCTCAGACAGATAAAGAGGAAATGTGATTTCTTTTTGTTTGTGTTTGTTGAATTTTAATATATGTTTGTTTGTGTTTCAATTTTAATGTGTTTGAAGATTTCTGTTGTCTTTATAGTAATCACCTGTGATTACTATTAGTTTAATGTCTTAGTATGTGATTACCAAACATGTTTAAACATACACAAAAAAAAGAGTTGATCTACATAAAAAAGCACATACATATAATATATTGAAAGATTGGTCATAACTTGTCCAGGAATTCTAAAAAGTACTCAAATAACATAAATCAGCTACATAAAAAAGCTACTTAAAAAACAAACAAACTACTTAACAAAGAACAACTAATGGTTAAACACCTCCTTGAACTGCATCTTCAATATCATCATCATCACAAACAAAAACAGACTTAAACAACTCTTTAAAATCCAATATTTTTGGATGAAGAGGAAATTTGTGGACAGCTTCTTGTAGATATGACATTATATCATCTTTATCATCCAACAAAACGGAAAATTTCGACTGCAGTTTACGCACCATATCCTAAAAAAAAGCAAAAAAAATCAAAATAACAAAAAACACAGAAAAAGAATAAATATTGAAAACAAATAGTTAAAAGAAAACTCAATAAGCTAATAAGCCCTTATATTTTATCTTATAAACAAAACACCAGTTTAATAATTTTAGTAACTTAATTTTAATAAAATCATCGGTGATTAACTATAGAATGTTTCTATATAATAAAATCACCGGTGATTACTATATAATAAACACCAGTTTAATCATTTTAGTGACTTAATTTTAATAAAATCACCGGTGATTAATCATTTCAGGGAAATGTTTATAAAAGAAGAAGTAAAAAAACTAACATCAACCGCAAAATCTTCGTTCATGATCAACTGATTATAATCAGGTTGCAAATCCCAAATCCCAAACCCTCCTTCTTTCATTTCAAGATCTTGCCTAGCCTTCATTTTATCCATACTCCAGGCTTGAATTGCAGGTCTCCCACGAGGTATGTCATCTAAGTGGAATTTCACATAATCAAAATACAAAAGCTATATATAAAAACCAAAAATTTATTAAGTAGCATAACAATAAAACAATAGATAATAAGAATGATAAAGAAAAGAAAATAACTTACAACAAGAAAAGTAAGTGGACCACCATATAAACGACTCCCATATTTCTGCCATCCACTTTTACTATGAGCCAAAGAATCTAAAATATAACGACACCAATTTAAAGAAGAAATATCAACAGATTCGTCCAAAAACTTCAAAACTTTAAAGTCACAGGAACCGGAACTAGGGCACCCAACCATTGTATTTGAAAACAAGACCAGAAAATTAAGTTTAAACAGAATTCCCGCTTCAGAAGAATTGACAATAGCTTTGCAGATATCAGTTGCACGAACTTTATTGCCCGATAGAAACTGAGAATACCACTGATTAATTAAAGGTCGATCCTCCATAGGAAGTTCATTTAAATCACAAATGTTCAACCCACCACAAGGAATACCAAGAATTTCATGAACAGCTCCCTCATTTATATTAATTACGCCATTCTTCAACTTCAAAGTCATATTCCTTGGATTAAAATTATCGACAACAAAATGACCAATATGTGCGGGAAGCCCATCACATGGCATCTTGTATAAACCACCAAAACCCATTTCTTTTAAACAAATCTTCTGTTCTAAACTTAAATTATTCAATGCAATGAATAAACTATGTGGGGACATGCGAGTTCTAATAGCTAAAAATTTCTTCGGTTTAGCAACCTTTACCAAAACAGAATCATCAACATCACCAACACAAACTAATTTCCTTTTAGAAACAACCTCTTTCCCTCTTGATAAATCATCAGGCTTAATAACAGAAGTCCTTGCAGAACGACAAAGGGATGAAGTTCTAATTTCTTCAAGAATCTTACTTCTTGTGTACTTCTTAGACATACCTTGCGTTGTCTTCTCTTTCTCACTTTCATTAACAGTAGTGTCATAAACATAAGATGGACCTTCAAACATATGTGCTTGTGCTCCAATCACAGGTGATTGTGATCCAGTCACATGTGATTGTGCTTCAAAAACAGGTGATTGTGCTTCAGCTGGAAAATAAAAACATAGCACAAACACATGTAACTATGTATACAGATTCATAAAAAAATAAAACAAAAACATCATATAAAAAAAATATATACACAAAAAGTGGATAAATTACCAATAACAACATCTTCAATAACAACAGGAGTAGGTGATTGTTCTTCAAAAACATGTGATTGTTCTTCAATCACAGGTGATTGTTCTTCAAAAACAGGTGATTGTTCTTCAATCACATGTGATTGTGCTCCAGTCACAGGTGATTGTGTTTCAGCTGCAAAATAAAAACATAGAACAAACAAATGTAACTACGTATACAGATTCATGAAAAAATAAAACAAAAACATCATATAAAAAAATATATACACAAAAACTGGATACATTACCATTAACAACATCTTCAATAACAACAGGAGTACTGGGTGTGTTTTTAAATTTACTCAAACCAATTATTTTGAATATCCGTTCACTTTTACGAGTCCGACCTACAAAAGAACAACACAAAAATAAAAAAAACAAACAAAATCACATGTGACTGAATAAACCACAAAAAAAAAAAAAAAAAAAATGTATAAAACAGGTGATAAAAGAAATCAAAAAATTACCTATGGATGACATGTTTAATCCGAAGAGTTTGATGATAAAAAGAGCTTTATCTCGTTTTTCAATTGACGAATTAGAGTTCAATTGACGATTCTCAATTCGAAAAAATTAGGTTAAAAATGAGTAATGAGTAGGTGAAATTGTGGTTCAAATTAGAAACCAGTTAAAAGAGGAGAAGCGCGTGGACTGAAAAAGAGAAAAAAGGGAAAAAGACTATATTGCCCCTCCGTGTCTTTTCCTTATAATTCATTTAAAGTCAAACTTTTAATCTCAGCCACAAAATTTATGTGATCTTGTGGCTGAGAAGGTGATCCCTGGATCTCTAGCAAAAAAGAGATCCCAATTGAACCTCAATCATATATATATATATATATATATATATATATATATATATATATATATATATATAAGATTTGGATCCGGTGAGAAATGCATTTTCTGTGAGAAATGACATTGATTCAACAGATTTTCATTTTGATTCAAAATTTTTGAAAAAAAAAAGTAACAAAAAGTGTGAACCAAAGTTAAAATTCGTAATATAAGCACTATTTTTAAGGATATATTGAATCATAACTACATAAAAATGATATTTTTAAAAGTATAAAATTATGAATCAAAATAGAAATACGTTGAATCAATGCCTTTTCTCACCTTCTCACCGAAAATTCATTTCTCACATGTTCCTTCTTCTATATATATATGACTTCTCGGTTAGCTTGGTTTGGGATTCGTTGCGACATAGAGATGGTACTATTACTTGGAATAAAATAGTTTGGTTTCCGCAATGTATTCCGCGTCATTCGTTGGTTTTATGGTTGATCTTGCGTAATAAACTTAAAACTCATGATATGCTTCAAGTTTGGGATATATCATGTTTACACAAAATGTGTGTGTTTTGCAACCCTCAACCCTCAACCTTAAACCACTAATTTTTTTAGTGCAGGTTTCCTAAACAAGTTTGGTTAAACCTTTGTCCATATGCAAAATTCACAGGTAATTTTTTCGCTATAAACAATATGGTTATTCAAGCGAGGTACTAGAACGGTAGAGCAATTGTTTCGAGTCATTTATGATACTCTGAGGTTGAAGATATGTTCCCTACGTCTTAAACCTTCTTTGGCGACAACTCAAGTTTTGGCTATGTGGAAGATCAATGAATTACTGAGCTATGAGTAGTTATCGTGATACTAGATCATTGGGTTGGTGTAGGTTGTTTATTTGTTTATCTTTGGTCTTGGAGGAGGGTATGCCCTAATCCTTGGTTCTTTATTACTGCTAGCTTTTAAGTTGTCGTGTTTTGTATTGTTATCATTCATTTATTTATAAATATTTCGTTGGGGTACCGTTTCCCCTTTAGCAAATATATTAGAAGACACCTCTTCCATTTTCGTAGATGGAAGATCCAGTGAGAGGGAATCCTTTATTCTCAATCAAGATGCCTCAATATATATATATATATTAAAGCATCTTGAATAAAAATAAAGGATTCCCCCTCAACGGATAATATATATATATATATATATATATATATATATATATATATATATATATATATATATTAATTAGCTTATGTTTTTGCTTGGAAACGGACCACCTACATCGGTTCATATAAACAATTATGGATTGTGTAAGCTATTTAATACATAAATAATACAATTATCACATAAAACCATCACATAACCTTTTTAAGTCTATTTTGTAAACTGTCGCACGTATTCAATTAACACGTGTAATAATATGTTTAGGAAAATTTCAATTAACAAATATCTAATATCTTAATCATACTCGTAAAATTATGCATGTAAGTTTACAAATATGATTATTGCATAATGAAATTATAAAAGGTAATTAAAACATCATTATTGTGTTTTAGGTTCTGCCTGGTTGGTAAGGGGTTTTCCTGGTGAAGGAGAAGTCTCGAGTTCGAGCCTCTCCAGAGGGTTTCCTCTTAGGCGAGCGAGCATGGGGGTGGCTGGTAATGGTGGCACGATGATACTCCATTACTGGCCCGTAGGAGAATTGCCGTTCCAAAAAAAAAAAAAAAAAAAAAAAAAAAAAAAAAATAAATTTTTAATTTTTTAAAACAAAAAACAAAAAAAATAATTTTTTCTTATTATTTAAACCTAACCAGCCGTCGGCTGACATAACTCATCCGTCGGTCGGCTTTGTTGTCACACAACACGCAACGGAAGCAATTAGTATACACGTAATCAATATTAACTAAGTTATGAATTGTACATTTGTTGTTGATTTACCTCGTTTAGGATTTATAATGAAATCTTTCTACAAGTTTATACATGACACATTCTTTAGCAACATACTTGTATGCTAGTACACGTTTATAATCTCTACAACTCTTGTATAGCTTCTAGTAGCTTGTTTGCTTTAGACCGTATGTCGAAACTTACCTCCTAGGTATTCGAAGCTCTAGAACTCGATCACCAAGCACAAACCGAAACCCTTTGGGTTTAGCCAATCGGTTGACTAGGGTCAAGAAGGAAATCGATCGTAGGTGAAAGCCTAATCGATTTTTGGTGGTTTGAAATAATGAACTTGATGTTCATTATATGGAAAAGCATTTACTTGGGATACAAGTTGTATTGTAATTAGGAAACAAATTCTATTTATACAATAAACCTTCCCATTTTTCAGTTATTACAATTAACACATTAAGTAATATTAACATTTAATAAACGTATATTAATGTCTAAATGTTAATGTGTACAACCCCGTACACCTACATATTTATAGACACACATTTACTTAACGTATTCAATTACCAACAAGATCAAGGTTCCTTTTTTGACATTTTCACCAAACATCTTTTCTAGATGAGTAAATTACATTGTTCGTCCCTAAGGTTTATATACAATTACGGATTTCGTCCCTAACTTTGAAAAGTTGCATGAATCGTCCCATTGTTTAAACTAATTACTCATTTCGTCCGTAATTTGGACGTCCGTTAATTTCTACCGTTAGCCTTCCCTCACGTGTAAAACACGTAAGGGTATTTTAGTCATTTTCCTATAACACCTACCTTCCCTTCCCTTCCATTCCATAACCAGATTCATCCTCCATCAAAATCAAAATCAAAATCAAAATCAATCCTCCATCAAAATCAAAATCAAAAATTGCCATTTTAAATCATCGCTTACAGTTTACATACACCGAAACAATAAATGTATGTCAAAAGTCAAAGCATTGATTAGCAAGATCTGTGTTTTTTTAATAAGATTAAAAGCAAGATCTGATTTAAAAATGTTATTAAGTATCATCTGCACAACACCCTTCTTCAGCTTCCTTCCACCATCTGTACAAATCAAAAATCAAAATCAAAATCACTCGGATCTGTGTGTGGCGACGGCGGCGCCGGTGGTGGCGGCGAGTGATGTAGGTCCGATTTGGTTCTGTAATCCGGTGGTGGCGGCGCCGGATTTGGTTCTGTAATCCGGTGGTGGCGGCGTCCGATTTGTGGAATGATTGATTTATGGGGGTGTTTGTTTTAGCTTATAACGTGTGTTCAACTTTTTTCGTCTGTAAAATCCACATGTAACCGGTTGATTTCACAAAACCTACTTCAATCACACCAGCTAGTGGGAGTAGACCTAACGGAAGACCATATTCTTCAAGAATTGAAACTGCGAGTTTCAAACCTTCTTCATGTCCTTTCTTGGCGATTCCTCCTGCTTTTGGATCCGGCATTGATGATATGATTGATTGGTGCTTTTGAGGTTTATATGAGTGGGTTATGATTATCTGGTTTGATTTGTTTATATAAAGGATGATTATAAGAATGAGACAATGTTATGATTATTTGGTTTGATTTGTTTATATATGGGGGAAAGTGATTGAAATGAAAATGGGGGACAAGATGGAGATTTCAGATCGGGAAATGACTAAAATACCCTCACGTGTTTAACACGTGAGGGAAGGCTAACGGTGAAAATTAACGGACGTCCAAATTAGGGACGAAATGAGTAATTAGTTTAAACAATGGGACGATCCATGCAACTTTTCAAAGTTAGGGACGAAGTCCGTAATTGCATATAAACCTTAGGGACGATCTATGTAATTTACTCTTTCTAGATCCATAGGTAGGACAACTATAGAGGTTTCACGTGTCATATCTATTGTGGTGTCTTATTTTTCTTTGTGGTTGAAACCATATAAAGTACTCTGAAAGGTTGAAGGTGAAAGTAGTAGTTCGGTTCATCATAGATCTAACTATATCTAATACGGTCTGGTTCCTTTGTTCATACACCTCATTATGTTGTGGTCTATACCATGTATAGAACTCTGAGACAATCCTACAATTCTTGAGATGATCCAAAAAAATCTTGACTCGTGTACTCACCACCTCGGATTGATTGCTCTTTCTAAAATGATATATTACTTTTTTTTTTCTGAATACTTTTAATGTTTTAAAGACCTCAACTTAATATCTTAGCAATTAAAGACGAGTAACCATTACGTTGTAACCTTTCTCCATTTGTTGACATGATTTGAAAATGTTTATATACATCGGTATGTACCGATGTATTGGTAATAAAAGATCTTTAGCTTTTGAGGTTTGAGGGGAAATGGAGACTTTGTTATCTTTCACTTATACAAGATTTGTATGTATATATCATATATCAAAAGACATGGGGGTATCTATTTCACAAATGACCAATATACCCCTTTCTTAATTCAAACAAATCATTAGAGTTTGTTTACTTGGCTCTCAACGTATCTCTCTTTCTCCATCAAGAGATCTTAAACTCAAACTCATGAATCAATCTATCTTCCTATTACGTAAATAATGTATGTATGACACTCGCAAAGGGGCCGACAACTGGAGATATAATTGTTGCGTTTTTAATTGTTGTTGTGCCTTATTAACTGGTACCAATTATTTCATTGTAAGATACACTAAACAATTATAGTGTTGATTTATTTCATGGTAATATAGAACTAAAAGGTTGCTTTGTTTTGGATTATTTCATAGTAACAAACAGCTAAAAAGATTTTTATGCAATTAACGGTAATAAAGAGTTAAAGTTGTTGCGTTTTTGCTTATTTGATCATAATAAAGTAGGTCAAAAGCATAAATGTGTCTCTAGTTCACTTAGCTCAAGGATCAAACATTGTAGTTTACAACTAATTCTGACTAGTAAATGAAGGGAAGAAGACCCCGTTCTGCGTACAAAGGATCTCAAGATTTCATTGTTCATCCCGGTGACGCCTATAATTTTCTACATACACATTAACTACTTCTTAGAAGAAACAGATGAATGATTTCAAACACTTTTTTCTTACAGTTATAAAAGTTCTGCCAAAAATAGGACTCATTCGACTTTTGCCACTCCCCCAGGCATGCTACTTTCGGCTACAGTCTCTAAAACAAACCTGGAAGAAAAAAGCAATGAAATGACTATCATTGCTAAAAACACACAAACTATAAACAAACCAACAAAAGTGATAGCTGAACACATTTGAGCATCTTAGCAAAAAATTTATTAAAGATAACCCCTTAGCTTATGAATGTGCCGATTTGGGTCTATGTTTGATAGAAAATTAGCAGAATAGAAGAACAGTCAAATGGGCCGACCACATCAATCATCATCCAAGGCGTATTTCTTAATGCATACAACCTTGAAGTCTTGAACCTTCTAAATCATATTATTCAACAAATCGTCACACTATTATCGTTATAGTTATAATATAGTTCGTCGACCATATTTATAACAGTATAATAATAATGAAATATGAAAATAAATTTGGATAACAAGTGCTTCCCTTAGCCAGCCTGATTACTATATATACATAATAAAAAAAATATTTTGTTATGGTTACCGATTTCTCACCGACCACCTTTTCACAGTTTTTCTCATATAAATTATACGTCACATATATTAATTTCTATAAAAATATAAATTACTTTCTATTGAAATGAGGTCTTTACAAATATGTATGTCCAATACTACAACAAACATAAATCTTAATGTGAGGCAAGCATGTAAACATATTATTTTTGACGTGTTTATTATTACTGTGAAAATATTTATAGTAAAACCTCAATCATAGAAATATATGAAACATAGAATTCACACTTAAAGATTAACGAATTGAAAGTTTAAGATCTAACAGATAAAAAATTTCATTAGTTAAAAAGCATGAAGATTTATGCAATTTGTACATGCTTTTAAGTGGAAAATTTTTCTCGGTTTTTTTAGATTTTCAAGTATGATTATATTTGTCAAAACACATTTTTCATGACATGTTCTTAAATGTATACACTTGTAAGGTGTGTTGTTGTGCCTAAAACAAATACAAATACCAAAAAAAAAAAATTGTGGTGAAAATAATTGGTCTTCTGTAATTATTTGGAAATACAGTCTGGTAACTAATCAAACTTCCTCAATGTTGACTTTAATATATCTAAATGCTTAAATGAATGAAGTGTGATTCAAATGGATCTAAAATCGAATTATGTAGTTCAACAATTTCCTAGAGGCATTAAAAGGAACATCAAAACTACAGGCAGCAACTTCGACCCATTTTAACTGAAATGGGTTGACTAGCGTTGTACTTGATCTCCAAATAAAAAAGGGTCCACCACTACACCGAGTAAAACAAGTTGAAGTTGTCTAAAGTCTAATACTTAAGACCTCTAAAATCGTTTTATAAAAAATATATATATATATATATATATATATATATATATATATATATATATATATATATATATATATATATATATATATATATATATTATTTAACAATATATTCGTAAAACCTTATATTTAATACATAAGTTATTTATAGAGCTCAAAACAGCAGATAAACGTAAGTGTTGCCAAGTCAGACAGACTTGAACAATTTGCACCAGTATTAGAAAATTACCCCTTTGGACCCTAACCCACCAACACGCTAACTTTGCCACCTCTAATCAAAATCCAAGAATTCCATCATCTATAGGATGAAGAGATGAAGAGATGAAGCATGGAAAATAATATTTTACCTTCCAATTTTATCACGAGATGAGTGCAGAATGTACATAGAAAGGACGAATGCCATTAGAAGTCCTGTTCATAAGCAAGAGAACTAAGATAAACAAACTATAATAAAAAAAAGGTTGGAGTTCGCTCTAAAGCTGAAGAGAGAGACCCTGATGCAACAAGTAACAGTCTATATGTTGTGTTTCCTTTGCGTTATGCAAACATACTAAAATGAATCACGTTATTATCTGCAAGTATAGTTTACCTGATCCAAAGAGAGCATAAAACCCAGATGTAACATCTATTTCTGATTGTTCCTCCCTGCAAACAACATTAGACACAAGAATCAAGGAAATATGAGCATGTTATATGTAATGTATGAATGGTTAACATAGAGGTCCTAGGTTTGGAAACGGATAAGGTAAGATTAACGTTTCATAAGGCTAGAAATAGTCTGGGACTCTGGGTCGGTCGGGTAGCCCTGCAACACCTTTCTGTATATTTTTTTACAAAATACGGGATACTGACATGTAAGAGGTATATGCTTGTACATTTATTCCACTTTATGTTTTTGATACATCCCAAGTCACTGACCTTGCAAAATTGAGATTTACCATTTAAAAAAAAGTAAGTGATATCGCATAGTGAAACACTTAAAGTTCAATTACCAAGATGAAACCTTTATAAGCACATTTTGCATAACACAGAACACTAGTGAAAAATAAGTACTTAGCATGACATCTAAACTTCTGTAAGTGTGTTATTATAAGTAATGACTTAATTATGATTATGGAAATAACACATTAGTCATTGCAATAAAAATATATCTGAAAAGAAAACGATATATGGGATTGTATTCACTAAAAATAGTTTTAGATCAATTTTCAACTAATTTGTTGGACCTATTTGATGCATTCGAATTGTAGGCTTGTAGCTAAACGTTTTGATCCGACTTATTTGAAATACACAGAACAAAGTGACCCATTAATGGGGTAGAAATTGCCACCTCTAGTTTCAGATAATAGATATTAGTTCACTATGACGGACCAGAAATAAAATTATAAAGGGGTAGAGCTAAACGATAATAAAAAGACGTCTAACCATGTGTATCTGACAAGCACATGTTTTGGCCATATTTGTGCATCCCAAAATTGCTTGCCAATGTCTGGATGAAGCTCCACGTCTGTACATTACAAATAGATGTAAATTTGGCCAATCAACAGAGTAATGGGCATTGACTTTCAGTGCATATAGGTACAATTTCGTGATAGACATTTGCAATGTACAATAAATTCTACATACGTTACGCAATTATTGCAGATTGATTAACGACTGAAATTTACCAACTTAATACCGATAGGTGTCATGTTTTCAGAGCCACACGTGTAAGAAACATCCATACCATCAGTGTACAGAAAACTAACATTACAAAGTAATAGAAGTGACATAAGTAACGGAACTTAATATGAAGACGTTCAAGAAGGGAAGTGAAGATCATTAAAAATAGTGATCATATCTCAGACAGTCAGACTTGAGAAATTAAGCAAGTATTTTGTAATTTTTGAATATATATTTTGTATTTTACTTTCAGAGATAGTGTCCAGGTTTTCCCTTCCTAAAGAAATCACCATTGAAGCATCGTCTGATAGATTGTCCAGCTATTAAATATGTTCAAGTCTTCAACACTACGTCTATAGGTGTACTAAATGGTTCACGTTCAAACCAACGTTATATCCATCTTGTCTTGCATAGTACCTCTAGATTAATGTGAAATAAAGAACTTAAACAACAAAGTATGGTAGGCAGGTCATAAACCCAGTAATGTCTCACAAAACTAACCGAAAATTAAAAGTTAACACGTCCAGAATAACATCAATACCAATAGGTAACTATCAACATCTTGTCATTCATATTTAAATAAAAATGTTTGCAATATATTATTAATTACAGAAACAATTAGAGAATAAAAAGAAACAAGTAAAGAAAGAAGGAATTAAAAATCTATGCACTTCAATAGACTAATACTTGGGTCTAGGAACTCGATAAATCATGTTTCTATTAGTATGTTTACAAGTTTGTTGCAAAATAGTGAAATTCGAGATATAGTTACTGAATCATTGCAAACAGCATCATGGCTACATCTTGTATAATGGGTTCAGCCGTTGAATAGTATATTTGATAATACTCTGAAGTAAAAAACACAAAAGGAAACTTACAATGATGCGGCATGTCTACAACCGTAGCAGTGACACCAAGAAAATCACTTCCTGAGTACCTCTGGACGACATACAAAATAAAACTCCATTATCTAACACAACAACAATCATTAAACCGTATATATAATGAGAAGAAACTTACCAGATGCACATCGATCATTGGGACCTCAGAACTCTTACGATTTACAACAAGTAGCCATGGAATATAATACTTCTCTTTACCAACTTGAAATGATCTGCATTGATTCATTCGCGAGATTAGACGGGACACAAGCTTATTTTGTTAAGATTATAGAAAGCAGACAATAGGCCTAAATTCAAGTTTTATCTGGAAAAAACGTAATACGGATATATAATCGACAGAAAGAAATGAAAGAAGATAGGATTGGAGTCTCACATTTTGTAAGGATCAGCTCCAGTGAAACCGGTGGGTTTCGAAATAGGAACCAATACCTATGAAATCAGTTAAACAAATTCAATTAAGAATGAAAATTCAAGAAAATATTGAAATGATTACCTCACGATTAACACCAAAGATCGGGCAGTGTCGACCAATCATATCATGCCAAACTGTCCGGGACTGTTAAATTGAAAAGATTATAAAGAAATAAAGATGTTTGAATTTTAGAATAATAAATGGTACATACAGAGTGATATTGCCCCATTTTGCTCATCGGAACGATGTCACCAGGCCTATAAGCTGCACAATATGAAATCATCGATAACACTAATAATAACCCTATGTTTATGCTACTCATCAATCTGCAATTTTTCGCCATTTTTAGCTTGCCGAACAAGAACCCCCTGATTTTGCCCTACTTCTTTACTACAACACCGTCTCTTAACAATTAATTAAGGGCTTACGAGCTTATGTAAGTGAGTTTTCATAAGATGCTTGTGTGTGGTTTATGGACTTATCAAACATTTTTACCTTGTTATAAGCTAATAATTTCATAAGTTACTCCAAACACTTCATAAAAATTTAAAAGCTTATATTTCATAAGTCATAAGCTACTTATAAAGCATAAGCCTAAGCCTAAAAAATAAGCTTACACAAACACCCCTAGGGCTAACCAAATGTTTTTTGTGAACAGTTCGATAAAAAGTTCATTAATGTTCGTTTAACATAAACATATACATGATTTTTCGTTTGTTAAATTAAATGAGAGAATATGAACATATGTCTCGTTCGTTCATTTACGTTCGTAAAACTTCGTTTATCTATATTCATTTATATATGTTCATTTATATTTGTTTTTTACGTATCCACTAGTTGATCGAGAATCTTTTATATCAGAATTCCAGTTTGCATCACTATATCCTTCGATAACAGTTGGATGTCTATTATAGTGTAGTCCATACTCTGGCGTGTATCTTACATACCGAAGTAATCTTGTCATACTTTTCAAAAGATCATAACTCTGATTGCTTGTGTACCTACTTAGCCTACTAACAACGTATGCTAAGTCGGGTCTGGGACAACTCATCAGATACATTAGACTACCAATGATTCTTGAGTATTTTAGTTGGAAAACACCTTCACCTCTATTCTTAGATAGATGTTGACTGGTGTCTATTGGAGTTCTAGCTATGCCAGAATCCCCCACATTGAATCGCTTTAGAATCTTGTCCACGTAATGTGTTTGATTTAACACAAGACCATTTTGGGTTCGTGTGATCTTGATTCCAAGAATCACATCCGCTAGGCCCATGTCTTTCATGTCAAATTTTGATTTCATCATATCCTTTGTTGATGTTATTATCTTATCGTCACTACCCATGATAAGCATATCATCTACATAGAGACATAAAATAACATAACGATTAGGTGTGTCTTTTACATCCACTTGTCACATTCATTTTTTTTGAAACCGCACTCTAACATGTCGTGATCAAACTTTTGATGCCATTGTTTGGGAGCTTGCTTTAGTCCATATAGTGACTTAACCAGCTTGCAAATTTTGTTCTCTTGTCCAGTGAGCTCCTTCTCCGAGGTCATCTTCAGTATCACGTTCCCTTCCCCTTTGTTATCGACCGCAGCCGAATTTCCCATGAACAACTTCTCATCGGTCTGACATCCTTGAAGGTGGTAAATATATTCTTGTCCGAGCAAACATGACGGGTAGAACCCGTATCAATCCACCATTCCTTTGAGTTTGATCCCATCGAGTTAACTTCGGAGATCATATCAGTGACATCAGTCACCATGGCATCAAGATCCATGTAATATTCACCATATTAGCTTGACGGGGATTCTCCCGTTTTGGCATCTTGCAGCTAGCAGCTCTATGACCCGGCTGATCACAATTATAACACACTTTATCAAACTTGTGGGGATTTTGGAACCTTTTCTTCATATTCCCAGCTTTAGGTCGGAGATTCCCGACCTTAGCTTTGCCCTTCCCACCATCCTTGCTTTTGTTACCCTTTGAGGATTGACCATGTTCCACAACATTGGATTTTGCCGAAGTTGGCAAGTAGCTTCCCTTAGGAGCTTTCATGTTGTCCTCTTCGATCCGAAGGCGAACTACAAGATCCTCAATGGTCATCTTCTTTCGCTTATGCTTGAGGTAGTTTTTGAAATCCACCGAACTTGGAGGTAAATTTTCAGTGATTGCCGCAACTTGGAATGTCTCACTAAGTATCATTCCTTCGGAGTGGATGTAGTGCAAGATAACTTGAAGATCTTGTACTTGACTAAGCACGGTTTTCGCATCATCCATTTTATAGTCCAAGAAAACGAGCCACAACAAATTTCTTTGTACTTGCATCTTCAGTTTTGTATTTGCGATCCAATGACTCCCATAGTTCTTTGGCAGTCTTTGATTTGCAATACACGTTATATAATGCATCCACTAAACCATTCAAAACATAGTTACGACATAAGAATTACGAATGCTTCCAATTTATTAACTGCACTCATAGCTTCAGCGTCGGTCTCCCCTTCGTTAAGTTGGGGAGCGGGTTCGGTCAAAAACCTAGCAAGGTTCAACGTGGTCAAGTAGAAGAACATCTTCTGTTGCCAGCGCTTGAAGTTCAAACCCAAAAAATTTTAGGGTTTTTCCGCATGATTAGCAACGGTATTCACAAGTAGTGCTCCCACAATTGAAGTTACCGTTACAACGGATGCCATGATCGTTGTGAACATAGTTGAGGTCACAAGAGGTTGAGTTGACATTTTGAAAATTCGCAAATTTAAAGAATTAGACATCTCGTTTTATAATTGTTATTGTTGGGAAAATCAACGATTTAACCCAAGTTAATAAATATGTTTATTAAAGTCTTACGTTTTGAGTCTGAGTAACTTCGAGTCTGAGTGACGAAAAGTGACTAAGGCATTGTGAAGCTGACCTTGTGGAGCTGACTAACTCGGCTCCATAATGAAACGTAACGCGTTAATCTAGGTATGTTTGTTAGACTAAATCTTCTATCTTTTTAGAAGATTTACTAGGATCCGTACTTATCAAGCTCACTATTATTGTGTATAAATAGTGAGCTTGACTATTGTAAACGTTGAACTTTTCTAATCTAATAACTGTGGGTTATTTTTCATTCTTCGTTATTATAATTCCGCGATAATATACTAAGAAACTGAGTGATTAAACGGTTCGTAACAATTAACATCTAAATACTTATTTGTAATTGATTAGCTAGTGTTTGAGATCTTATTGAGACCTAACAACTGGTATCAGAGCAAATAAGATTTAAATTTTATTAAATTTACAAATATTAAACGATCAATACATAAAATCTCAAATACAATGTCATCATCTTCATCCAATACACCTGCTATGGCTGGAAAAGGTATTCCCATTTTCAGTGGTCACAACTTTGCTCACTGGAAACTGAAGGCTGAGTGGCATTTGTCCGGAATTCATGAAGAAATGATGAGGACTGTAACGTAAGGACCAATTATTCCAGGAAAGCATATTGATGAGGTCAAGGAAGGAGACAAAGTTGGTCAACGTGCAAGGTGGGTTCAAACTCCTAAATCACAATGGACAGATCTTGATAAACTACTCTTCAATCTAGATCCAAGAGCACGAAGTATTCTAGGAAATGTTGTGTCTTAGCAAATATTCTCAAAGATTGCTGGATGCAGATCTGCGAAAGAAATATGGGATACTTTAATTGTTTCTTATGAAGGTGTTCCGATTGTAAGAGAACAAAGGTTGAACAGTCTGATTAGAAATTATGAAAATTTCTACGTGAAAGATAAGGAAACCTTAGATGACGTGCATACAAGGTTCCAAATACTGTTGAATGATCTATCAGCCCTAGGAATGATGAAGGAAGATGATGAAATTTATAAAAAGTTTGTTGACATCTTGCCAAACAAATTTGAATCTGTCATTACATCTCTTGTGGTTAGTGAAAAATTGTCTACTTATAAGCTGCCTGGCCTCTTTGAATTGTTGCTGAACTTTGAAGAATCCCAAGAAAGTAAAAAGATAAACAATAGAAGAACTACAAGAGATCCTGAAGCTGCATTGGTTGCAACTAGCAAAAGGAACAAAGAAATATATTCTAAAGCTGACTCATCTGAACCTGAGTCAAACTCAGACTCAGGATCGGATGATGAAACTGAAGTGAAAAAGCTGAAGAATAAGTTAGCATTGTTAACCATGAAGTTGGAGCAGAAGACTGGTTACAAAGGAAAGAAGCCTTTTGATTTAAAGAAGGTTAAATGCTTTAAATACAATGAATATGGTCACATGGTTGCTGACTATAAAGTAAAAAATGCTCAGACTGAGCACATGGATGAGGTTGCTGAGAGGGCTCAAAGATACAGAAAGAAGTATCTTAAATACAAGAAAGGGAATAGTTCAAATACTCAAAAGCCTCAAACTGAGCAAAAGGCATTCTTTGATGAAGAATGGTTAGATGAGGAACTGTCATCTGATGAGGATGAGGGAGTGGTGGATAAGTGCTTGATGGCGTTCACAGAGGAAGTGACTGAGGCTGAGAAGTCTGCTTCTCAGTTCGAGAAGGATCTGAAGGAAGCTGAGAGTCTGAGCTGCAACTCATACTGGAACAAATCAAAGCTGTATAAGGTACATGATTTCAACAATTATACAAATGAACAAAAACTTTAGATGTTTGATTATATCTTTATTGATTTGACCACCACTTTAGAAGAACAATCTGACTTTAAACAAAAGAATAAAGATCTTGAAAATGCTTTGAAAATTACAGATGATAAAATAATTGAACTAGAAAGTTATAAAGTTCTTTTAAATGCTCAGATTGAAGCTTATAGTGATCTTGCAAAAGAAAATTATAAATTTAGAGAAGAAACTGATCATTATAAAAGAATTTGTAAATCATGGTGCATATCATCCTTAAAAAAATGAAGATTGTTTGAGCAGACAGGTACCCAAACAAGTTCAAGCTGTGTTGGGTGAGGACTCCAGTATGAAGATGCATATACTGTAGAAGAAGAAGAAGCTGAAAAAGCTGAAAGAAAAAAATTATTTTCAAACCAGAAATTCTTCCAAACACTTTCACTTATATGAAAGGAGGAAAAACTATGATGTCAAATGCTTTTGTCAAACCTGTAATTTCTCAAGTTTTTAATAAAAGTGATTCTTCAACTTCTTCTCAGTCTGAATGTGTTAATTTGTCTGAAACTGACACAAACGTGCATGTAGTGAACAGTTCTTTGCATATAAATAATGTCTTGCCCAAGGTTGTGAGTAAATCTAAGATTAAGAGTCAAGTCAGTTCCAAAATCCCTAACAAAAGTCATGAAAACAAAACTATTGATAAATTGGGAAAGCAATTGTTGGAACTGACTAACATTGAAAAAACTCTAGTCAGAAATAAATCACCTCACCACATCAGGCCAAAGACTCCTCCTAAGAGGCATGCTATAGTTGTGGTGAAAAAGGACATGAAGTTGTGTTTTGTAAGCAAATGACTCAGTCTCGACCACAGAAAAATGTTTTTTAAAAGTCAGACTCACCAAAACCTTGGTCAGCTCCATCCATACAGAAGTCAATCTTACCATACTTTAAGTCCGTTTCATCAAAATCGAAGTCAGTCTCACCTCAAAAGCAAAGACAAATATTTCAAACTAATCCAAAGTCAGTCAAAAATACCAAAAATAAGTCAGTTTCATCTCAAGTCAGTCTCAAAGACACTCCATGTAAATATTGTGGTGTCACAGGTCATTATTCAGTTAATTTCATGAAAGAACTCAATAAATGGAACTACACTAGCTCCAAAACTGAATGCAAGATTGAACCTAAACTTAAATCAGCTTCAGTTCATGGATCCACTCTAAAGTGGGTACCCAAAAGGAACTAATATTCTCTGTTTCATGTGCAGGACTCTACAAAATGGTATCTAGATAGTGGAGCTTCAAGGCACATGACAGGAATGAAGTCTTTCCTACAAGACTATAAAGAATAAGTTGGGCCTCAAGTGAGATATGGTGACAACGGGGTATCAATGACACGAGGATATGGAAAGATTCATGTTGGAACCGTTACATTCAAAAGAGTTGCGTATGTAGAAGGTTTACAACATAACTTACTAAGTGTAAGTCAAATCACTGATGAAGATCATGAAGTCATACTCAGAAAGCAAGCTGGAATAATCTACAGTGCCAAAGGGAAACCATTGCTACTTGCCAAAAGAGAAAGAGATGTATTTTGTCTGGATCTGAATACAGCCAATGATGAGGCTGAGACGTGTTTGTTCACATTAACTAAAGAAGAACTTAATTGGCTATGGCATCGAAGATTATCACATTTAAACTTCAAAAACATAAATGCCTTGTCAAAGAGTAAATTGGTTAGAGGTCTTTCTGAACTGACCTATACCAAAGACAAAGTTTGCTCAACTTGTGTGCTTGGAAAGCAAACCAAGACTCAATTCTCATCCAAAAAGTTGCACTCAATAGATGAACCTTTAGGGTGTGCTTGGTTTGTGTTGATTAATGGGAAAGGAATGATAATGGATAATGAAAGGTTATTAACCTCAATTTAGTGGGTAATGGATTATTGGGTAATTGGGGGTAATGGTGGGTAATGAATGATTGAATTACATGAACCAACCTTGTTTATTCATTATCATTATCATTCATTACCACCTATAACCCCCAACCAAGCGGCCCCTTATTCATGCTACATATAGATCTGTTTGGACCAATTGGGATTGAGACCCAAGGAGGAAAGAAATACACCCTTGTGATTGTAGATGAATTTACTAGATTTACTTGGGTCATATTTTTAAGGGCTAAAAGTTATGCAGCTGAGGAAATCATCAGTCTGATCAAAAGAGAACAACGACATAAGAATACTCTTGTTCGACAGATGAGAAGTGATCATGGAACTGAGTTCAAAAACTCAGTCTTGATAAATTTCTGTGATCAATTGGGAATAGTACAAAACTTTGCCTCAGTTCGAACACCTCAACAAAACGAAGTTGCAGAGAGAAGAAATAGAACACTAATTGAAGCTGCCAGGACTATGTTATGCTATGGAAACATGAAGATAAAATTATGGGCTGAAGCTGTGAACACTGCTTTCTTTACACAGAATAGAACCATCATCGTGAAGAGACATGGGAAAACTGCATATGAATTGTATCATAATAAAGTTCCTTCCATCCATTATTTTCATATTTTTGGAAGTCGATGTTATATCCTCAATCAACGGGATTTGCTGTGTAAGATGTCTCCTAAAGCTGATGAAGGATTGTTTGTTGGATACTCAAGCATCGCTAAAGCATTCAGAGTCTACAACGAAAGAAGGAAAGTTGTGGAAGAAAGTATCAGTCTTACCTTTGATGATACCACTAAGTCTGACAAAGATGAATCGTCATCACAGACTGACATAGCCACTATCAATCAGTTGTGCGGTGAATTACTAGTCACAACGTTTGAAGCTGACTCACATCAAGATCAAAATGCTGAAATAGCACATCAAAATCAAGAGTCTGAGAGTGAAACTGATGAATCACCCTTCCAGAGTGTCCCTAATATTGAAACACCTGCGTCTAATGAAACTTGTCACACCCCGCTAAAGCGGAAACACGGGATGTGAGAGCTGGAAGATCATTACACGGTCATAAGCAAACATAAACGATTCAAGTCATTTCGATTAAAAATAAAATGTTCAAAGTTCAACAACCAAGCAGTTCATAAGTTTCAAAAATAAAATACAAGTACAAGTTTCAATTAAAAATTCCCAAAATGAAAGATCTTTTCCCAATGAGCGCCTCACTTAACCATATCGACCCTCCTTTGCCATGCATTCCGAACACTTACTTTAATTTCCTGAAACATAAGATAAAGTGTCAACTACATAAAGTAGTGAGTGAGTTACAGTTTAGAGTTCGAGAAAGTTTCAAAAATAGAAAGTTGCAAAACATATATTGACGTCATAAGTAAAAAGAACGAGTTGACGTTTGAACATATATGTAAATAGTAAAAGTTTGTATGTACGCGAGTAAAATAATTAAATAAACTCGTATAGTAAAGTTGTAGCGGAATCCAGGCGCTAAAAGTGTATGAGTATGTAGTATGTGTTTAACTAAATAGTAACTCGTATCAATCACTTGGCATAATATAAGTAGTAAGTATACACTAAGCCGATTGTATGGTCCTGATCTAGCCCAAAAATGTTTAATTGAGTGAACATCTGTGTGGTAGTAATATGTACTTGGGACGCTAACCCTTAGTAAGGAGTGACCGCTCCTAAGTATCGATACCCATATGACTAACAGCTATTGCTAATAGTGTATAAGTGTTCCTGATCCAAAAACGGGCAATTGTACAAAGTTCCAAAAGTTGTGTTGAGTTCTTACGAGCTTATATATCCATCAAGGATTGGTCGCTAACAAGTATCCTAGTTTAGTTAACCCGCTAAGGCAATAACACAAATACGCATAATAGTTGCAAGTTCCAAGTTTGTACAAGTTCCACAGTTCCAAAGTTTAAAATGTTTCAAAGTTTTGAACAAGTTTCCAATAAGTACCAAAAGTATCAAGTTTCCAATTGTTTAATAGTTCGCAAATAGTGTTAAAAGTTACGACACATGTAATCTTATGCTTCCCCCAAATAATGTTTAAAATATACAAAAAGTAAAACAAGTGGGGTTGTAACTCACGGTTTGCGAAGGTAAGAGATATGAACTAGCACAAAGAGAGGCGGAACGCGTCTGGAATCACAAACGACCTAAAACACCGGAATGTTGTATAAGTTATATTAGTATAATTTAATTTATGTTAAGTTCCAATTTAACATTTTTAAGTCTCAATTTATTATACTTAGATTCTGTCCCAAAAGTTTATTACGGAAATTTTTATAAGGTTTATATGTTCGTGTACGTTTCAAAGTCCGATAAGTCCAATTATGTTCAAAAAGTGTCAAAATTCAAAGCCAAAGTGTTTAGGTCTCGAAGTTATTATGTTGCAGAATTTGAGATGTATTTTACGGTGAAAATTGGGCAGCGCTTACGCGTTATAAAAATTATGTCCATTTTCAAAACACTTTCCCGCTTCAAAATACACAATATAACGTTTTAAGCAATAATACACAAGTTTCAAGTCCAAAAGCCCTTTTCAAACAGTTTATAAGTCAAAACAGTAGCTTATTAATATGTATATATTCTGTGATGGTTTATTTTAGCTTATTTTCACGTTTTACGGCCTTTAGACGACAAAAGTAGCGAACAGGAATATTCAGGCGGCGGCTGGAGGAAAGCAGCCGCCGGCTGACCTTTAGCCGTCGGCTGAAATCCTTCAGCCGCCGGCCAAAAGGCTTCGGCCAGTTTTAAAGTTGCTTTATTTTTCGATTTTAAGCTCGTTTAACCGTTAGATTCGACATGCAAACTGATATAACTCAAACATATGTATTTTTAAAGTAAATTCACTGTTTTCTTTTAGATTTACATGTTAAATATATAGACCTATCATAAAAACTTGTTTTTAAGCAAGAAAACGTGTTGAAAGTTTATGAAAACATATTTTCAGGTTTTTGATCTTACATGCAAGTGAATATATATATAAAAACAGTAAAAAGGAAGTGTTTTACCGAAGGAAATAGTAAAGTGATGGCTTGGATGAGTTTTAGCTTCAAAAACGACTTGGAAACCCGATTTAAACCTTGATGTGCGAAATCTAGTCTTCCCTTTTTGCTTTCGCTAGACCACAACACCGGGCAGTGTACCCTTTCGTTTGTAGTATAGTTTGGGCAAGTTCGGGTTCGAACACAGGGACTTTCAATTGGAAATTTCAATCGTCGTTTATGAAACAGATATAAGTAACAAAGTGGGGGTTTTCAAAATTGACTAAAAGTGACAAGTATCGTCTTGTGGTAAATCAAGATATGGGAAAAACACTCGTTTGGATAGGTTCCTAGTTATCCGATTGTCACCTTGGGTTGTTTGGTTGAATTAACTTCTAATGTTATAACACGATTCCTTTCGAATACCGAGCTAACTTTAAACATCTAAAACTAAACACCGTTCCTTTCGAATACGGTAGAAACCTTAAATATCTAAGTCATTAAGCAACAAGTTTATATATTCGACTTAATCTTATAAAACTTTCTTTCGAATAGTTTATTAGCTAAAATCAAATCCATCTTATCAAATCATTATATTACCAGTTCCTTTCGAATACCAATAATTTTAGATTAATTATAGACCGATTAACCTTTTCGTAAAACGCCTATAAGTTGTTATAAGTTCCTTTCGAATACCTACAACATGTGTTTGTCACTAACACCTTACTTACGTTTTATATAAAATGATTTTGATAATGATAATGAATCTGATTACAACTAACATTCAAGTTTTAATCTAAATGTTGGATTACTCGTTAAGATTCCTTTCGAATATCCTAAACCTCAAATCAACTATAGACCGGCTGATTATTTCGTTCAATTCATCAATCAAGTTTTAAAGCTCTTTTCAGATACTAAAGTTTTTAATCAAATCATGAATATAAGTAATCTAACACTATTAAGAATTTAAACCCGAATGGTTCTTCGATTAAGCGAACATAAACATTCAACCAAAAACAATTATCCCAAAAGCTTCAATCATCTAACCTAGTTTCCAATCCAAACAAGCATTATCTAACTACTCATTCATGCGCGAAATTACAAACAAATTATAAAAGAAGATTATATTCATACCAGATTATTGATGCAATGTCTCGATAAAATATCCAAAGAGAAAATGAAAATACGATTAAAGGTTCTTCAAAATCAAACTAAAAATTACTATGCTTCTTGTTTCCAAAGATTGTGTAATGATAAAGAAATGGTGAATTAGGGCTGATTCTCCTTGCCCCAATTTGTTGTAAAAGATATGATAATTCTGTCTTCCCACGTCCTCCTTTTGTCACAAGCCCCAGTCTTTTTGTTTTCCACTTAATTAGCAATTAAAAACTAAAAAAAATGTAACTGCCAGCAGCTTCGACCGCGGCGCGGTGGAATGGGTGCGGCGCGGTCAGCCTTCAGACTCCTCATCCTTCTTGCTTGCTTAATTCCTTGCATGATAATAGTTAAGAACTATCTCGTTTCGTTCCAAAACGCCACAAACATCTAAATTCACACTTTACATAAACATTAGTATAAAACGGGTCTATCCATTACGTTTTGGACTAAAATTGTAACAAATATCGCTATGAAATAGTCATATAAATGAGCGATATCAAACCTTTTCCTTGTTACCCCTTTGATCTTAGGACGATTTGTGTATGATTTTTGTGGTGTTTATGGACTGTTTTGAGTGGTTATGTTTCTGTTTTTGGTGTTTATGTTCTAGAGAGAGAGAGAGAGAGAGAGAGCAATGAGAGATGTGTGTGTTTTGTGTTTGTTTAAAATGAATTTTGAAAATGGAAATGGAACATATGGGTGTTTACTGGCCTAGGAGACTGTCCCAACCAGTAAATATGGTCCAATCCCGAGTAAAAATCGTTGCCCAATCGTGAGACATGCAAAAATGAGTCATCATCCAGCTGGACAGCGGGATTCAGCCGCCGGCTGAATATATTTAGCCGCCGGCTGGATTGCAAAGTCCAACTTTTTTGACGTTTTGAGTTTTCCGTTAATTAGTTAAGGACTAGAATCTTTTTGGTTACCGTTATGAACTTAGTCAAGTTCTTGTATTGTTTATTTGGTGTTAGGATTTATATTTTGATTCCGACATTAGTTCCGACGATAAAAGACACAATAAGTATGAACCCGAACAATATGAACACGATAAAAGAGAACTAGAGTTTTGAACCGATTAAGTAACTGAAAATCACCTGAAATTTAGACGGTTGTCACATCATCCCCGGGTTGAAAGAAATTTCGTCCCGAAATTTGACTCGTCGCATCAGGTAGAAGTGTCTTTGAACAAGTGAGGATACTTTTGTCGTATCTGGTCTTCACGTTCCCATGTGAATTCGTGACCACGTCGGGAGTTCCAACGAACTTTGACAATAGGAACACGACTTTGTCTGAGTTGCTTGACCTCTCGGTCTACAACTTCAAGCGGTTCCTCGATGAAATTGAGCTTGTTGTCGATCTTGACCTCGTCGAGTGGGATGACGATGGTCTCATCGGATAGGCACTTTTTCAAGTGTGAGACATGGAACACGTTATGAACATTGGAGAGAACTGGCGGGAGTTGGAGTCGATAGGCTACTGGACCAATGCGCTCGATGACTTCAAACGGTCCGGTGTACCTTGGGCTTAGCTTGTCGCGTTTCCCGAAGCGAACTGTCCCTTTCCATGGCGATACTTTGAGAAGCACTCGATCGCCGACCTGGAACTCGAGGGGTTTTCTCCGGTTATCGGCGTAGCTCTTCTGCCGTGTACGGGACGTCTTCAGTCGCTCTCTGATGGTGGTGATCTTGTCGATGGTTTCTTGAACAATGTCGAGCCTTGTGAGCTGTCGATCACCAGCTTCTAGCCAACAAAGCGGCGATCGGCACTTGCGTCCACATAAGGCCTCGAACGGGGCACACTTAATGCTAGCGTGGTAGCTGTTGTTGTACGAAAACTCAATCAATGGAAGATGAGTATCCCAACTTCCTCCAAAGTCAACTACGCATGCTCTAAGCATATCCTCAAGCGTTTGGATCGTCCTCTCGCTTTGACCGTCAGTCTGAGGGTGATAGGCTGTGCTGAGATCTAGTCGCGTCCCGAGGGATTTCTGAAGCGCGTTCCAAAAGCGGGACGTGAACCGACTATCTCTGTCAGAAATGATGGAGAGAGGTGTCCCGTGGCGTGAGATGATGTCATTGATATAGATTTGCGCGAGCTTCTCCATCGAGTGGGTTTCTCGTATCGGCAGGAAGTGAGCAGACTTCGTCAAACGATCCACAATTACCCAAATTGTGTCGTTACCCTTTGCCGTCCGGGGTAACTTGGTGATGAAATCCATGGAGATTTGCTCCCACTTCCACATAGGAATCTCCGGTTGCTGCAGAAGTCCTGAAGGTTTCTGATACTCCGCCTTGACCTTGGAGCAAGTGAGACACTTGGCTACGTACAAGGCGATATCTTTCCTCATGCCCGGCCACCAGTAATACTCCCTAAGGTCCTTGTACAACTTGTCGGATCCTGGGTAGATGGAGTATCGGGAACGGTGGCCCTCATCTAAAATCAGCTTTCGAAGTTCCTCCGACTTCGGAATCCATGCTCGGCCCTTGAAGTAGTGAACCCCATCGGATTTGCGTTCGAACTCCTTCTCATGATTGTGCAATGTCTCTCCTTTTAGGTTCTCAGGCCTCAACGCTTCTCGCTGAGCCTCGGCGATTTGCGTTTGAAGGTTCGTCTGAATCTGGATACCTAATGCTCTAACCCGAGATGGTCTCACCCCTTCCTTCCGACTAAGGGCGTCTGCTACTACGTTTGCTTTACCCGGGTGGTACTTGATCTCGCAATCGTAGTCACTCAGCAGTTCGATCCATCTCCTCTGTCTCATGTTGAGCATCTTCTGGTCTAGGATGTGGTGAAGACTCTTGTGATCCGTGAAAACCGTGCACTTAGTTCCATACAAGTAGTGCCTCCAGATCTTTAGTGCAAACACGACTGCTCCCAGCTCTAGGTCGTGAGTAGTGTAGTTCTATTCGTGAACCTTGAGTTGTCTCGAGGCGTAGGCGATGACTTTTTCTTTCTGCATAAGGACGCACCCAAGTCCTTGATGGGATGCATCGCAGAATACCACGAAGTTATCCGTACCCTCTAGTAGAGACAAAATCGGTGTGTGACAAAGTTGGTGCTTCAGCTTCTGAAAGGATTCCTCTTGTTTCGTACCCCAAACAAAATCCTTATCCTTCTGAGTGAGCTCGGCGAGTGGCTTAGCGATCTTCGAGAAATTCTCGATGAACTTTCGATAGTAGCCGGCCAACCCTAGGAATTGACGAATTTCCGTAGGAGTCGTCGGGGCTTGCCATTTCTCGATCGCTTCTATCTTAGCCGGATCTACATGGATCCCTTCTTGGTTGACCACGTGACCAAGGAAATGTACTTCCCGGAGCCAGAATTCACACTTAGAGAATTTGGCGTACAGTTTCTGTTCTCGGAGGAGTTCTAAGATGAGTTTCAGGTGTTTCGCGTGATCCTCCTTGTTTCTCGAGTAGATAAGAATATCGTCAATGAACACGATCACGAACTTGTCCAAGTAAGGTCTACACACTCGGTTCATTAAGTCCATGAACACTGCTGGTGCGTTGGTTAGACCGAATGGCATGACTAGGAATTCGTAATGACCGTAACGGGTACGAAAAGCGGTCTTTGGAATGTCGGTCTCGCTGACACGAACCTGATGATAACCCGAACGAAGGTCGATTTTTGAGAAATAAGTTGCACCCTGCAACTGGTCGAAAATGTCATCGATCCTCGGGAGTGGGTATCGGTTCTTGACGGTCAGCTTGTTTAGTTCACGGTAGTCGATGCACTTACGAAAGGATCCGTATTTCTTTTTAACGAAAAGTATAGGGGCTCCCCAGGGGGACGAGCTAGGACGAATAAGACCATGATCCAAGAGTTCCTGAAGCTGTTTAGACAGCTCTTGCATTTCCGGTGGGGCTAGATGGTACGATGTCCTAGCGACCGGGGCTGCACCAGGAATGAGGTTTATCCGGAATTCCACTTGTCGATGCGGAGGTAGCCCGGGCAAATCTTCGGGAAAGACATCAGGGTGATCCTTGACTACTGGGATATCTTGAATACGGAACTCCTTGGGTTTATAAACAAAGTATTTTCACTCTTAAGATATCATAAAAATAATTCAGATTTATCACGTTCAACAACGTGGGCAAGGAATGCGTCACAGTCCTTCTCGAGGTACTTACGCATTTTGATGGACGACACGAGACGGAGTGAACGTCCGGGTTTGTCTCCTTGAACAATTAAGGTTTCAGTGTCGGAAAGAGGAATGCGGATGAGTTTGTCAAAACAGACGATCTCGGCTCGGAAACGAGAGAGCCAGTCCATTCCGACGATGACATCAAAGCTTTTCAGCTCGATAGGGATTAAATCGATAGGGAAGGTTTTATCGGACAGGCATATGGAACATCCTACGATTACATCCTTAGCTTCGAACTCCTGACCGTTAGCGTACTCTATGGTGAAGCTATCCTTAAGAATCTTAGATCCTAATTTAATAAGGGGTCTAAATTCTAAGGACACAAAGCTTCTTTCGGCACCAGAATCGAACAAAACGGATGCATAATGATTATTAACAGGAAACGTACCGTTCACCGCGTTCGGGACCTGCCGTGCCTCTTCAGCTGTGAGTGCAAATGCACGTCCTCGGCCTTTCCCGCCTCGGTTAGGTTGGGCGTTGCGGAGTCTGGGGCAAGCATTCCGGAGGTGCTGGTCACTTCCGCACTCGAAGCACGCTGGCTTCGGACCCTGAGCTGCCAACTTCTCCGTGCAGTACTTGGCAAAGTGCCCTTCCTTCTGGCACCTCAGACACACGGGGCAGTTACCGTGGTGGTGGAAATTGCACTTGTTGCACTTGGGGTTCGTCCCCGTATATCGGTTCCCAGCTGGAGGAGGTGGCGGTGGCGGTGCTACGGCTACTATGGCAAGGTTGCGGGTGGTCTTCTTCTTCTTGTTCCTATCGCTCCGCCTTGGAGTCTGGTCAGACTTCCTTTTCTCACCCGACTCCTTCTTGGATGAGGCAGGAGTGGTGAGTAGGTCGCTCGTGAGGCGGTGAGCTAGGATGATGGCGCTCTGGAGGGTCTGGGGTTCCTTAGTGAGAACCATTCCTCTGATTTCTGGAACAAGACCGGAAATGTACAGGTCGATCTTGCTTTCCTCGGGAGTTACTAACCTTGGGACCAGTCGGGCCAACTCATGGAATCGGGCAGTGTACCCTTCGATGTCGTTTCCGACCATCTGATGATCCCAGAGCTCAGCCTCGAGCTTCTTGATTTCCCCGTTAGGGCAGTATTCCTCAATCAAGAGGGTCTTGAATCTCTCCCAGGTGAGAGCATAAGCAGTCTCACGTCCCCTATTGTGGACCACATTGTTCCACCAAGTCAGTGCCTTCCCGTGCAATACGCAGGAAGCGTATTGTACTTTCATAGCCTCAGCACATCCACTGATGTGCAGCACCGACTCGATGCTCTCGAACCAGGATACCAGGCCTACGGCACCAGATGTGCCATGGAACTCCTTAGGCTTGCAAGCCATGAAGCTCTTGTAGGTGCAGGCTGGTGGGTTCGGGGGTTGCTGTTGGTTCTGGTTCTGGTTGTTCTGTTGTTGTTGTTGTTCCTGTTGCTGTTGCTGCTGTTGATGTTGCTGCCGCTGCTGCTGCTGTTGCTGGTGATGGTTGTTGACATTAGCATTGATTCCCGCAGTGATCTGGGCGATCATGTTGGGCATCGCTGCTTGCAACTGTTCGGCCACTTGCTCAGCGATGATTGAGGCGTTGGTACGGGGTGCCATGATTCTACAACAGACAACAGATTCAGTTTAGAAACGCACGATTAGAGTATGATAAGAATTTAAGTCAATGAATAAGTTAAAGATCACGCAAGAGTAAGGTAGTAGAACAGATAGTACACGCACGACCGGGCTTCAAGAGATTCACACGACAAGTATCCATACGTAAGAAAATGATTCAACACAGTACAAGATTCACAAGATAAGGTAATAATAGATAATAATAAATGGGACTTCATTCATTAAATAAAAAGTTGGGTACAAGGTTCAAAAGGAAAGAGTACAGTACAATACATAAGGAAATAAAGAAAATGGCACGAAACTGTGTACATAGAAAATTAAAGCTCGGCCTACAGTACATAAATAAAAGAAATGAACTAATGGCGCCTCTCCAGAAACACCTTGGCTACCATAGCCACTACCAATGCCCCTAAGACGAAGCACACGCTGACAAGGCGTTGCACAGTACGTGCAGTGGCCCGAGCCGATGCGATAGTTCGAATCGACTGTTCCGCCAGCTTGTGCACGGCGTCAGAGACTTCGAAGAGGTGGAGACTCTGCTGTCGGGCTTCCTCGGAGAGGGCCCGAACCTCGCGGTGCAGGTGAAGAAATGCGGCCGGTGGAGGAGGCTGGAGAGTGGGATCGCGAATGTGACGATTGATACATGACAGATCTGCGACGTAAAAAGTTTCGTAAGTATAAGAACAAGATAATGCTAAAGGAAAATAAGTAAGGAATGCAGGTAAGGGTCGATCACGTGAGGTTGGGAATAGTAAGACCGGGAATTTTTCGACTCAAAAC
The DNA here is from genome assembly GCA_910822075.1 of Senecio squalidus. NCBI lineage: Eukaryota > Viridiplantae > Streptophyta > Magnoliopsida > Asterales > Asteraceae > Senecio > Senecio squalidus. The sequence continues at coordinate 21,217,247 of CAJVGC010000508.1, forward strand.
CGTTTATCTTTAGAAATTACGTTTCGTCCTTGCATAAGTCATTTTGAACTAGGCAGTGGTGATCAGGCCATGCGTAGTTAAAAACAATCATGCAATCGCAAAATTAATTCACTAAAGTTTTGAACCCGTAATGATTTTCCGAAAAGCCTTGGTTATAGTTTGGTTTCAAAAACTTTTTGGAAATTTCTAAAACCGTTTTCGCTATAACCTGTGCTCTGATACCAAGTCTGTCACACCCCGCTAAAGCGGAAACACGTGATGTGAGAGCTGGAAGATCATTACACGGTCATAAGCAAACATAAACGATTCAAGTCATTTCGATTAAAAATAAAATTGTTCAAAGTTCAACAACCAAGCAGTTCATAAGTTTCAAAATAAAATACAAGTACAAGTTTCAATTAAAAATTCCCAAAATGAAAGGTCTTTTCCCAATGAGCGCCTCACGTAACCATATCGACCCTCCTTTGCCATGCATTCCGAACACTTCCTTTAATTTCCTGAAACATAAGATAAAGTGTCAACTACATAAAGTAGTGAGTGAGTTACAGTTTAGAGTTCGAGAAAGTTTCAAAAATAGAAAGTTGCAAAACATATACTGACGTCATAAGTAAAAAGAACGAGTTGACGTTTGAACATATATGTAAATAGTAAAAGTTTGTATGTACGCGAGTAAAATAATTAAATAAACTCGTATAGTAAAGTTGTAGCGGAATCCAGGCGCTAAAAGTGTATGCGTATGTAGTATGTGTTTAACTAAATAGTAACTCGTATCAATCACTTGGCATAATATAAGTAGTAAGTATACACTAAGCCGATTGTATGGTCCTGATCTAGCCCAAAAATGTTTAATTGAGTGAACATCTGTGTGGTAGTAATATGTACTTGGGACGCTAACCCTTAGTAAGGAGTGACCGCTCCTAAGTATCGATACCCATATGACTAACAGCTATTGCTAATAGTGTATAAGTGTTCCTGATCCAAAAACGGGCAATTGTACAAAGTTCCAAAAGTTGTGTTGAGTTCTTACGAGCTTATATATCCATCAAGGATTGGTCGCTAACAAGTATCCTAGTTTAGTTAACCCGCTAAGGCAATAACACAAATACGCATAATAGTTGCAAGTTCCAAGTTTGTACAAGTTCCACAGTTCCAAAGTTTAAAATGTTTCAAAGTTTTGAACAAGTTTCCAATAAGTACCAAAAGTATCAAGTTTCCAATTGTTTAATAGTTCGCAAATAGTGTTAAAAGTTACGACACATGTAATCTTATGCTTCCCCCAAATAATGTTTAAAATATACAAAAAGTAAAACAAGTGGGGTTGTAACTCACGGTTTGCGAAGGTAAGAGATATGAACTAGCACAAAGAGAGGCGGAACGCGTCTGGAATCACAAACGACCTAAAACACCGGAATGTTGTATAAGTTATATTAGTATAATTTAATTTATGTTAAGTTACAATTTAACATTTTTAAGTCTCAATTTATTATACTTAGATTCTGTCCCAAAAGTTTATTACGGAAATTTTTATAAGGTTTATATGTTCGTGTACGTTTCAAAGTCCGATAAGTCCAATTATGTTCAAAAAGTGTCAAAATTCCAAGCCAAAGTGTTTAGGTCTCGAAGTTATTATGTTACAGAAATTGAGATGTATTTTACGGTGAAAATTGGGCAGCGCTTCCGCGTTATAAAAATTATGTCCATTTTCAAAACACTTTCCCGCTTCAAAATACACAATATAACGTTTTAAGCAATAATACACAAGTTTCAAGTCCAAAAGCCCTTTTCAAACAGTTTATAAGTCAAAACAGTAGCTTATTAATATGTATATATTCTGTGATGGTTTATTTTAGCTTATTTTCACATTTTACGGCCTTTAGACGACAAAAGTAGCGAACACGAATATTCAGGCGGCGGCTGGAGGAAAGCAGCCGCCGGCTGACCTTTAGTCGTCGGCTGAAATCCTTCAGCCGCCGGCCAAAAGGCTTCGGCCAGTTTTAAAGTTGCTTTATTTTTCGATTTTAAGCCCGTTATACCGTTAGATTCGACATGCAAACTGATATAACTCAAACATATGTATTTTTAAAGTAAATTCACTGTTTTCTTTTAGATTTACATGTTAAATATATAGATCTATCATAAAAACTTGTTTTTAAGCAAGAAAACGTTTTGAAAGTTTATGAAAACATATTTTCAGGTTTTTGATCTTACATGCAAGTGAATATATATATAAAAACAGTAAAAAGGAAGTGTTTTACCGAAGGAAATAGTAAAGTGATGGCTTGGATGAGTTTTAGCTTCAAAAACGACTTGGAAACCCGATTTAAACCTTTTCCTTGTTACCCCTTTAATCTTAGGACGATTTGTGTATGATTTTTGTGGTGTTTATGGACTGTTTTGAGTGGTTATGTTTCTGTTTTTGGTGTTTATGTTCTAGAGAGAGAGAGAGAGAGAGAGCAATGAGAGATGTGTGTGTTTTGTGTTTGTTTAAAATGAATTTTGAAAATGGAAATGGAACATATGGGTGTTTACTGGCCTAGGAGACTGTCCCAACCAATAAATATGGTCCAATCCCGAGTAAAAATCGTTGCCCAATCGTGAGACATGCAAAAATGAGTCATCATCCAGCTGGACAGCGGGATTCACCCGCCGGCTGAATATATTCAGCCGCCGGCTGGATTGCAAAGTCCAGCTTTTTTGACGTTTTGAGTTTTCCGTTAATTAGTTAAGGACTAGAATCTTTTTGGTTACCATTATGAACTTAGTCAAGTTCTTGTATTGTTTATTTGGTGTTAGGATTTATATTTTGATTCCGACATTAGTTCCGACGATAAAAGACACAATAAGTATGAACCCGAACAATATGAACACGATAAAAGAGAACTAGAGTTTTGAACCGATTAAGTAACTGAAAATCACCTGAAATTTAGACGGTTGTCACAAAACTGATGAAACTCAAACTGATACCCCTCAGTCTGACCAACCTCAAATCCAAATACTCAGCCTGATGACACTCAGACAGATGATACTCAATCTCAAGCAGCTGTTGTTTCCCACAGTGAGCTAGGAAACATCAAGACACTCAAGGGACATCCCATATCATCTGTAATTGGTTCATTAACTGAAGGAGTCAAAACCAGACGAAAGACTGCCACTGCTAACTTTTGTTTTTATACAAACTTCCTGAGTTTGATGGAACCAAAGAAGGTTGAAGAAGCTCTCTTAGATGAAGACTGGGTTGATGGTATGCAAGAGGAACTTGGAGAATTCATAAGAAACAATGTGTGGACAAAGGTTCCACGTCCCCTGCTTAAGACTATCATTGGACTTAAATGGATATTTAGAAATAAATATGACAAAGATGGAGTGGTGATCAGGAACAAAGCACGAATGGTAGCTCAAAGATACAATCAGGAAGAAGGCATTGATTATGATGAAACTTTTGCTCCAGTGGCTAGAATTGAAGCAATTCGCTTATTCTTAGCATATGCAGCTTTTAAAGACTTCTTGGTATATCAAATGGATGTGAAGAGTGCATTTTTAAATGGTGATCTCCAGGAAGAAGTCTATGTCAAGCAGCCTCCAGGTTTTGTCGATCCTAATTTTCCTGATCATGTTTTTAAATTAAACAGAGCATTATATGGTCTCAAACAAGCTCCTAGAGCTTGGTATGATACCCTATCTGACTTTCTTCTTAAAAATCATTTTAAACGAGGATCAATTGATAAGACACTTTTTATCAAAAAGGAAAAAGGGCATGTGATTTTGGTACAAATATATGTTGATGACATTATATTTTTATCAACAAATGAACAGTTGTGTACTTGGTTTTCAAATCTCATGTGCAGTGAATACAAAATGAGTATGATGGGAGAACTCACGTTTTTCCTTGGTCTACAAGTAGAACAAAAGAAAGATGGCATTTTAATTAATAAAAGTAAATATGTCCATGATTTAATAAAGAAATTTGGTTTTGAATCATGTTCTGAAATGAAAACACCAATGAGTACTTCTGATAAGTTGCATAAAGACTCATCTGGCAAGTCAGTTTGTCAAGCTACTTACAGAGGTATGATTGGCTCTTTACTTTACTTAACTGCTAGTAGACCTAATATCATTTTCTCTACCTGTCTATGTGCACGTTATCAAGCTGACCCAAAGGAATCCCATCTTAAAGTTGTCAAAAGAATTTTCAGATATCTTAAGGGTACTCCCAATCTTGGCCTGTGGTACCCTAAAGATACTGGTTTTGAACTAATTGGTTACACAGATGCAGACTATGCAGGGTGTAGATTGGACAGAAAAAGCACATCGGGGGGATGTCAGCTTCTGGGAGGAAAACTAGTCAGTTGGTCAAGCAAAAAGCAAAACTCAGTTGCAACGTCCACAGCTGAAGTTGAGTACGTGGCTGCAGGGAGCTGTTATGCACAATTACTATGGATGCAACATCAACTGGCTGATATTGGCATCAAGATTCACAACAAGCCAATCTTATGTGACAACAAGAGTGCTATTCAAATAACGGAGAATCCAGTATTTCACTCCAGGACAAAACACATTGAAATCGGACATCATTTCATTCGAGACTGTGTGGAGAAAGGCAAAGTCAGACTGGAGTTTGTAGCCACCCATGATCAATTGGCAGACATCTTCACGAAACCTCTGAGTGAGGACAAGTTTTTCTATTTGTTGGGGAACTGGGCATGTTGAATCCTTAATTTGTCAAAAGATTAAACTTCGGTCTGACCTTTGAGTCAGCTCGAGACTTTTCAGTCTGACCATGTGCTCAGACTGAATGTAATTTTCGTAAATATTTTTTCTTCCAAATTTGTTTAGTTTCTAAAGTTTTTTTTTTTTTTTTTTTTTTTTTTTTTTTTTTTTTTTTTTTTTGGGTGAGTTGCAAATATTTTTTACACTCCGGGGTCATAAGTAACAATAGAGTCAAACTGAATAGACTATATGGAAAGTTTCTTAACTAAATCCCTGTAATTTCGCTCCTTTAGTTTATATTCAACCAAATTTCAAATTCTAACCTAATTGTTATTTTCTCTAATCTTTTTCTTGTATTATCTTCAATGGCGGATATGAACATGATCATTCACGTTACTCCACGCATGATTCCTGGGGCCAATTTTCACAGTCGGGTACAGATCAAGGACAACAACAGGGTGGCCACTACCGATATTCCTGCAAATCGACAAAACATGGGCTTTGAACAACTGTGTCAGTTCATGCAATCCCATCCCCTGTATGGAGCGTATTTCTGTGAAACGGTGATGTATCCACCGGTGTTATGTGAGTGGTGGTACACCTGCACCGCCAATGCTGATCAGACTGAAATCACTGGCACGTATAATGATGGAAGGCAAACCCTTACCATTACTGAGGAGACCATTCGCGCGGCTCTCTTGCTACCGACTGCTCTTGAAGCTGGTGAAGGGGGATTTCAGGGCAAACTGACCAAACAGCAAGCTCGAGCTGAGGCATTCCCTCTCATTGGTCAGCCTATCATTCAGGGAGTCATCGAATACAAATTCTTCACCGGCAGATGGAAATTCATCTTTTCCAGTATTACAAGATGTTTGGGGGGTAAATCTGGGAGTCTGGATCAAATGAATGAATTCGAGACCCATCTTTTTCATTTCATGGTCACGGGAAGACGAATCTCATACTCACAACTATATTTTTACGAGCTACTCTCCCTTGTTTTAAAAACAAAGAGACCGAATGATATCCCGTTTATTCGGGTACTTTCACTCAGTTTTGAGGAGGCTCTGGGAAAGGCAGCCTATGAGGCACTTGATCAAATTTTTTATGTATGCCCTCTTCCCAGACTGACCTCTAAAATTTTTACTTACATCAACATCACTAAAGCTGAGCCCGGTTTGACACCGTTATGCTTCAGTGGATTGATAATCCTTTCATTGATCATGAAAACACCGAGTCTGACCATTCAGACTCAGATAATCAAGGTGGAGGAATTGAAGAGAATTTGGAGGCCAACATTCCTGTTCCCGATGCTGAGGTGGAAATGGGTGGGGCAGGGCGCGATGAGGCAGACTCAAGTATGAATATCCCTCTTTCTTTACCTCAGTCTGAAAGTATCCCCTCTCAGTCTGAGGTGCAGTCCACTCCTCAACTTGATGTCTTAGCAACTCAAGCGACCAATCTATTGAACTCACAAAGTTCTTTTGAAAAAGCACTCACATCAATCCCCACTCTAAATCAAGCACTAATGGACTCACTTTTCCATGAGGCTGAGAGTTCTAAACTCCCCTCAAGTGTTGTAGATCAGACCATCCTCCCTCTGCTAGAGCAGGAGATGGATCTGACTACCCAGACTACCCAAAGCCCCACTAGAGTAGTCAGCTTGGAGTCACACGTTGTTGCTGCCACACTGACACATGTGGTAAGCATTGAAGAAGATATTCCACTCCTGAATATCCCTGTACCTAGTATGGGACCACCCCCCTCAGTTTCAAAGCCAATTCCTAAGGCAATTTTCACTAGCTCTGTGCTAGTTCACGATATTGAACCACCTCACTTCTATCACATCTGTGCACAAGTCTTCAATGCCTCACTTTCCAAACTGAGTGAGGTACAGACTTCCCCTTCTATGGCTAAGGATCATTCTCCTAAACAACAAGGAGGGAGTGAGGCTGTACCAACTGTTCCACTACCTACTGTTACTACTTCCTCTCAGTCCGAGGTTGCTATGATTGTTCCTTTGATGTTACAGGCAATTAAGGACATGTCAACTCAGTTTGATGTCAAACTGAGTGCAATGCAGACTGAGTTACATGCTCTAAAATGTCAAAACTCAGTGGAGATGGAGGAGTTGAAAGGGATGGTGTTAAAACTCACATCTGAGATCAGTCAGACAAGAAAAGGGAAGAATGTTGTTGAAGACTCTCCAAGGGATGCTCAGACTCAGGGGGAGAAAATTATTACACCAACTGATGAGTCTGACCTTCCCAAGAAAAACTTGAAACGAAAAAGAGATGAAGGGGAGAAAAGATACTTCAAAACAACTAGATTCAATCTGAAAACTGGTCAGTCTGAGGATCATTATGAGACTGATTACAACGATATATCAAGTGAATCTGAGAAAGAAGATTAAAGGAGTGATAAGGATGTCAAAGGAAAAGCTGCAGTTGATACTGAAACTGACACTGACACAGAAATGGAAGAGCCAACTGTTCAAGCTGAGGCAGAAACTCAAATGGAAAATCCACCTGTTCAGGCTGAGACATCAATAAAAGAAAGACAAGCTGAAGCTGAAAAATTGGCAAAACTGCAAAGATATGCACATAATGCTGGGATGACAGTTGAAAGATATAGGGAATATGTCAGAGGTTTATACATGGAGAAATTTGATCCCACTCCCACAGAAACTCATGACAAGTGCATGAAAGCTGCTGAAACACTTGAAGCTGAGATGAAAGAAGAAGAAGATTTAGCAATTGATGAAGGACAACAGAGGATAGAAGCTGACAGACAAATGGCTAAACAAGTATTAAGGGAGGAAGCCAGACTGGACTACATTGAGTCAAACTTTGTAATAAGGAGGAATACAAACAAGATCCAAGACTTGGATTGTATGGATACCGGTGGATCTGACCTCATGTTGACTTGTTACCACAAAGGGGGCTCCTTCAGAATTGGGGTACATAGACTGCATACCTTGGGATTAGAGGAATGGAAGGCAATCTCTATTCTGAGCCAAAGAATAAACAACATTACACACAGACTTGAAGTCAAAAGAGAAGCTGTCTCAAATGTGAATGTTGCATATTTACTGAAGCTGATTTCGGATGAAGATTACAGAGCATTCTGCACAGTCAACAGAGTGAGAGATGGGGCTAAATCACTTGGTCTAGAGACAAGCAGTTTACATCCAGTTCCCAAGGGCTTAATCTTTCAAGAAAGAACGTATGTGAAGATTGCTGAACATGAAGGCCTGTGTTATGTAGATTGTGGGGGAGAAGAATGTTTTCAAGCTAAGGACAGATTGAACATGTCTTCTATATATCACCGCATTGCTCTTCTCAGTGAGTGTGAATCTGATCAATGCATTCCCTTTCGTATGAAGCTGATTAGCTGGTTATTCAATAACCTTAGAGGAATTGAAGAAATGGGGACATTGATGGACAAGGTAGAACTGATCAAGAAAGAATATCAACTACTGTTCCACAAATCAGATGCTGAAATGGAGAAGCTACTTGGATGGAAAACAGAGAGATTGCAATGGGCAAAATAAGTGAATAAACCTAATCCATGGGATGTGCCAATGAAGCAGGAGAAAATCTCCAAAAAAAGAAAATAATTTGTTTTTATCACAAACTGTTTTATTTTACTTTGTGTTTAAGTTTGTGTTTGTTTTGGATATGTTCCATTGTAAAAGACTTTAATCTAAACAGATAGGGGGAGATTGTTGGGAAAATCAACGATTTAACCCAAATTAATAAATCTGTTTATTAAAGTCTTACGTTTTGAGTCTGAGTAACTTTGAGTCTGAGTGACGAAAAGTGACTAAGGCATTGTGAAGCTGACCTTGTGGAGCTGACTAACTCAGCTCCATAATGAAACGTAACACGTTAATCTTGGTATGTTTGTTAGACTAAATCTTCTATCCTTTTAGAAGATTTACTAGGATTCGTACTTACCAAGCTCACTATTATTGTGTATAAATAGTGAGCTTGACTATTGTAAACGTTGAACTTTTCTAATCTAATAACTGTGTGTTATTCTCATTCTTCGTTATTATAATTCCGCGATAATATACTAAGAAACTGAGTGATTAAACGGTTCGTAACAATTAACATCTAAATACTTATTTGTAATTGATTAGCTAGTGTTTGAGATCTTATTGAGACCTAACAGTTATATAGTAACAATAATAAATAATATAAGTAATAATATGTTTATAACAAATTGTACGCGACAATATGTTTGCAAATAATCTGTATTTACTTGTTATAAACTGTTTTCAGATTTTCTGTTCACTGCTTTCAAACAACCAATAATCTCTTTTTAAACTTTTCGTTCACTGTTTTCAAACTTAGAAAACCAATAATTTGTTTTTAAACTTTCTGTTCACTGTTTTCAAACTTAGAAAACCAATAATCTGTTACGATAATAAGTTGTTGCGGAAAAAATAATAATATGTTTTAACCGTTAATAAACTGATATGTATATATCAAACTGATATGTATAACAATGAAAACCGTAATAACTTTCTAGAATCTGTTATTCTAAACTTGATCCACAAACCGCTTTTAAACAAAACGGAAAGGGAGTATATGGATATAACAAGTTCCAAACTGATCTAAAAGGACAACGATTAGAAATTTATATAAAATAAAACGCTTGTCGCAATAATCAATGTTTAAATAAACTGTATCCGCAAACTTATTATTATGAAACATATAGTTTATTATGAAACTAAATCCGCAAACTGTTTATTATGAAACAAACATAATGGTCGAATAAAGATATTACTAGTTCCAACGGAATCTGCAAAAGTTGTTCAGAAACAGTTTTTAAAAACGTAATAAGCTATTAAAGTAAACCGATTATTCCAAGAAAAGGTTACTGATATGCAATCTCTTATGTTTTTTTTTCCAAACAGAAAGATAGATAAGGATTGCATAAACTGTTCTCGAAATAATCGTTTAGATCAAAATAAAGTAACGAAAGTAACCGTTCTAAAACAAAACTCGTTTGTAATGAACGGAGACTGTTACACAGAAAAAGAATGGAGACAAAACTTGTTTGAGTCAAATCTTTTCTGATTATAAACGGTATTAGAAGAAGAAAATTTGTTTTAAGATTATAGGAAACGATACCGTTTATACATAAACAAAATCAAATAATATGAAATACAGTTACGGAATTGGAAACGAAACAGTTTGTATAAATAGTTTATATAACGTAAACGAATATGTAAGATCAAAAATATATGACGAAAAGGCCAAGGCTCAACACGATTCCCTTAAAACAAATTTCGCGAATTATCACACGGTTTGTTTCTTAGGGTACAATGGCGGAACAATTTATATGCAAACTGTCGGAGATACTCACTTGCCTGAAACTTGATCGGAAATGCTTGTTGCCAGTAAAGATAGAGAGGAGAAAAGGTGTGCCTGTGACTGAAGGTTTGCTTCGTTTTTATAAGCAAGGGGGAGCGTAGGTTTAATGCTCTTTTAATATATGGTATTAACGAACCCATTAAAAAGAAATTGTAACAACTTTCCGTTACACCGCACGAGGGCATGAGCTTGTGTGCATATAGACCACAAACCAAATGACTAGCTATTCAAAGTTCTTGTATATAAACAACACAAAATTTGTCTCCACAACCGATCTGGGACAAGTTTAAGCTCAAATCAGTTTGCACCAAACACCCATCTTTATGTGTCGATATCTCATTCACCTTAACTCCGTTTTGGACACATAATATATCGTTTCAAAGCCCTTTCTAAGGGCTACACATTTATATTAAATATTTTTCGCAAATATTAAATATACATCACTTTATAGACGTCAAAAGTTGATGAAAAAAATCATATTTTTATCAACAGTTTCCAACCATCAATATAATATGTATAACAAATTTCTTATATATTCAACTTAAACTTTACTGTTAACATGTAAATAACCATAGAAAAAAGACAAAAAAAAAAAAAAAAATGAATTATAAATCTTACTTTTGCAAACACTGAAACACATATTATCATAGTATAAACCGTCTCAAATATCATTATTGAAAAAGAAAACCACACAATTCAGAGAGAGATGGTAGTAGAAGAGTCGTAATGAAGTTTGTAACATAGTGAGATCATTTTAAACAACTACAAATATAATTATTAATTCTATTTTATTTATGTCAATTTCGGTTTGTTTATACTCCCTCCTGCCAACTTGATCAATTTTCTTTGTATATCAAGTCGTTGCAAACAAACCTACCAACTCATTTTGTTTCGCCATCTTAATACTACTTCTTCTTTTTCTCTCTCCCTAATCTAGTCCAAAACCATCTTCGTTTCCACAAGTTTTCGGGTAATTCATTATTCTTTTCGCTCAAAATTCGCAAATGGATTTACCAAAACGTGGACACCGATTTTTTAAATTCAGGGGCCAAATTTCTAGTGATGTTTTCTGCTTCTAAATCCAGTTAGTTTTTCATTTAGAAACTATACATTTACTTTCTTCTTTTCCGGTCATATATATCAACTTAAATGGCTTCAAAAGGACATGTTTCCAACGCCGGCGTTTCAGTGATGGTGTGGATAATGCTTAGGATCGATTACTCAATTTTCTTTTGGCTCATTTTTGGTGTTTTCCCTTACGAAAATCACGAAGGAAATCCTCCAATTATCTAGCACATAATCATCCCTCCTTCTTTCGTTATATCTACCTTACTTTTTACAGCAACTTCCCTTTTTTTGAATATTATTTTGTTCCTGATTATTCTTAAGTTATAAGTAGTATATAGATAGTAGTAAGTTATAATAACATATATAGCTTTTGGTATATATTACTTCACAAAATACCATGTACAAGTCTCAATCCAATGATGCCGCAAGTGAAGCAAAATCACAACACGGTTATGCTGAAATGGATCCATCCGGTCGATATGGACGAGTAAGTTTTCTTTATAGTTTGTTTCGTGTTTTATGAACCACTACTTTGACACCGGATCATCTTTACTTTTTATGATATAAAATGATTCTTATCCTCTTTATTTTGACACCGAATCATCTTCATTTTACAGTCATATGTAAGTTATATTTAAGTTATTAGATAGATTGTTGATTTAATATGTGTTCTTCTAGTTTCTTGCATCACCATTTGCATAGGTGGCTTGATGACTGTAACTTAATAAAATGTCAAATAAAAATAATTTGATCGTGTCATTAGAGAAAGTTGACCTGTAATTAAACAATTCGCAATAATGTATTATAATATAAGATCAAGTTGAAATTTAAATTTCCTAACCTACTTAAAAATAATTAGTGTATTTTGAACTTTATCAAGGCAAGAAAGATGCTGACATTTTACTAATGAATATATTAGATGACGAAACCCAACCCATTTTATAAAATTAATTCTAGGTTTTTCTTTTATAATTAAGTTCATAATTTTGTTAATAAATCATATAATGTTAACACGAAGACGATATATCAAATTGTTATTTATCTCCATGATTGATCGTTATAAAAAAAGATATTAATATTGTTGCTTGTAGTTCAAGGAAATTCTGGGAAAAGGAGCGACGAAGACGGTTTACAAGGCATTTGATGAGGTTTTAGCAATGGAAGTGGCATGGAACCAGGTGAAACTCAACTGTGTTTTCCAATCACCCGAAGAACTTCAACGCTTATATTCGGAGGTCCATCTTCTCAAGAACCTTAATCACAACTCCATAATGCAATTCCATACATCTTGGATCAATGTCCATAAGAAGACTTTTAACTTCATAACCGAGATGTTCACGGCCGGCAGTCTAAGAGAGTAAATTACTCTATTCCTTCTCAAGCTTATATGAAAACGTTTCTATACACATTGCTAGAAAAAAAAAAAAAAAAAAAAAAAAAAAAAACCTTTTTCTAATTAGTTTGATAAGTTTTAGATGCAGTTTTAACATATTTAGATGAACATTGGACAGTTTGGGCTGAATGTTAACTAAAAATGGGGAGATTAGCTAAAAGAAATGAGTTGAATAATTGAAAATCCATTTCAAATATGTTAAGTGCTAACAACATAAATTGTGTGAAATTAGATTTAGCAATCATTATAAATACTATATTTTTATGTAATTAGCCGTGAAAACGCTTCGTTGTAGCATAACTAGGCCTACCAAAATAACCCAAAAATGTTCAGGAATTGTTATCTTTCGAATATCTTTGTAATCCTAATTTTTTGCTGTTTAAAAAAGTATCCCTTTAGCTAGCCCGTGGCCGGATTAAACAGACCTAAACAATCGGATATAACCACGTTAAATCTTTCTGTCTTGGTTACTTCTTTTCTGATTTTCCTTCGCTTCTTAGTCGCGTGGTTGAACCATTGATTAGATGTCACAATGTTTATGTAGGTTAATCGAGTGTCTTGAACATATTGGTTTAAGGTTTTCCGTTTGCAGCCTATTTTTAATTTCCAAGGTTTTCACACCCCTTTTCCATTAAATTTTTGGCAATAATTTTTTTTAAAGCTATACTGTTATTTTCTTATTTCTCTTTGATTTGTTTTACCATAAATGAATCTGTTAAATTTTGGTCACTCACTACTGAGACTTGATTATTTAGGTATAGACAGAAATACAAGCGAGTGCACATTCGTGCAATTAAGGATTGGGCACGTCAGATTCTGGAAGGCCTAGTTTATCTTCACAGCCATAATCCTCCGGTCATCCATCGAGATCTAAAGTGTGATAACATCTTCATCAATGGCCATCTTGGCCAAGTAAAGATTGGGGATCTGGGGTTAGCTGCCACTTTATGCGAATCACAGACGGCACACAGTGTCATAGGTAATCTTTCATGACTTTTTTCGCTCTTAACATAAACATTATGGCTACTTTTTTCTGCTCTTTAATTCCTAGATGGTTTACGAACTTTATATGATTGTAAAATAGGCACACCTGAATTTATGGCACCAGAAATGTATGAAGAAGATTACAACGAGCTTGTGGACATTTACTCATTCGGTATGTGTATACTGGAATTGCTTACCTCCGAATATCCTTACAGTGAATGCTCCAATCCAGCTCAAATTTACAAGAAAGTCACTTCGGTATGCTTGAATTTTGATGTCCTAATCCTACATTTTCATAATCCATCTTTTATCCAAAGGGAATTCTGATAGGGTAATAAAGGTTGTAAAGGAAAAATTTTAGGATAACGAACAAAATGATGAAAATATCCTAAGTAAATAAATAACTAGTGTTTGATGGCTTTAATAAGAGAGGTGAGTTTCTCACCACACAAACTATGTAGGATATCAGGCCTTAAGATTATATTCTAGCTTCTATAAATATGAGTAAAAGAAAAGAATATATGAGAAAGTATTATAGTGAATCAAAATGTTACTGCCAAAAAGTCATTCTTTATTCATAAAGGTACTAGGCTATATATAGCCTTTTACAAATAACACCTAACACAAATTGAAAACGTGTGCAAACAGAAAACAACTAAAAACTAGGCATACTAGGAACTAGTAAATACCCAACTTACACTACCCACTACTTCCTTAATCTTAGGTCAAACCAAAGAACTAGTAAAACATATTTATTCAAATACTAAATGGATTATCCAAATGGTGACCCATAATCCGACCCATCAAGATTACACCCAACAATCACCCCCGTAATCTTGATCCCCTTTTATCAAAGTAAAGCCGGTTCATCCTCTTGAGCCATGTTGAGCTCGTTGTCTTTGTCGTGGTCTTTCCATTTTGTGCACTCATAGCTAAAGTGACCAAAAACTCCACAATCATAGCATCGAATCCCACTCTTGTCACCTCGACCCGAACCTCTTCCTCGGCCTCTACCTCCTCTATCATAGTTTCTTCCACGACCTCTTCCTCGTCCGCTACTTTCTCCGACCCACAAGAGTTTCCCTTGTTCTTCTTCTTTCTCACCGTGGCTTTTGGTTCTTTCTTCATATGCCTTAAGCCTTCCAACCGCCTCATCAAAAAGCATCGTATCCAACTCGAAACATTGTTCGATCGAAGCTACAATTTGAAGAAACGACTTTGGCATTGCATCAAGAATCCTTCTCACCAACTCTCCTTCCTCAACTTCATGACCAAGACTCCTCAATTTTGAAACTAGTCCACTCAACTTTGTAGCACAATCATCAACAAGCTCTCCTTCCTTCATCCTTAAACCTTCAAGCTCTCTTTTTAACGTTGAAACTCGAGCCTTCCTTACCCGATCTACACCAAGGTAACGTGTTTTCAAGCCATCCCATACTTTCTTCGGGTCCGTGTGACTCGACATTTGCAACACCATCTCTTCTGGTATTACTTGAAACAAGTAGGCTAGAGCTTGTTTTGACTTTTTAGCATTTGATTCTTCCCCGAGAGTCTTTGGTTCCACCGTCTCCAATAGACCATGCGCATCTAATATGGACTTAACTTTGATAGCCCATACCGGATAGTTGGTTGCGGTCAACATCGGAATTTGGTAAGACATTGAACTTGCCTCTTTTGGTTGATATTGTATCAACGACATTCTTCACTTTTTTTTTTTAAAAACACTTCGGTCTCGGTCTATCTTTCTTTCTTAGGTGAGCTAACGGTCTCTCTCACCTTTGTCGGTCTTCTCGGTCTTCGGTCTCACGCCGGAGCTTTCTCGGTCTCACGGTCTTCTCAACGGCGGCGGTCTTTTTCTTCGGTCTTCACCTTCTTATTGCACACATGAACATGGTGCCTTTTTTTCTTCTAACCGAGCTCTGATACCAAATGTAGGATATCAGGCCTTAAGATTATATTCTAGCTTCTATAAATATGAGTAAAAGAAAAGAATATATGAGAAAGTATTATAGTGAATCAAAATGTTACTGCCAAAAAGTCATTCTTTATTCATAAAGGTACTAGGCTATATATAGCCTTTTACAAATAACACCTAACACAAATTGAAAACGTGTGCAAACAGAAAACAACTAAAAACTAGGCATACTAGGAACTAGTAAATACCCAGCTTACACTACCCACTACTTCCTTAATCTTAGGTCAAACCAAAGAACTAGTAAAACATATTTATTCAAATACTAAATGGATTATCCAAATGGTGACCCATAATCCGACCCATCAAGATTACACCCAACAAACTACTT
The DNA here is from genome assembly GCA_910822075.1 of Senecio squalidus. NCBI lineage: Eukaryota > Viridiplantae > Streptophyta > Magnoliopsida > Asterales > Asteraceae > Senecio > Senecio squalidus. The sequence goes on from CAJVGC010000508.1 coordinate 21,233,083, forward strand.
CATACGATACATGATATTGTTTTAGATGTACATATATGATACGACACAATCCGTAGTGCACAAATCACTCCTATTTTCATATCGGTTTTAGTTCGGACGCTTATTCACTTTGAAATAATAGATTCTTTACCGTTGGGGTATAACATTTAAATAAAAATGCTAAACATGAACTCAACTATCAGGGGAAGTTTCCAAGAGCATTTGATCAAATTGAATGTGCTGAAGCTCGATGGTTTGTAGGAAAATGCCTCAAAAATGTTTCGAGCAGGCCATCTGCTAAGGCGCTCTTAATGGAACCCTTCCTTTATGTTAAAGAAAATGATCAATTCATACCCATTCCAAAAAGGCCATCCCAAAATCCTACTCCGGCATATAAGATACCTGAGGTTGTACCTTCCTTGGTAGTCCATGATCAGGAAAAGACTATAGATATGACAATCACCGGCTCCATGAACCCAGAAGATGGTGAAATCTTTCTCAAAGTATTCATCTCTGATAAAATTGGTAAGTAGCTGTACAGCCAAACCTATACATTATTAGTTGTGTTCCTTGCATATGTATATATATATATATATATATTGTTATACAAACAACGCACTAAAATCTATTAAATATAGGTAAAGCAAGGAATATTCATTTTCCATTTGACGTTGCAAGTGACACAGCACAAGATGTTGCTACTGAAATGGTAAAGGAACTGGATATTAAGGATTGGGAGCCATTTGATATTGCCGAGATGATCGATAAAGAGATAGGGAATTTAATTCCCACGTGGAATAGATATCCCATGGAACTGATACAAAACCTTAATCATCATAGTTTTTACTATGATGAAGGTGATGATGACGACAACAATATCCCCCACCCTTTCCACTCTCCCTCCTCACAATCATCATCTCAAGTTTCCCCCCAGAACCTGTTTTCCCCTTTTGACTCAATACAGGATCAATCAGAAGGTATCACGAGCTCTTCGGCCATTGACTGGACTCCAGGTATTGTCTAATTTTCGGATTCCTCTTTAAAAGAATATTTCATTTATATGCTTAAATGAATTCAAAAAGCTATAAGACACTCCACGGTTTTTTAATTGTAGAAAACAATGCTTTCACTTGGAATCATAGGGAAATATAGAATTTGACTACAATTAAGAATATTGGATCATTTTACCTAATAAAAATTTGAGAAAGAATTCTAGACAGTACAAACTTCAGATCTCGTGTGTGAAGAAATGGCGTTTAATTTATATCTTGCTGAATGCGTGAAGAAAAGTATACACCGAACTCTAGTTTATTTTAGCAAAGTGCAAGTTGCCAAATGATGACGATGCAAGTTTGATGTAGGTAATATCCATGACGATGCAAGTCCTTATAACTCCTACAACTTCACTTATTGCTCCGACAACGAAGATGATAATCACTCACGGTCATTTCTAAGTCAAGATCTACAACATGGAGAGAAGGCCAAGAATTTTACGAGGTTGACCACAAGAGGCCATAGGCAAAATGTAAGGCATGATATAACCAAGCATAAGAATATAAAGAGATGATCGGATGTTGATATCCGTAGCCAAATGCTACACCGCTTTTTTGTGGAGGAGATTCACAAGCGGCGTTTATCCAAGACTGTTGCTGCTATTGAGAACATCGGTTACCATGAGCCAGCTTCGTAAATTTGAGTTTGTTGGTTTTTTAATAAAGATTGAAGATTGTATATAATAATAAAGGTTTGAACCCTGAAACTTGTGAGTTTGATTAATTGGAGTGAACTAGGTACTATGGTGTGTAATTCATGAGAATGTGTAAATGGGTTGAAATATATGTTGCATATGTAAAATGAATCTTTTTTTTCTCAAACTTGCCGTTTGTATGCCTTGTATTTTCGTTGGTGACTTTAGTGATATCGGTCATATTATTGTAACAGTGACTTACTTGTGACCGAAGAGAAAACGATTTTAGTTCGGTTACGAGTAAGAGAGTGTGGTATGCACGCTCGTTCGAGATATCTTGTTTCCACTCAGTTACGTTGTCAAGGGAGCAACGATCCTAGTGGGGTTGGGGAAACGTGTGACAACCGCATATTTTGAAGTATCTTTTCATGGTGCCTTCTGTTGTTTATTTTGTTGATTTTGACCCTATTATTATTGTTATTTCTGTTTTTCACGCTTTTCTTATTGTTTAGTTGGGAATTTATCTATCGTTTTGTCCTTCGTGACGGAAACGTTTAGTACCTAAGTGGCTAGTAGATATAAGTATGCTCGTAAGATAAGTTAGGGTGTGTTATGCCTTCGTTTATACGATTAAGATTAACGTTAAAAATATATTACAAAGTTAGTCCTTTAACGAGGTTAACGTTAAGTTCATAACAAATTCAGTCATTTTAACGAGCAGTTAACAGAAGTTAACGGACAAAGAACTACGCCGCAGTCAATATGGACTGCGACGCAGTCGGGGCTCGGACAGAAAAGGTTAAAACGTCTTTTTCCACTTTTCTTGAGATTCTACAACTACAAACACGTGATTTTGAGCTGGATCTTTCCTATTATGGTTCATTTGATCTAGATTTAGATCTCACAAACATTTCTCATCATCTCTCATACCAATTTTGTAACTTTACATCTTCACCATCTTTTCCTTTTCATTTCTATCATTTCACAAACTCAAAATCTCTCATTTCTCTCTCAAAATTCCAGAAAATATGAACCAAATAATTAACACATAAGTGAATTTTACAAGAGTAGAAGAATTATTCCATCACATTCATCACCATTTGGTAATTGGTTTCCAACAAAATCTTACCTTCTCAATCTTTCTTTTTCTTCTTTGTTTATTTTGGGAATTCTAACATAAACCTTGAGTATTTTTGCAAAGATTTGTCCTCCATCTTCACCTTCATTTTCGGATTTTTGTTCACCATCATGGAAACTTCACCATCTTGAAGTTTGGTAAGCAAAACATCTCTAATTTCTTCATCTTTTCTTATTCCTATAAGCTTCTATTCTAGCACGTGGTGTATTTTTGTGTTGGAGCTTGAATTCTCACCACCACCACCTTTGGAGCACTTTTCCGGGTTATATTCCGTTGTCAATTTTCCGGCGATTTTGGTTGATTTTGCGGAGGTCTTCGGTACTCTCTAATTAATCCCTAAATCTCTTTTCGTTTTCTTAATATTCACTAATTTCGTCTAAGTATTATATAAATAGTTGAATATGGTTAAATTTGAAAGAAAACATAGAGTATTAACATATTAAACATATTATCTACATATTATGAGTTATTGGTGATTAATGACATAAAAATGGTATAATGTTAAAGTAAACTTTTAGAACTATAAGTCATAAGTAATTATGTAATATTCTTGAATTCCACCAAAAGTTGTTTATTTTGAACTCTTTGACACTTTTGGACAATTTTGGGACTAATTGGACTAAAATATACACGTAAGTATTATTTACACTCTAATTAGTATTATTACTTATTATTATGTACAAACTTATATATATATATATATATATATATATATATATATATATATATATATATATATATATATATATATATATATATATATATATATATATATATATAGTGAATGGTTCATGCGAGAAACAATATTTTTGCAAGAACTGCGAGAACTAAATCTAAGCATTTGATTAATTGATCTATGGCTAAATGTTAGATGGTAGTTTCGTAAATATTTTGAAAATAAGATACTATTTGTTACATGGTCTTAGGGGTATTATGGGGAATGTACTACTAACAATTAGTTTTAGATTAAATATATTAAACCTAATTTCTTCCATCAAAATCTTGAAACCGCCGTTCCTCTCTCTCCTTCTCCCGCGCAAAAGGAAAAAAAGAAAAATAGAGATCAATAATTTGTTTATTTGTTTTAATTTAATAATGTATTTTTCAAAGTGAATAATGATGGCTTCCTTTTTTCCATATTCTACAGTGTGTGTATGTGTGTGATTGTATGTTTTTGTAGTTTTTATTTTGAGACGATGAAGATAAAGATTAATTTCGAGATGATGAAGATGAAGATCTGAATATGTGTATCAGTAATTTATTTCGAGATGATGAAGATGAAGATTAATTTCGTTATAGTATTGTAACCTTTATATCAATGATATTTGTATGAGTAATTTAATTAATGTTTATATAAATAAATTCATTATGGTTTTTTAATTTAGAATCATTTTGTTTGTTAAATCACAAAACTTTTCCAGATTTTTTTTAAGGAATGAAAAAGTTGTTAGTATGTGAACATTGGCATGTTCGTGTTAAGATTTTCTGCAATTTTTAGGTTTTATTCGTTGGTTCATATATGACCATGAACTTGTACACATATGAACAATGATTGTTGATATATGAACATTGAGATGTGTCCATATGAACAATGACCAAATAAATATGAACAATGACCAAATAAATGTGAATACAACTCTATGTTTGCTAAAAGAAATCTGCAAATGATTGTAAAATTACTAATTGGTAAAACAAAAAATTGAGATTGTAGAAGTACTAGTTGGTATAATGGTAGAAGAAAGAAATATTAAAACTGAATGTGGCTGGGAAAAAGAGAGAGATAATTATGGTATTTAATTAATATTAGAAAAAAATGAAATTGTTAAATTGACCAATATACCCTTTTTGGAATAAAAAAAATACTATAAAATTAAAAATCAAACCAACCAATCAAAAATGGTTCTCGCAGTTCTCGTAAAAATTGGAGTTCTCTCATAAACCACTCTATATATATATATATATATATATATATTGAGGTTCAAATGGGATCTTAAATTCTGTAGAGATCCAGGGATCCCTTCCTAACCACCTATTTTTCCTTATATCTTTGTTCTTTTTTTTTACTTTTTTTTCTAAAAATTTTTTTTACTTTTTTCTTTTACCTTTTTATTTACTTTTTATTTATTTTTTATTTTTTTTCTTCCGAAAATCACATTTGATTTTCAACCTAACTTTTAAAAATCACATGTGATTTTCAATCTACAAATCTTTTATGGGTAAAATCACGTTTGATTTTAAAAAATTATTGATTGTTTTTTACCAAAATCAAATGTGATTTTTAACCTACAAACTATTTTGCTTATAAAATCACATGTGATTTTCGAGAAACAAATTTTTCAAGTGTGACTTTAAAATTTATAAATTTTGGTTTTTGAAAATCACATGTGATTTTCGACAAAAAAAAATTCACGTGTGATTTTAAAATTTATAAATTTTGGTTTTCGAAAATCATATGTGATTTCAATTTTTTACAAAAAAATCAATGTGATTTTGAAAAAAAAAAAAAAGTTAAGTAAAACATAGCAAAAAAAAAATGAAAACAAAAAACAATATTAAGGGAAAAATGTATGGCTAAGAAGTGAATCCCTGGATCTCTAGAGAATTGGAGATCTCTTTTGAACCTCACCCTATATATATATATATATATATATATATATATATATATATATATATATATATATATATATATATATATATGTATCTTTACATAATAAGTATAAATATAGACTTATATACATAATTACATAATATAATATTTTGGACACATTAGTTATTAACAAGAAGACTAAATATAAACGTAAACGTAAAAGTTAAAAACTTGTTTTTGCCACTAACGGTCTACTGAGCTTCAGCGAGCTATGGTCATAAACTCACTGCGACGCAGTGCAGTCTTGGTGCGCCGCAGTGGGCCCTCAAAACTAAAATGAACAAACATAAGTATAAATAAATACATATATATATATATATATATATATATATATATATATATATATATATATATATATATATATATATATATATATATTATACGTGAAATAGTATACATTGACAAGTATACGTTTTGGACTCAAAACATAATTGCAATCATAAACATAATAGTTATTATTATGATATTCGTTAAACGTATATATTTTCGATAAATATATTTTTCTCAAAAATGCGATCGTAATCTTAAATTTTAATAATAAACTATATCTTTCGTTAAACTTTTATAAAATTGTTTTCAAACTATTTTTACTCAAAATATTTAAATTCTTCAATTATCGAATGTTGACTTTTTAGTTGACTTTGACTCTTTTTCGTATATGTCGACTTTGACTCCTTTTATATCTTGTTTTATGCACTGTGGATTGTGATGCATTTAAATTTAGTGTTACTTTACTTATATGGCTTTGGTGGTAGTATAATGTCACACCCCGCTATAGCGGAAACACGAGATGTGAGAGCTGGAATATCATTACACGGTTATAAACAAAATAAACGGTTCAAGTCATTGCATTTGAAATAGAAATAGTTCATAATTCGAAAACAACCAAGCAGTTTAATTGTTTAACACAACTACATAATACAAAGTTTCAAAATAAATTCCCAAAACAAAAGGGTCTTTCCCAAGGTTCGCCTCACGTGACCATACCGACCCTTCCTTGCCATGCACTTCTACACTTACACTAGTTTCCTGAAACATAAGATAAAGTGTCAACTACATAACGTAGTGAGTGAGTTACAGTTTTAGAGTTTCTCGACAAAAGTTTCCAAAGTGAATATATATATGTAAAAAAAATATCATAAATGATAAGAAGCGGAACGGCGCTAAAACATATATATTTATTAAAAGAGTTTCGAACGTACGCAAGTAAAATAGAACTCGTAACATAAGAGTTGTAGCGGAATCAATCGCTAAAATAATGTATATGCGTAACTAATATGTGCTTAACTAAATTAGTAACTTGTATCAATCACTTGGCATAATATAACATAAGTCTACACTAAACCGATTGTCTGGTCAGATCTAGCCCCAAATGTTTCATTGAGTTTCCACCTGAATCTAGTAATATGTACTTAGGTCGCGAACCACAAGCAAGGAGTTACCTCTCCTAAGTATCGATACCCATAATACTAACGGCTATTGCTAATAGTGTATAATGTTTATGAACTCTAAAAACGGGGCAATTTGAATTCTGTTTCTAAATATAGTTGTGACAACCGTCTTATTTCAGGTGAAAAACCGCATTCTCTACCTTTAACTTAACTTTGTATTGACCTTGTCGTTACTTGTCTCGTAAACTCGTGTACGTCAGAATCGAAATCGGAATCACAAAATGAATCCTAATACCAAGAAAATACTTAGTGAACTTGTCTAAGTTCCTATTTAAAATAACCTGAAACTTTCAACTAACGAAACGCTAAACAATGGAACGAACGAAAAACGAAAAAGACAAATCTGCCCTCCAACCGCGCCGCAGTGAGGCCACCGCGCCGCGGTGGAGTGCGCAGACAGCCACTTTTCGTTAACTTTTAAAACTTAATCAAACGGACCCCAAACCTGAGCCCAACACTTTGGCTCCGGGTCAAACACATTAAAATCCTTCTAAGGGTCCAGTGACTCTATTTTGAATCACATATAACACCAACTTAAACACATTACATACACACACACACACACTCATATCAAACACTCTCTAGCTCTCTCTCACTTGAAGTTTTAGACAAACACCCACTTTAATCCTCTTCATTTACAGAAGCATTCCCACCCAAAAACACATATTTTAACCACATATAAACACACCAAAACGTTCATCAAGTAAGGAGGAAGAAAGGGGTTGCACACATTTGGTTTAAAAGTTCATTGCTAAGCTTTTGGGTCAAATTCTTGAAGAATTCACTCCAATCACCTTCAAACCATCTTACTTTCGGTAAAAATCCTTCAAAACTTCTGTCTTTGTTGTTTATACTCGTTGCATGTAACATCTAACACCTAAAAATGAGTTTATATGAAAATATTTGACCATTTATGAACAAAAACGGGATTTTTCAAAATGCATGGTTAGATCTATAGATTGTGGTTAAGAACACTATATAAACTGTAAGACATCCATTATTTAGGTATATCTTTGGTTGCATGTCAAAATCCGACTTAAAAACATCAATTTTCTTCAAAAACGAGTTTGGCCAAGAACCCGTCACACTGACCGCGGCGCAGTCGCTCCACCACGGCGCAGTCGAGGTTTTACCTCTGACTGCGGCGTAGTCCCCTCACCGCGACGCAGTCATGTGACGGACAGAGTCCAATTGCTAAGCTTAAACTTTTTGAACGGTAACTCTAAGGTGTCATCTAACTTATGCCCGAAACTGAAATATATGAACTATAACCTGTAATGAGAGTGACTTACATATAAATGAACTAAATGAACAAGTTTTATATGACATTGTTTTGGAAATTATATGAAATGTGTTCATTGAAATTGTTAAGCGGGAAAGTGTACAAAAATTGGATTTAATGATTTTGGCGCGGAAGCGCTGCCCGATTTTCAATAGACCTAAACCCGACACTTAAAATAAAAGCATTTCATTATCCAATAAACGTATAAACAATGGTACTCATTAAATCTTGGTATTACAATAGGATTCCCGTGATTTCCGATCCGACTCGATTACTCTTCGCACTCGTAGCTTATCTTCGCAAACAGTGAGTTACAACCCCACTTTATTTACTGTTTTCAAATAATTTTTGGGGGAAACATGAGATCTAAATGAACTTTGGAACTGTTATGAACTTTTGGTACAATTGTGAACTCTATTGAACGTTTTGTGAAACCTATGCTTAAATAGTTTTATTGCCCGTTTGGCATATTATAAACTAATGGTTTGCCACCTTTATTCGGCTTAATGGTTCGCCACCTTTACTCGGCTTGTTGGTTCAAAACTATGTTAAACTTATTTATTGCCACTCTCGGCTCCCGTATGAACTTTGATTGATCGTATAACTAACGTGACTCTTGAGGGATATAACTAACCATAAGTGACTACTATCAGATATAAAATGAAACATTAGTGCCCATCCTGGAACACACACTATTAGCTTTGATAAGCCGTTTAGTAATTATGGGTATCGATACTTAGGAAATAACCGTTCCTTGCTTAGGCGGCAGCTTAAGTACATATTACTTGATCAGACATGACTCCCCGTAGATAGTTGGGGTAAGGGGCCTCACGGTTGGTAATTCGGTTTAGTGTGAACACTTAAGTTATATTATGCCAAGTAGTCGTTATACATGAATTCAATCAATAGTTTACTTATCTTACGCGTATAGAGTTATACGACGTCCGCAACTATCTTTTGAGCAACTTTTGGATCGAAACTATTCTTTAAGTATTGTTCTACTTTTAGAAACTTCTAAGTATAGACATACTTAACTCAAAACTCTTTTAGTCGAGGACTAGAAAACTGTAACTCACTCACTACTTTATTGTAGTTGACACTTTATCTCTTGTTTCAGGAAACCAAATGTAAGATACGAAGTGCATTCTGTGGATGGGTCTGGCATGTCACGTGAAGTCAAGAATCGGGAGAAGACCTATTTTGATTATATTTGGGAATTTTGTTAAACGATTTACTATGTTCTTATGTTATGTACTTGTCAAATGCTTGGTTATCTTTAAACTGTAAACTCATGTTTTGTTGTTAATGACTTGAAACCGTATGTTTTTAATTATAACTCGTGTGATGATATCTTTGCTCTTCACATTCCGTGTTTCCGCTTTAGCGGGGTGTGACAGACTTGGTATCAGAGCACAAGTTATAGTGAAAACGGTTTTAAGAATTTTTCAAAATTTTTGAAACCAAACTATAACCAAGGCTTTTTCAGAAAAATCATTTCACGAGCTTTCGAACTTTAGTAGATTAATTCCGCAATCGCATGGTTTGCTTTTAACTAGGCGTAACTTGATTAACTATGCCTAGTTCAAAATGAATTTTGCGAGAACGGAAAGTAATTGCTATCGTTAAACGGTTTTCGAGTCGAAAAATTCCCGGTCTGATCCATTCCCGATTCTCACGTGACTGACCCATACATGCATTTTCGTTTACATTTTTCCTTATTTTTCTGTACTCACGTAACTTATTATTCGCAGATCCGACATGTCTCAGTCTTCGCATTCACGATCCCAGTCCCGCTCACTTTCTCGAGCCCTTCCCCGCGCGAAGCATCTGAGGATCGCGTAGCATCCGAGAGTCAGCGTCACCAGACGACTGACCCGACTGAGGAGAGCTCGATGGCGATCTCCAGCAGCGTTGGCACCTCCAGCCCGAGGACCGTACTACCAGCTGCACCACCGGCACCCGTTGCACCACCGCCCCAGCGGCGTGGACCCCGTGTCGTTATGACGGCACGCAAGCAGGTCGTCCTTCCAGGTCGACTACCTGATAGGATGGCCGCACAGCAGGCCGGTCCATCCAGACCCGCACCTCCACACCTCCCGTTCGGTCACCCACCTCCCGAGGCACCGCGCACCTCCATGCTTGATCACTACTCGTGGAAGCGGCAACTTGAGCGAGAGAAGATGCAGCGTGCCCGTGACGCTGAAGCTGCCAGGCAGAGGACACCGCCTACTCTCCAGACTCCCCCTCCTGCCGCATTCTTGCACCTTCACCGCGAGGTAAGGGGACTATCCGAGGAGGCCCAGCAGCAAGGGCTTCTCCTCTGTGAGGTCTCTGATGCCGCGCATCGATTGTCGGAGCAGGCATTGCGACATCTCTCTACGGCTCAGGCCACGGCCCGGACGGTGCAACGTCTGGTGGGAGTTTGCTTGGTTATGGGGACCCTATTGGCGGTTGTTATCGCCAAGATGCTTTTCGAGAGGCGCCGCTAGTTATCTACTTTATTTATTGTACTGTAGGCTCGAGTTGTAATTTTCCAGTGTACACAACTCAAAGCTATATCTATTTTATTTCCATATGTATTGTACTTGTACTTCAGTCTCATTTTGAACCTTGTATTCAACTCTATTGTTATTAATGAATGGAAATTCTATCTTATTATCTATATTTGCCATTGTCGTGTGAATCTCTTGAATTGTGGTCATGCGTGTTATATTATCCTCTCTTGCTAATCTTGCGTATCGTTGTTGTTGTCCTATTTGTTCTTATCGTTTATTCCTAATCGTGCGTTCTAATCTGACTCTTTCGTCTGTTGTAGAATCATGCCTCCTAGACCTACTAACGCTAGCCGCATTGCCGAGCAAGTTGCTGCTCAGTTGAACGCAGCTATGCCCAACATGATCGCTCAGATCACCGCTGGGATCAACGCTAACGTCAACAACCATCAACAGCAGCAACAGCAACAGCAACAGCAGCAGCAGCAGCAACAACAACAACAACAGCAGAATCAGAACAACAACAACAACCAGAATCAGAACCAACACCAGCACCAAAACCCTCCCGCCTGTAATTACAAAGGCTTCATGGCATGCACTTACAGCAGAAGAGGCCCGGCAGGACCCAAATGCGGTGAACGGTACGTTTTCTGTGAACCACCACTATGCATCTGTTTTGTTCGATTCAGGAGCAGAAAGAAGCTTCGTATCCTTAGAATTTAGACCCTTCATTAATATAGGATCTAAGGTTCTTAAGGATAGCTTCACCGTAGAGTATGCCAACGGTCAGGAATTTGAGGCTAAGGATATAATCATAGGATGTTCAATATGCCTAGCTGATAAAACGTTCCCCATTGACTTAATCCCGATTGAGCTAAAGAGCTTTGACATCATAGTCGGAATGGACTGGTTATCTCGGTTCCGGGCCGAGATCGTCTGTTTCGACAAACTTATTCGTATCCCTCTATCAGACGGCGAAACCCTTGTTGTGCAAGGCGACAAACCTGGACAGCAACTTCGCATCGTCTCCAGCGTTAAAATGCACAAGTACCTCAAAAAGGACTGCGATAGCTCGTCCCCCTGGGGAGCCCCAATCCTCTTCGTTAAGAAGAAAGACGGATCCTTCCGAATGTGCATTGATTACCGAGAACTGAACAAGCTGACCGTCAAGAACCGATACCCACTTCCGAGGATCGATGATCTGTTCGATCAGTTGCAGGGTGCAACTTACTTCTCTAAGATCGACCTCTGCTCGGGTTATCATCAGGTTCGAGTCAGTGAGAACGACATTCCAAAAACCGCTTTCCGAACCCGATACGGACATTACGAATTTCTGGTCATGCCATTTGGTCTGACCAACGCACCAGCGGTGTTCATGGATCTGATGAACAGGGTGTGTCGACCGTATTTGGATATATTCGTAATCGTATTCATAGATGACATCCTCATCTACTCTAGGAACAAGGAGGACCATGCGAAACATTTGAAACTCATCCTCGAACTTCTTAAGGAACAGAAACTGTACGCCAAATTCTCGAAGTGCGAATTTTGGCTCCGAGAGGTACACTTCCTTGGCTATGTGATCAACCAAGAGGGAATTCATGTCGATCCAGCAAATATCGAAGCGATTGAGAGATGGCAAGCCCCCACGACTCCCACCGAAATCCGACAGTTCTTAGGATTGGCGGGCTTTTATCGGAGATTTATTAAAAATTTCTCAAAAATCGCTAAGCCGCTGACCGAACTTACTCAGAAAGATAAGGACTTCACCTGGGGAGAACAACAAGATGAATCCTTCCAGAAACTGAAGCATGAACTGTGCCACACACCGATTCTGTCCCTACCGGAGGGTACAGATAATTTCGTAGTGTTTTGCGATGCGTCTCACCAAGGACTTGGATGTGTCCCTATGCAAAAGGAAAAGGTCAACGCATACGCATCGAGTCAGTTGAAGGTTCACGAACAGAATTATACCACACACGACTTAGAGCTGGGAGCTGTCGTGTTTGCGCTAAAGATTTGGAGGCATTATTTGTACGGCACTAAGTGCACGGTGTTCACGGATCACAAAAGCCTTCAACATATCCTCGAGCAGAAAATGCTCAAAATGAGACAACGGAGATGGATCGAACTCTTAAGCGACTACGATTGCGAGATCAAATACCACCCGGGTAAAGCAAACGTAGTAGCTGACGCCCTGAGTCGTAAGGAAAGGGCAAAACCATCTCGAGTTAGAGCATTGGGGATTCAGGTTCAGACTAGCCTCCAAACGCAGATTTCTAAAGCTCAGCAGGAAGCATTGAAACCCGAGAACCTTAAAGGCGAAACCCTGCACAATCACGAAAAGGAATTTGAACTTAAATCGGACGGAATCCATTACTTCAAGAATCGAGCATGGATTCCGAGAGCCGAAGACCTTCACAAGCTCATTTTGGACGAGGGCCACCGATCCCGATACTCTATTCATCCGGGATCCTACAAGTTGTATAAGGATCTACGGGAATACTATTGGTGGCGGGGCATGAAGAAGGACATAGCCTTGTATGTGGCTAAGTGCCTTACTTGCTCGAAGTTCAAGGCAGAATATCAGAAACCGTCTGGGTTATTGCAACAACCGGAGATCCCCATGTGGAAGTGGGAACAGATCTCCATGGATTTCATTGCTAAACTGCCCCGTACGGCAAGGGGTAATGATACAATCTGGGTGATTGTGGATCGATTGACCAAATCCGCACACTTTCTGCCGGTAAGAGAGAACCATTCGATGGAGAAGTTCGCGCAGATTTACATTAACGAGATCGTCTCTCGTCATGGGACGCCCCTCTCCATTATTTCCGATAGGGATAGTCGATTCACGTCTCGGTTTTGGAACGCGCTTCAGAAATCGCTCGGGACGCGACTAGACCTCAGTACTGCATACCACCCTCAGACCGATGGTCAGAGTGAAAGGACGATTCAGACACTTGAAGATATGCTGAGAGCGTGTGTAGTTGACTTCGGAGGAAGTTGGGACGCTCACTTGCCATTAGTTGAGTTTTCCTATAACAATAGCTACCATGCCAGCATCAAGTGTGCCCCGTTCGAGGCCTTATACGGACGCAAGTGCCGGTCGCCGCTTTGTTGGTTGGAAGCTGGCGATCGACAACTAACAAGGCTCGACATCGTCCAGGAAACCATTGACAAAATCACTACCATTCGGGAAAGGCTGAAGACATCTCGTACTCGGCAGAAGAGCTATGCCGATAACCGAAGGAAACCTCTCGAGTTCCAGGTGGGCGATAGAGTACTCCTAAAAATATCGCCGTGGAAAGGGGTAGTCCGTTTCGGGAAACGCGACAAGCTAAGCCCAAGGTACACAGGCCCCTTTGAGGTAATTGAGCGTATCGGCCCAGTGGCGTATCGACTTCAACTTCCGCAAACTCTTTCTAACGTCTACAACGTCTTCCATGTCTCGCACTTGAAAAAGTGCTTATCGGACGAGACCATTGTCATCCCACTGGACGAAGTCCAGATCGACAACAAGCTTAACTTCATCGAAGAACCGCTTGAGGTTGTAGATCGAGAGGTCAAACAACTCAAGCAAAGTCGTATCCCTATTGTCAAGGTTCGGTGGAATTCCCGACGAGGTCACGAATTCACTTGGGAACGTGAAGACCAGATTCGTCAGAAGTATCCACATCTGTTCAGAGATCCTTCCTCCGATGAGGCGAACTAAATTTCGGGACGAAATTATTTTCAACCCGGGGAGAATGTGACAACCGTCTTATTTCAGGTGAAAAACCGCATTCTCTACCTTTAACTTAACTTTGTATTGACCTTATCGTTACTTGTCTCGTAAACTTGTGTACGTCAGAATCGAAATCGGAATCACAAAATGAATCCTAATACCAAGAAAATACTTAGTGAACTTGTCTAAGTTCCTATTTAAAATAACCGGAAACTTTCAACTAACGAAACGCTTAACAATGGAACGAACAAAAAACGAAAAAGGCAAATCTGCCCTCCAACCGCGCCGCAGTGAGGCCACCGCGCCGCGGTGGAGTGCGCAGACAGCCACTTTTCGTTAACTTTTAAAACTTAATCAAACGGACCCCAAACCCGAGCCCAACACTTTGGCTCCGGGTTAAACACATTAAAAGCCTTCTAAGGGTCCAGTGACTCTATTTTGAATCACATATAACACCAACTTAAACACATTACATACACACACACTCATATCAAACACTCTCTAGCTCTCTCTCACTTGAAGTTTTAGACAAACACCCACTTTAATCCTCTTCATTTACAGAAGTATTCTCACCCAAAAACACATATTTTAACCACATATAAACACACCAAAACGTTCATCAAGTAAGGAGGAAGAAAGGGGTTGCACACATTTGGGTTAAAAGTTCATTGCTAAGCTTTTGGGTCAAAATCTTGAAGGATTCACTCCAATCACCTTCAAACCATCTTACTTTCGGTAAAAATCCTTCAAAACTTCTGTCTTTGTTGTTTATACTCGTTGCATGTAACATCTAACACCTAAAAATGAGTTTATATGAAAATATTTGACCATTTATGAACAAAAACGGGATTTTTCTAAATGCATGGTTAGATCTATAGATTGTGGTTAAGAACACTATATAAACTGTAAGACATCCATTATTTAGGTATATCTTTGGTTGCATGTCAAAATCCGACTTAAAAACATCAATTTTCTTCAAAAACGAGTTTGGCCAAGAACCCGTCACACTGACCGCGGCGTAGTCGCTCCACCACGGCGCAGTCGAGGTTTTACCTCTGACTGCGGCGTAGTCCCCTCACCGCGGCGCAGTCATGTGACGGACAGAGTCCAATTGCTAAGCTTAAACTTTTTGAACGGTAACTCTAACGTGTCATCTAACTTATGCCCGAAACTGAAATATATGAACTATAACCTGTAATGAGAGTGACTTACATATAAATGAACTAAATGAACAAGTTTTATATGACATTGTTTTGGAAATTATATGAAATGTGTTCATTGAAATTGTTAAGCGGGAAAGTGTACAAAAATTGGATTTAATGATTTTGGCGCGGAAGCGCTGCCCGATTTTCAATAGACCTAAACCCGACACTTAAAATAAAAGCATTTCATTATCCAATAAACGTATAAACAATGGTACTCATTAAATCTTGGTATTACAATAGGATTCCCTTGATTTCCGATCCGACTCGATTACTCTTCGCACTCGTAGCTTATCTTCGCAAACAGTGAGTTACAACCCCACTTTATTTACTGTTTTCAAATAATTTTTGGGGGAAACATGAGATCTAAATGAACTTTGGAACTGTTATGAACTTTTGGTACAATTGTGAACTCTATTGAACGTTTTGTGAAACCTATGCTTAAATAGTTTTATTGCCCGTTTGGCATATTATAAACTAATGGTTTGCCACCTTTATTCGGCTTAATGGTTCGCCACCTTTACTCGGCTTGTTGGTTCAAAACTATGTTAAACTTATTTATTGCCACTCTCGGCTCCCGTATGAACTTTGATTGATCGTATAACTAACGTGACTCTTGAGGGATATAACTAACCATAAGTGACTACTATCAGATATAAAATGAAACATTAGTGCCCATCCTGGAACACACACTATTAGCTTTGATAAGCCGTTTAGTAAATATGGGTATCGATACTTAGGAAATAACCGTTCCTTGCTTAGGCGGCAGCTTAAGTACATATTACTTGATCAGACATGACTCCCCGTAGATAGTCGGGGTAAGGGGCCTCACGGTTGGTAATTCGGTTTAGTGTGAACACTTAAGTTATATTATGCCAAGTAGTCGTTATACATGAATTCAATCAATAGTTTACTTATCTTACGCGTATAGAGTTATACGACGTCCGCAACTATCTTTTGAGCAACTTTTGGATCGAAACTATTCTTTAAGTATTGTTCTACTTTTAGAAACTTCTAAGTATAGACATACTTAACTCAAAACTCTTTTAGTCGAGGACTAGAAAATTGTAACTCACTCACTACTTTATTGTAGTTGACACTTTATCTCTTGTTTCAGGAAACCAAATGTAAAATACGAAGTGCATTCTGTGGATGGGTCTGGCATGTCACGTGAAGTCAAGAATCGGGAGAAGACCTATTTTGATTATATTTGGGAATTTTGTTAAACGATTTACTATGTTCTTATGTTATGTACTTGTCAAATGCTTGGTTATCTTTAAACTGTAAACTCATGTTTTGTTGTTAATGACTTGAAACCGTATGTTTTTAATTATAACTCGTGTGATGATATCTTTGCTCTTCACATTCCGTGTTTCCGCTTTAGCGGGGTGTGACAGACTTGGTATCAGAGCACAGGTTATAGTGAAAACGGTTTTAAGAATTTTTCAAAATTTTTGAAACCAAACTATAACCATGGCTTTTTCAGAAAAATCATTTCACGAGCTTTCGAACTTTAGTAGATTAATTCCGCAATCCCATGGTTTGCTTTTAACTAGGCGTAACTTGATCAACTGTGCCTAGTTCAAAATGAATTTCGCGAGAACGGAAAGTAATTGCTATCGTTAAACGGTTTTCGAGTCGAAAAATTCCCGGTCTGATCCATTCCCGATTCTCACGTGACTGACCCATACATGCATTTTCGTTTACATTTTTCCTTATTTTTCTGTACTCACGTAACTTATTATTCGCAGATCCGACATGTCTCAGTCTTCGCATTCACGATCCCAGTCCCGCTCACTTTCTCGAGCCGCTTCCCCGCGCGAAGCATCTGAGGATCGCGTAGCATCCGATAGTCAGCGTCACCAGACGACTGACCCGACTGAGGAGAGCTCGATGGCGATCTCCAGCAGCGTTGGCACCTCCAGCCCGAGGACCGTACTACCAGCTGCACCACCGGCACCCGTTGCAGCACCGCCCCAGCAGCGTGGACCCCGTGTCGTTATGACAGCACGCAAGCAGGTCGTCCTTCCAGGTCGACTACCTGATAGGATGGCCGCACAGCAGGCCGGTCCATCCAGACCCGCACCTCCACATCTCCCGTTCGGTCACCCACCTCCCGAGGCACCGCGCACCTCCATGCTTGATCACTACTCGTGGGAGCGGCGGCTTGAGCGAGAGAAGATGCAGCGTGCCCGTGACGCTGAAGCTGCCAGGCAGAGGACACCGCCTACTCTCCAGACTCCCCCTCCTGCCACATTCTTGCACCTTCACCGCGAGGTAACGGGACTATCCGAGGAGGCCCAGCAGCAAGGGCTTCTCCTCTGTGAGGTCTCTGATGTCGCGCATCGATTGTCGGAGCAGGGATTGCGACATCTCTCTACGGCTCAGGCCATGGCCCGGACGGTGCAACGTCTGGTGGGAGTTTGCTTGGTTATGGGGACCCTATTGGCGGTTGTTATCGCCAAGATGCTTTTCGAGAGGCGCCGCTAGTTATCTACTTTATTTATTGTACTGTAGGCTCGAGTTGTAATTTTCCAGTGTACACAACTCAAAGCTATATCTATTTTATTTCCATATGTATTGTACTTGTACTTCATTCTCATTTTGAACCTTGTATTCAACTCTATTGTTATTAATGAATGGAAATTCTATCTTATTATCTATTTGTGCCATTGTCGTGTGAATCTCTTGAATTGTGGTCGTGCATGTTATATTATCCTCTCTTGCTAATCTTGCGTATCGTTGTTGTTGTCCTATTTGTTCTTATCGTTTATTCCTAATCGTGCGTTCTAATCTGACTCTTTCGTCTGTTGTAGAATCATGCCTCCTAGACGCACTAACGCTAGCCGCATTGCCGAGCAAGTTGCTGCTCAGTTGAACGCAGCTATGCCCAACATGATCGCTCAGATCACCGCTGGGATCAACGCTAACGTCAACAACCATCAGCAGCAGCAGCAGCAACAGCAACAACAACAGCAGTAGCAGCAGCAGCAGCAACAAGAGCAGAATCAGAACAACAACAACAACAACCAGAATCAGAACCAACACCAGCACCAAAACCCTCCCGCCTGTAATTACAAAGGCTTCATGGCATGCAAGCCTAAAGAGTTCCACGGCACCACCGGAGCTGTAGGACTTGTGTCCTGGTTCGAGAGCATCGAATCAGTCTTGCACATTAGCAGGTGTGCCGAGGCCGACAAGGTAGAGTACGCTTCTTGCATATTACATGGGATGGCTTTAACCTGGTGGAATAATGTGGTTCGAACCAGAAGGCGTGACACCGCCTATGCTCTCTCCTGGGATCAATTCAAAAACCTCATGATTGAGGAATACTGTTCTAAGGGATAAATCAAGAAGCTTGAGGCGGAACGGTGGAATCACGCGATGGTCGGGAATGACATTGAAGGGTACAGCACCCGATTTCATGAGCTGGCCCGACTGGTTCCGAGGCTAGTGACTCCTGAAGAAAACCGCATTGACCGTTATGTCTCCGGTCTCGTCCCCGAGATCCGGGGAATGGTCATCTCAGCTGAACCCCAAACCCTTCAGAGCGCAATCATTCTGGCGCACAGACTCACCAGCAACCTCCTCTCTGCTTCAGCACCCTCCAAGAAGGAAGGAGGAGAGAAAAGGAAAGCCGATCTAACCCCCCGGAGAAGCGACAGGAACAAGAAACAGAAAACCACCCGCAACTTTGCGGTGACTGCTGCACCACCACTACCACCAGCTGGAAACCGAAACTATACGGGGACGAACCCCAAGTGCAACAAGTGCAATTACCATCACCACGGGAACTGCCCAGTATATTTAAAGTGCCAGAAGGTGGGGCACTTCGCCAGATATTGTCCGGATAAAGTGGTGGTGCAGGGTCAGAAGCCGGTGTGCTTCGAGTGTGGAAGCGACCAACATTTCCGTAACGCCTGCCCCAAGCTTCAGAATGCCCAACCAAACCAAGGCGGGCGGGGTCGCGGACGTGCTTTCGCACTTACAGCAGAAGAGGCCCGGTAGGACCCAAATGCGGTGAACGGTACGTTTTCTGTGAACCACCACTATGCATCTGTTTTGTTCGATTCAGGAGCAGAAAGAAGCTTCGTATCCTTAGAATTTAGACCCTTCATTAATATAGGATCTAAGGTTCTTAAGGATATCTTCACCGTAGAGTATGCCAACGGTCAGGAATTTGAGACTAAGGATATAATTTTAGGATGTTCAATATGCCTAGCTGATAAAACGTTCCCCATTGACTTAATCCCGATTGAGCTAAAGAGCTTTGAAATCATAGTCGGAATGGACTGGTTATCTCGGTTCCGGGCCGAGATCGTCTGTTTCGACAAACTTATTCGTATCCCTCTATCAGACGGCGAAACCCTTGTTGTGCAAGGCGACAAACCTGGACAGCAACTTCGCATCGTCTCCAGCGTTAAAATGCACAAGTACCTCAAAAAGGACTGCGATGCATTCCTAACGCATGTCATCGAGCGTAAGCCTAAGGAGAATCGAGTACAAGATATCCCCGTAGTCAAGGATCATCCAGAGGTCTTTCCTGAGGATCTACCCGGGCTACCACCTCACCGACAAGTGGAATTTCGAATAGACCTAGTTCCTGGCGCAACACCGGTTGCCAAGACGCCGTACCGTCTAGCACCCCCATAAATGCAAGAGTTATCTAAGCAGCTACAGGAACTCTTGGATCACGGTCTCATTCGTCCGAGCTCGTCCCCCTGGGGAGCCCCAATCCTCTTCGTTAAGAAGAAAGACGGATCCTTCCGAATGTGCATTGATTACCGAGAACTGAACAAGCTGACCGTCAAGAACCGATACCCACTTCCGAGGATCGATGATCTGTTCGATCAGTTGCAGGGTGCAACTTACTTCTCTAAGATCGACCTCTGCTCGGGTTATCATCAGGTTCGAGTCAGTGAGAACGACATTCCAAAAACCGCTTTCCGAACCCGATACGGACATTACGAATTTCTCGTCATGCCATTTGGTCTGACCAACGCACCAGCGGTGTTCATGGATCTGATGAACAGGGTGTGTCGACCGTATTTGGATAAATTCGTAATCGTATTCATTGATGACATCCTCATCTACTCTAGGAACAAGGAGGACCATGCGAAACATTTGAAACTCATCCTCGAACTTCTTAAGGAACAGAAACTGTACGCCAAATTCTCGAAGTTCGAATTTTGGCTCCGAGAGGTACACTTCCTTGGCCATGTGATCAACCAAGAGGGAATTCATGTCGATCCAACAAAGATCGAAGCGATTGAGAAATGGCAAGCCCCCACGACTCCCACCGAAATCCGACAGTTCTTAGGATTGGCGGGCTTTTATCGGAGATTTATTAAAAATTTCTCAAAAATCGCTAAGCCGCTGACCGAACTTACTCAGAAAGATAAGGACTTCACCTGGGGAGAACAACATGATGAATCCTTCCAGAAACTGAAGCATGAACTGTGCCACGCACCGATTCTGTCCCTACCGGAGGGTACAGATAATTTCGTAGTGTTTTGCGATGCGTCTCACCAAGGACTTGGATGTGTCCCTATGCAGAAGGAAAAGGTCATCGCATACGCATCGAGACAGTTGAAGGTTCACAAACAGAATTATACCATACACGACTTAGAGCTGGGAGCTGTCGTGTTTGCGCTAAAGATTTGGAGGCATTTTTTGTACGGCACTAAGTGCACGGTGTTCACAGATCACAAAAGCCTTCAACATATCCTCGAGCAGAAAATGCTCAAAATGAGACAACGGAGATGGATCGAACTCTTAAGCGACTACGATTGCGAGATCAAATACCACCCGGGTAAAGCAAACGTAGTAGCTGACGCCCTGAGTCGTAAGGAAAGGGCAAAACCATCTCGAGTTAGAGCATTGGGGATTCAGGTTCAGACTAGCCTCCAAACGCAGATTTCTAAAGCTCAGCAGGAAGCATTGAAACCCGAGAACCTTAAAGGCGAAACCCTGCACAATCACGAAAAGGAATTTGAACTTAAACCGGACGGAATCCATTACTTCAAGAATCGAGCATGGATTCCGAGAGCCGAAGACCTTCGCAAGCTCATTTTGGACGAGGGCCACCGATCCCGATACTCTATTCATCCGGGATCTGACAAGTTGTATAAGGATCTACGGGAATACTATTGGTGGTCGGGCATGAAGAAGGACATAGCCTTGTATGTGGCTAAGTGCCTTACTTGCTCGAAGGTCAAGGCAGAATATCAGAAACCGTCTGGGTTATTGCAACAGCCGGAGATCCCCATGTGGAAGTGGGAACAGATCTCCATGGATTTCATTGCTAAACTGCCCCGTACGGCAAGGGGTAATGATACAATCTGGGTGATTGTGGATCGATTGACCAAATCCGCACACTTTCTGCCGGTAAGAGAGAACCATTCGATGGAGAAGTTCGCGCAGATTTACATTAACGAGATCGTCTCTCGTCATGGGACGCCCCTCTCCATTATTTCCGATAGGGATAGTCGATTCACGTCTCGGTTTTGGAACGCGCTTCAGAAATCGCTCGGGACGCGACTAGACCTCAGTACTGCATACCACCCTCAGACCGATGGTCAGAGTGAAAGGACGATTCAGACACTTGAAGATATGCTGAGAGCGTGTGTAGTTGACTTCGGAGGAAGTTCAGACGCTCACTTGCCATTAGTTGAGTTTTCCTATAACAATAGCTACCATGCCAGCATCAAGTGTGCCCCGTTCGAGGCCTTATACGGACGCAAGTGCCGGTCACCGCTTTGTTGGTTGGAAGCTGGCGATCGAAAACTAACAAGGCTCGACATCGTCCAGGAAACCATTGACAAAATCACTACCATTCGGGAAAGGCTGAAGACATCTCGTACTCGGCAGAAGAGCTATGCCGATAACCGAAGGAAACCTCTCGAGTTCCAGGTGGGCGATAGAGTACTCCTAAAAATATCGCCGTGGAAAGGGGTAGTCCGTTTCGGGAAACGCGACAAGCTAAGCCCAAGGTACACAGGCCCCTTTGAGGTAATTGAGCGTATCGGCCCAGTGGCGTATCGACTTCAACTTCCGCAAACTCTTTCTAACGTCTACAACGTCTTCCATGTCTCGCACTTGAAAAAGTGCTTATCGGACGAGACCATTGTCATCCCACTGGACGAAGTCCAGATCGACAACAAGCTTAACTTCATCGAAGAACCGCTTGAGGTTGTAGATCGAGAGGTCAAACAACTCAAGAAAAGTCGTGTCCCTATTGTCAAGGTTCGGTGGAATTCCCTATTGTCAAGAAAAGTCGTGTCCCTATAACCCGTGTAATGATATTCCAGCTCTTCACATCTCGTGTTTCCGCTATAGCGGGGTGTGGGAGACTTGGTATCAGAGCACAGGTTATAGTGAAAACGGTTTTAAAAATTTTTCAAAAATTTTCGAAACCAAACT
The DNA here is from genome assembly GCA_910822075.1 of Senecio squalidus. NCBI lineage: Eukaryota > Viridiplantae > Streptophyta > Magnoliopsida > Asterales > Asteraceae > Senecio > Senecio squalidus. Next base: position 21,256,110 of record CAJVGC010000508.1, read on the forward strand.
ATAACCAAGGCTTTTTCGGAAGATCATTTATGGGTTCAAACTTTAGGGAATTAATTTCGCGATTGCATGATTGTTTTTAACTATGCATGGCCTGATCACCCATGCCTAGTTGAAAATGAATTATGCAAGGACGGAACGTAATTACTAATGTTAAACCGTTTTTGAGTCAAAAATTCCCGGTCTTATCATTTCCTGATCTCACATGACTGACTCATACATGCATTTCATTACACATTTCCTTTATCATTACTTTGTTTCCCCGTACTTACGAAACTCCTTGTTCGCAGATCCTTCATGTCTCACTCGTCTCGCTCACGATCACCATCGCGATCCCAGTCACGTTCATTACCGAGAGCCGCGTCATTCCGCGAGGCTTCTGAGGGCCACACCGCCTCGGAGAGCCTACGCCACCAGACCACCGACCCCACGGAGGACACCTCCATGTAAGTGTCGAGTAGCATCGGGTCCAGCCCGAGGTCGGTACTACCACCACCTCCACCGGTACCTGTTGCCGCACCACCCCAGTACCAGGTGCCACGTACTCGGCTGACCGCCCGCAAACAGGTCATCCTTCCGGGCCGCTTGCCGGAAAGGATGGCTGCACAGCAGGCTGGTCCGTCCAGACCTGCACCTCCCCACCTTCCGTTCGGGCACCCGCATCCCGAGGCTCCACGCACCTCCATGCTGGACCATTACACGTGGGAGCGACAGCTCGAACGTGAGGAGATGCAGCGGGCCCGTGACGCCGACGCAGCTAGGCAGATGATGCCGCCTACCCTACATCCGCCCCCTCCTGCCGCTTTCTTGCACCTCCACCGCGAGGTAAGGGTACTTTCTGAGGAGGCCCAACAACAAGGGCTTCTCCTCTGTGAGTTCTCCGATGCCGCGCATCGGTTGTCGGAACAGTCGTTGCGACATCTCGCTTCGGCTCAGGCCACAGCCAGGACTGTGCAACGTATGGTTGGGGTATGCTTGGTTATGGGGACTCTATTGGCGGTTATTGTCGCCCAGATGTTTCTCGAGAAACACCGTTAGATTTATCCTTTATTTATTGTACTGTAGGCTTGAGTTGTAATTTTCCAGTGTACACAACTCCAAGCCATTTCCATTTATTTCCTTATGTATTGTATTTGTACTTCATTTTCCTTTGAACTTTGTATTCAACATTATTATTAATGAATGAAATTTCTACCTTTATTATCTACTTTTGCTATTGTCGTATGAATCTTGTATTATGGTCGAATTATTCTTTTGCGTGTGAATCTTTGTCGTGTGAATCTCTTGAATCATTGTCGTGCGTGTACTAATTGTTCTTTCTTAATGCTCTTGCATGGTCGTTATCTTTGTTCATTGGGTTATATCCTTATCGTATTCCATTCGTGCGTTCTAAACTGAATCTTTTTTTTTCTGTTGTAGAATCATGGCACCTCCGCGCTCGAATGCTAGTATCATTGCTGAACAGGTCGCTGCCCAGTTGAATGTAGCGATGCCCAACATGATCGCCCAGATCATTGCTGGGATCAACGCAAATGTCAACAACCACCAGCAGCAGCAGCAGCAGCAACACCAACAGCAACAGCAGCAGCAGCAGCAAAACAACAACCAGAACCAGCAACAAAAACCAAATCCCCCTGCTTGCACCTACAAGAGCTTTACGGCCTGCAAGCCTAAGGAATTCCATGGCACAACTGGTGCCGTAGGACTTGTGTCCTGGTTTGAGAGCATTGAGTCAGTGTTGCACATCAGCAAGTGTGCTGAGGCTGACAAGGTGCAGTACGCCTCCTGCGTACTGCATGGGAAGGCCCTGACTTGGTGGAACAGCTTAGTCCGCACCAGAGGACGCGAGACCACCTATGCTCTCACATGGGACCAATTCAAGAACCTTCTGATAGAGGAGTACTGCCCCAAATGGGAAATTAAGAAGCTCGAGACAGAGCTCTGGGATCACACGATGATCGGAAACGACATCGAAGGGTATACTACCCTATTCCATGAGTTGGCCCGACTGGTTCCGAGGTTGGTAACTCCTGAAGAAAATCGAATCGACCGCTATGTCTCCGGTCTTGTTCCTGAGATCAGAGGAATGGTCATCTCAGCTGAACCTCAAACCCTCCAGAGTGCCATCATTCTAGCTCACCGCCTCACAAGCAACTTACTCACCGCTCCTGCATCCTCCAAGAAGGAGTCGGGTGAGAAGAGAAAGTCTGACCAAACCCCAGGAGAAGCGACCGCAACAAGAAGAAGAAGACCACCCGGAATTTCTCTGTAGCAGCTGTAGCACCACCACCGCCACCCCCACCAACTGCAGCCCGGTACACGGGGACGAACCCCAAGTGCAATAAGTGCAACTTCCACCACCACGGGAACTGCCTGGTGTGCTTGAAGTGCCAAAAGGTAGGGCACTTTGCTAGATACTGCACGGAGAGGGCGATAGTCCCAGGTCAGAAGCCGGTGTGCTTCGAGTGCGGGAGTGATCAGCACTTCCGGAACGCCTGTCCAAGACTCCAGAACGCCCAACCAAACCAAGGTGGGCGAGGTCGAGGACGTGCATTCGCACTCATAGCTGAGGAAGCCCGATAGGACCCAAACGCGGTGAACTGTACGTTTCCTGTTAATAACCACTATGCATCAGTTTTGTTCGATTCAGGGGCTGAGAGAAACTTGTATCCTTAGAATTTAGACCCCTCATTAACTTAGGATCTAAAGTTCTTAAGGATAGCTTCACCATAGAGTACGCTAACGGTCAAGAGTTCGAAGCTAAGGAGATAATCTTAGGATGTTCCATATGCCTATCTGATAAAACCTTCCCCATTGACTTAATTCCAATCGAGCTGAAAACCTTTGATGTAATCGTCGGAATGGACTGGCTGTCTCGTTTCCGAGCCGAGATCGTCTGTTTCGACAAACTTATCCGCATCCCTCTCTCTGACACCGAAACTTTAGTTGTTCAAGGAGACAAACTCGGACGACAACTCCGTATCGTGTCGTCCATGAAAATGCGCAAGTACCTCGAGGAGTACTGTGACGCATTCCTCGCCCACGTTGTCGAACGTAAACCCAAGGAGATCCGTGTACAAGATATCCCAGTAGTCAAGGATCACCCTGAAGTCTTTCCCGAAGATTTACCCGGGCTACCTCCGCATCGACAAGTGGAATTCCGGATAGACCTAGTTCCTGGTGCAGCACCGGTCGCTAAGACACCGTATCGTCTAGCCCCGCCGGAAATGCAAGAGCTATCGAAACAGCTGCAGGAACTCTTGGATCACGGTCTTATTCGTCCAAGCTCGTCCCCCTGGGGAGCCCCAATACTCTTTGTTTAAAAGAAAGACGGATCCTTTCGTATGTGCATCGACTACCGCTAACTGAAGAAGCTGACCGTCAAGAACCGATACCCACTCCCGAGGATCGATGACCTGTTCGACCAGTTGCAGGGTGCAACTTATTTCTCGAACATCGACCTCCGCTTGGGTTATCATCAGGTTCGTGTCAGTGAGACCGACATTCCAAAAACCGCTTTTCGTACTCGTTACGGTCATTACGAATTCCTTGTCATGCCATTTGGTTTAACCAACGCACCAGCGGTGTTCATGGACTTGATGAACAGGGTGTGTAGACCTTATTTGGAAAAATTCGTGATTGTATTCATTGATGACATCCTTATTTACTCGAGAAACAAAGAGGATCACGCGAAACATCTGAAACTTATCTTAGAACTCCTCCTAGATCAGAAACTGTACGCCAAGTTCTCGAAGTGTGAATTTTGGCTCCGGGAAGTACATTTCCTTGGTCATGTGGTCAACCAAGAAGGGATCAATGTAGATCCGGCTAAAATTGTAGCGATCGAGAAATGGCAAGCCCCAACGACTCCTACGGAAATTCGTCAATTCCTAGGGTTGGCCGGCTATTATCGAAGGTTCATCGAGAATTTCTCGAAGATCACTAAGCCACTCACCGAGCTCACTCAGAAGGACAAGGATTTTGTTTGGGGTACAAAACAAGAGGAATCCTTCCAGAAACTTAAACACCAGCTCTGTCGCGCACCGATTTTGTCCCTACCGGAGGGTACGGATAACTTCGTGGTATTCTGCGATGCATCCCATCAAGGACTTGGATGTGTCCTTATGCAGAAGGATAAAGTCATCGCCTACGCCTCAAGAAAACTTAAGGTGCACGAACAAAACTACACCACTCACGACCTAGAGCTGGAAGCCGTCGTATTTGCATTAAAGATCTGGAGACACTATTTGTATGGTACTAAGTGCACTGTTTTCACGGATCATAAGAGCCTTCAACACATTCTAGACCAGAAGATGCTCAACATGAGGCAAAGGAGATGGATCGAACTGCTGAGTGACTACGATTGCGAGATCAAGTACCATCCGGGTAAGGCAAACGTAGTAGCAGACGCCCTGAGTCGTAAGGAAAGGGTAAGACCACTCGAGTTAGAGCATTAGGTATTCAGATTCAGAAAAATCTTCAAACGCAAATCGCCGAGGCTCAGCGAGAAGCGTTGAAACCCGAGAACTTAAAGGGCGAAACATTGCACAATCATGAGAAGGATTTCGAACTCAAATCTGACGGAAACCATTATTTCAAGGGCCGAGCCTGGATTCCGAAATCCGAAGATCTTCGCAAGCTAATTTTGGATGAGGGCCACCGTTCCCGATACTCCATCCACCCTGGATCCGATAAGTTGTACAAGGACCTTCGGGAGTATTATTGGTGGTCGGGCATGAAGAAGGATATCGCCTTGTACGTATCCAAGTGCCTTACTTGCTCGAAGGTCAAGGCGGAATATCAGAAGCCCTCAGGTCTACTGCAACAACCGGAGATTCCTATGTGGAAGTGGGAACAAATCTCCATGGATTTCATTACCAAGTTGCCCCGGACGACAAAGGGTAACGACACGCTTTAGGTAAGTGTTTGGAAAAATATTGGATTTAAAAACTATAGCGCGGAAGCATTGCCCGCTTTTAGTAAAACCAAATACAAACACTTTATAACATAAGCATCTTGTTGACTAACGAGTATAATAATTAATAAGTAATGAAACTTACGCTAAAACTTGGAATAAATTAGGATTCCGGTGATTCCGAGCACTTGTCGAGCGTTTTCCGAGCGCACGCTAGATTCTTCGCAAACCGTGAGTTACAAACCCCTCTTTTAAACGCTTTATACATTTTAGGGGGAAATACGAGTACACAAACGTATGGTTTAAATGCTATTTTACGATTGTTATCGTAAACTTATTCTATAAGCGTTATATGCTAATTTTGCATACTTATAACGAGATACTCTTATGCTTGAAACTTATACTTTATACATAGATTGTATACGCTTGAACACTTGAACTAAAACATATTTTAGCATTGTTGAATGTTTTGCCAACATGCTGTGAATACTCTAGAAACTTATACTTTTATACTTATTGTCTTACACATGTGGAGTGTTCCACCGCTGAGGTAAGGACAACATACACTTATCGTCTTACACATGTGGAGTGTTCCACCGCTGAGGTAATGACGACATGCCTGTTGCGGATGTGACCAACATGTACGTGTGATACCACTAAAATTCCCGACATTTCCAAGTGACATTAGTTTCTATTAATCCCTTTGGAAAGGACCGGTAGTAATATGTGGATAGCGCTATTAGGGTAGTGAGACCCTCACAACAACGTCAAATAACGATTGTGCACTATTACTATTTGGGTAGGCGTTAAGGATTAGCAACAAAACATTGTGAAACACTAGGATCGTCACATAGCCGCACACTATGTGGTCGATGCCTACATAATTTATATGCCACGTTACCTGGTTGGGTACAACGCGCATATGTAAATTCATATACTTATACTTTATGCCACGTTACCTAGTTTGGTACAACGCGCATAAACAAAACTTATATGCTTATTCTTTACGCAAACGTTATGTGCGTCAAAACTCTATATGTTTATACTTACTTGAAACATATGCCACGTTACCTAATTTGGTACAACGCGCATATGCAAAGCTTATATATACTTATACTTTTCGCAAACATTTTATGCGTCAGAAACTTTATATGCTTTTACTACACGTTGTAGCTCACCAACTACGATTCTCGTAGTTGACATTTTACTCGTATTTTCAGAGAACGAGTAAGTGATTGAAGATGCTCACTGTTGGATTGCTTTTGCGGGTTTGCTAGAGACTTCAAGAATAGGGAATGGTTCGGGTGGTTTGGATGTCAACGTTTATTCCGAATTCGAGATGTAAACTTAAGCATAATACTTTTGAATAACTCAATGTTGGTTTTATATATCATAAACTTTGGTACTTATCTATATACTTGTGCAATGAAAATCTCGCTCTTCACATCCCGTGTTTCCGCTTTAGCGGGGTGTGACAGACTTGGTATCAGAGCTCAAGGTTATAGTGAATACCGATTTTTAAAAATCAAACTATAACCGGTTTCTAAACAAAGGATTTTATTTAACCAAAACGTGAAGGCATGGTTTAACTTAAATTATTCGGAGCCTGATCACCTACGGTTAATTTAGACTAAATTATGCTAGAACGGGATTGGTAAACATTTTAAACGAACATTCCCTGGGATATTCTTGAAGTCGGACCCACACAGACTTAGATGCTAAACTTAAGATACTCTATATGCTCAGCTTATTACTAACGCTAACATGAGCGGTAACATCGATTCAATTTCATTTACCTTTCTATGATGCGATGAAAGGACGAATATAACAACGTTAGACATCGAGGTAGATACCTGATGTATACTCTTGAGAACTCATATTTTCCTACGAACTCGATATACATTAGTTATGCATTATCGAGGTATAGGAGCGTTGAGCTAACATTATCGTAACCTATACATACAAACGTACTATTACATTACCGTATAACGACCGGATCAGGACTGGTTTATACTGTCCCATGCCGACTATATCTCCCGTTCTTTAGATGGAGACAAAACATTTTCGACTATCAGCACCATTTACACTTTATTTTGTTGATCTTTACGCTATGCCTTTTATGGCAAATGAGAAGTATTCTCACATATGACACATGAGTGCAGTTATCACTCGACAAACTAAGTGATGCACCCGAGATACCCGGTAGCTAAGAATTTACACCGGAAGACATGATGGGTTCATGCGACATGTTCACGGATCTCCGAGGAATAGTCCAGGAGTTGATGAACTATGATATTCGTATTCACGAACTATAACTCGACATACTTTATACCAAATAAATGGTACATAGGACACTTCGAACAACTCGATGCTAGTTATGAAATTTCATCATGTAAGAGTTTGATAATCGCTATTATCGTTCGCTCGCTTTAGACAAATATGTAGTCATGTGATTGTGACAGTATTGTGAAATGTACACACACATAGTACTAAGTTACAACAAATACATAACTACTTTACCAAATCTCAACTATATATATACACTTAAGCTATATATAGTTACTTCTCTTTCTATAACAAGAAGTGCGTATTGATACGTCGAGTTTACGCGACATAGCAATCTTCCGTCGCACACATCTTCTAATCTTAAATACATGATATGTCCCTAGCATAAACATGTATACGTCATACCTTACCTTCACTTATTGACATTATTATTATGAGAAATAATGTACAATAATTGATGGTACTCGATTAAAGGACTAGCAATTATGAAATCGCAAGGATACTACAAACTTATTTTGAGAATCGTTGGTCAGTGTGGATCCCTAGATTTGAATATGAATCTAAGGTAACTTCAAAACAAGGTAGGTTTTGAAAGTATATCCTAAAACAAAGAATCATTACGATGATATGATCACATTCTTATGTTATGGTGAAACATGGTATAGTTATTTGTCAAACGTATTGAAGTTATGTTTCTACAAGGAAATCATCTAAACTCCTCTGCTCTACGATAAGACCTTATTCATATAAAGGCGACATGGGGAGGACAAGGCTAAACTTATATCCGAAAACACTTACGACTGAGGTTATGACTCATTGCTATCTAACCAAGAAAGTGCCAAAAGGAATCGATTAGTAGTAAGGGGAGTACCCAGAAATATTTCCTGGTAACTTGCCCGAACTATTACTAGCCATCAATAAAGTTAAACAATAACTCAATACTTGGCACAACTCATGTGGCCCGAGCATCTTACAAATCGGAGCCTTCGTGATAGGAGCTGAGGAAGCATGACACGACCCACAAATGCTGATACATTTCTTATTCAAGATGCTAAGATATTCTGCTTAGATAAAACAATTTGTATGCCACTAGGGGATGGTAAAGAACTAATTATACTAGGAGATAAGCCGGGACAAATTTTAAAACTTGTATCGGTGATGAAAATGCGCAAATACCTGAATAAGGGCTGCTTTGCATTGTTAGTAAACATAAAAGATAAACAAACAAAAGCAGCAGACCTTAAGGATTTACCGATAGTTAGATACTATCCGGAGGTATTTCCCGAAGAACTACTAGGATTACCACCTCAGAGACAAGTGGAATTTAGAATTGAATTAATTCCAGGAGCGGCACCAGTGGCAAGAGCGCCATATCGTCTAGCTCCAACGAAAATGCAAGAATTTTCCAATCAAATTAAGGAGTTATTGGATAGGGGATTTATTCGACCCAGGTCATCACCTTGGGGTGCGCTAATTCTTTTCGTTAAGAAGAAATATGGATCATTTCGTATGTGTATCGATTACAGTGAATTGAATAAACTAACCATTAAAAATCGATACCCACTTCCACGAATCGATGATCTATTCGATCAACTCCAAGGCGCAACCTATTTTTCAAAAAAATCGATTTAAGATCTGGATATCCTCAAGTTCTTGTTTCCGAATATGATATTCCAAAAACCGAATTCCGTACTAGATATGGACACTTCGAGTTCCTAGTAATGCCATTTGGACTCACAAATGCACCGACTATATTCATGGAATTAATGAATAAAGTGTGGCGACCATATCTAGACAAATTGTTATCATATTCATTGATGACATTCTAATATATTCTCAAACCAGAGAAGATCACGCAGAGCACTTGAAATTGTTGTTAGGATTACTCAAAGAACAACAACTCTACACGATGTTTTCTAAATGCGAATTCTGGCTGCGGTAAAGTCAAATTTCTCGGTCATGTAATCAATGGATCCGGAATTTACGTTGATCCATCAAAAATCGAGGCTATAGAGAAATGGGAAACTCCTAAAAGTCCGATAGAAATCTGCCAATTGTTAGGATTTGGCTGGATATTATCGGCGATTCATTCTAGACTTCTCCAAAATAGCCAAACCCTTGACCAAATTAACTCAGAAGAACGAGAAGTTTAACTGGGGAGACGCACAAGAGAAAGCTTTCAAGATCCTAAAGACAAAACTGTGCAATGCTCCTATTCTATCTCTTCCAGAGGGAAACGAAGACTTCGTTGTATACTGTGACGCATCTAACCAAGGGTTAGGTTGTGTATTAATACAACAAAACAAAGTTATAGCATATGCATCTCGACAACTTAAGAAACATGAAGTCAATTACGCTACGCATGACTTAGAGTTGGGAGCAATAGTCTTCGCTCTTAAAATCTGGAGACATTATCTATACGGTGCGTTAGGAATCTATATTAAACCCGATTTGAGAATGCGTATAGAAAATGCTCAACCGGAAGCCTTGAAAGTAGACAATAAAAAGGGTTGAAACATTACATAATCATGATAAGGATTTTGTAATGAAGAATGACGGTGTTTATTATTTTAACGATCGGGCATGGATCCCCACACTTAATAACTTGAGGAAGATCGTTATGGATGAAGCACATCGGACACGATACTACATTCATCCAGAGTGGAGCAAGATGTACAAAGATCTCAAGGAACATTACTGGTGGCTCGGTATGTTGCTTTATACATAGAGAAATGCCTAGCTTGTGCAAAAGTAAAGTCTGATTATTAAAAACCATCAGGATTACTACGACAACCAGAAATTCCCAAATAGAAATGGGAATAGATTACAATGGATTTCGTTACTAAATTACCTCGTATGTCGAAGGGTAATGATATGATCTGGATTATAGCAGATCGACTAACGAAACCAACACACTTTATTCTCATCAAGGAAAGTTTTAACGTAGAAAAACTTGTCCACATATAAATCAACGAGATAGTAACTCATCATGGGATTATCACATCAATTATCTCGGATAGAGATACTCATTTTACTTTCAGATTTTGGAAAGCAATCCAAAAATCGTTTGACACTCGATTGGACTTAAGCACAACTTATCGTCCGCAAACTGACGGACAAAGCGAACGTACAATACAAATCTTAGAAGATATGCTAAGAGCGTGTATTATTGACTTCGGAGGAAGTCAGGATAATCATATACCACTAATAGGATTCTTCTATAACAATAGTTAACATGCTATCATCAAATGTGCGCCATTTGAAACTCTTTATAGAAGAAAATGCCGATCTCCACTGTGTTAGTTGGAACCGAGAAATCGACAACTAATCAGCATGGATGTAGTGCAAGAAACAATTGATAAAGTCACAATGATAAAGGAACGACTAAAGACAGCTAGAAGTCGTCAAAAGAGTTACGCTAATGTGCGTACAAAAAAAAAAACCTAGAATTTCAAATCGATGACAAAGTAATTCTTAAGGTATCACCTTGGTAAGGTGCAATACGTCGGGGAAAGCATAGAAAGCTTAGTTCAAGATATGTAGGATCATTCGAGATTTTCGAAAGAATAGGTCTAGTTGCGTATCGTTTGGAACTACCACAAGAGCTTGGTAGCATACATAACACTTTTCATGTATCAAGGCTGAAAACGTGCTTATCAGACAAAACACTCATTACTTCTTTAGAAGAAGTTAAACTAAACGAAAAACTTCAATTCGTTGAAGAGACGATTGAAATCATAAACCGCGAAGTTAAGAAACTTAGGCATAGTCGAATTCCCATAGTAAGGGTACGTTGGAACGCAAGGCGTGGCCCTGAACATGAATGGAAACAAGAGGATCAAACGATGCAAAAGTATCCTCATCTTTTCACTTCTCCCACAACGAATGCTACAAGTTGAAATTTCGGGACGAAATTCTTTCAACGGGGGAAGAATGTGACAACCGTCTTAAAAAGAAAGTCGAGTTCATAAACTTTTAAACTCAAACGCTCACTATTGATACTCGACATAACTTATCTTATGTGTTACGGAGTTACGTAAGCATAACACTTTAAGCTAAGCTCGATGTAACTCATACAAACTTTTTAACGTAGTTTACGTTACTTAAACATTAATCGTGTGTGTCTCGGAATTGAAATCGGAAATCGGAACCAAATCATTAAATGAATTCTAATACCAAGAAAAACATAATGAACTTGCCTAAGTTCATGTCAAAACAAACGAGAAGGAAATCAGAACAACGCATGCACGTAACGATAATGAAAATATTTAAAAGGATTATATTTGAAATAATTTTTAAGTAAAAATAACATAAGTTATTATAAGTTTGTGGTCAAAAAGGACTAACTTTGTAAGGAATTTTACATTTTGAGCTAAAATTGTCATTAAGGCAAAGTTAAGGGTTAAAAGTGTAAATATCAAAATAATTCTTAACTTCATTGTTAAGAAACTAGAAGAAAATATATAGGTTGATGTGTTACGCCGCCAAAGGAAAAAGGTAGAAAATTTAGAAGAAGATTTATATATATATATTTCGAAACCGAAAAACTTAGATTACGAGTTCGTTATTAGCCGGATTAATAAACGGAAAGCGGCATATTACTCCTGGTGTCGAGGGGATCATTTCGGTATAATCGAAAGTTAGTTTCGCGGTGGTTCATTTCGGAGTTATTCGTAGCCGTATCTTATAGGCCCACGTAAAACTTGTTTAAAAAGCTTATTTATAAGTTATTATCGATTTATATGATACTAGGATAAATTTTGTTGAGTTTGGTTAAGTTTGGAAAAATTATAAATTGGTATTTTTCAGGTCCAGAACCGTATCAAACTCGCAGTAAAACATCTTTTTGTGTTGGTAAAAATAGATTATATAACGTTATAAAAATTGTAAGCGGGTAAGTGTTTGGAAAAATATTGGATTTAAAAACTATAGCGCAGAAGCGTTGCCCGCTTTTAGTAAAACCAAATACAAACACTTTATAACATAAGCATCTTGTTGACTAACGAGTATAATAATTAATAAGTAATGAAACTTACGCTAAAACTTGGTATAAATTAGGATTCCGGTGATTCCGAGCACTTGTCGAGCGTTTTCCGAGCGCACGCTAGATTCTTCGCAAACCGTGAGTTAACCCCTCTTTTAAACGCTTTATACATTTTAGGGGGAAATACGAGTACACAAACGTATGGTTTAAATGCTATTTTACGATTGTTATCGTAAACTTATTCTATAAGCGTTATATGCTAATTTTGCATACTTATAACGAGATACTCTTATGCTTGAAACTTATACTTTATACATAGATTGTATACGCTTGAACACTTCAACTAAAACATATTTTAGCATTGTTGAATGTTTTGCCAACATGCTGTGAATACTCTAGAAACTTATACTTTTATACTTATTGTCTTACACATGTGGAGTGTTCCACCGCTGAGGTAAGGACAACATACACTTATCGTCTTACACATATGGAGTGTTCCACCGCTGAGGTAATGACGACATGCATGTGAACTAAACATTTGGACGTCATGTTGCGGATGTGACCAACATGCACGTGTGATACCACTAAAATTCTTGACATTTCCAAGTGACATTAGTTGCTATTAATCCCTTTGGAAAGGACCGGTAGTAATATGTGGATAGCGCTATTAGGGTAGTGAGACCCTCACAACAACGTCAAATAACGATTGTGCACTATTACTATTTGGGTAGGCGTTAAGGCTTAGCAACGAAACATTGTGAAACACTAGGATCGTCACATAGCCGTACACTATGTGGTCGATGCCTACATACTTTATATGCCACGTTACCTGGTTGGGTACAACGTGCATATGTAAATTCATATACTTATACTTTATGCCACGTTACCTAGTTTGGTACAACGCGCATAAACAAAACTTATATGCTTATTCTTTACGCAAACGTTATGTGCGTCAAAACTCTATATATTTATACTTACTTGAAACATATGCCACGTTACCTAATTTGGTACAACGCGCATATGCAAAGCTTATATATACTTATACTTTACGCAAACATTTTATGCGTCAGAAACTTTATATGATTTTACTACACGTTGTAGCTAACCAACTACGATTCTCGTAGTTGACATTTTACTCGTATTTTCAGAGAACGAGTAAGTGATTGAAGATGCTCACTGTTGGATTGCTTTTGCGGGTTTGCTAGAGACTTCAAGAATAGGGAATGGTTCGGGTAGTTTGGATGTGAACGTTTATTTCGAATTCGAGATGTAAACTTAAGCATAATACTTTTGAATAACTCAATGTTGGTTTTATATATCATAAACTTTGGTACTTATCTATATACTTGTGCAATGAAAATCTCGCTCTTCACATCCCGTGTTTCCGCTTTAGCGGGGTGTGACAAGTCGGTTCACGTCCCGCTTTTGGAACGCGCTTCAAAAATCGCTCGGGACGCGACTTGACCTTAGCACCGCTTACCACTCTCAGACCGACGGTCAAAGCGAAAGGACGATCCAAACACTTGAGGATATGCTTAGAGCATGCGTAGTTGACTTCGAAGGAAGTTGGGATACTCACCTTCCCCTGGTCGAGTTTTCCTACAACAACAGCTACCACGCTAGCATCAAGTGCACTCCATTCTAGGCCTTATATGGACGTAAGTGCCGGTCGCCGCTTTGCTAGCTAGAAGCCGGCGATCAACAACTCACAAGGCTCGACATCGTCCAGGAAACCATCGACAAGATTACTACTATCAGGGAACGGTTGAAGACGTCCCGTACCCGGCAGAAGAGCTACGCCGATAACCGAAGGAAACCCCTCGAGTTCCAAGTTGGCGATCGTGTGCTTCTCAAAGTATCGCCATGGAAGGGGGTAGTTTGCTTCGGGAAGCGCGGCAAGCTAAGCCCAAGGTATACCGGACCATTCGAAGTTATCGAGCGTATCGGCCCAGTAGCATATCGACTCCAACTACCGCAAGTTCTTTCCAATGTTCACAACGTATTCCATGTCTCGCACTTGAAAAAGTGTTTATCTGATGAGACCATCTCATCCCACTCGACGAGGTCAAAATCGACAACAAGCTCAACTTTATCGAGGAACCGCTTGAAGTTGTGGACCGCGAGGTCAAACAACTCAGACAAATCTGGGTTCCTATTGTCAAGGTTCGTTGGAACTCCCGACGTGGTCACGAATTCACATGGGAACGTGAGGACCAAATACGTCGAAAGTATCCGCATCTATTCAAAGATACTTCAACCTGATGGGACGAGTCAAATATCGGGACGAAATTTCTTTCAACCCGGGGAGAATGTGACAACCGTCTAAAATTCAGGTGATTCTCATTTATTATATCGGTTCAAATCTTTAGTTGCATTTATCGTGATCGTATTGTTCTAGTTCGTACTTATTGTGTCTATTTTTGTGTCGGAACCAAAGTCGGAATCAGCTTATAAATCCTAACACCAAGAAAGTATACAAAGAACTTGACTATGTTCATACCGGACACTAATAAAATTCTAGTCCACAACTGACAATAACGAAAAACTTAAAACGTCACCGAGCTGGGAAATGCCTTCCAGCCGACGGCTGAAAGCTATCAGCCAGCGGCTGAAGCCCAGCCGGCGGCTGGATATGGCCAGCCGGCGGCTGAAGCCCAGCCGGCGGCTGAAGCCCAGCCGGCGGCTGAAAGCCGCTGACATTGACATGGTGACTCATTTTTGCATGAAATGTAATTGGACCAACACATTTATGACAGGATTGGACCAAGAAATCTGCCACTTAGAGTCCCTAGGCCAGTCTTTTCCCTTTCCCACACCTCCCCATTCATTTTTTCATTTTCATTTTCAAATCAAAAACACACATCTCTCTCTCTACATTTTCCTCTCAATAACACCAAAGAAAACAGTGACATATCACCCATAAACAACAAGTAAAACGCGAAATCATCCACCAAAATCATACACAAATCGTCCATAAAGTAAAGGGTAACAAAGAGGAAGCATAAAACGGGTTTTTGAAGAAGGTTTTCATCCATTTTGAAGCTAGAATCTCATCCAACCGACCCATAGCTTTTTCCTTCGGTAAAACTCTTCTATTTTCCTTTTATTTCATAAATCTTTACTTGCATGGACGATCCAAAGACTGAAAAATTGTGTTTATAAAAGTTTAAAACATTTTCTTGCTTAAAATCGGGTTTATCACAAAGATCCACATTTTGATGAAATAGATCTAAAAGAAACTGTGATTTTTACTCTAAAATGAATATATTTGACTAAAAACAGTTTGCATGTAAGAATCTATCACTAAAATGGCCTAAAAATCGAAAAATAACGAAAATATGAAACTGGCCGAAGGCCTCCAGCCGACGGTTGAGGTCCAGCCGGCAGCTGAATATCTCCAGCCGCTGTCTGGATCTCGCTGTTCACCAAAATCGTCGTTTTGCAACTTTAAACGTTAAAATAGTGTCCAAATAAATTTACTACAGATTGTATACTTGGAAACTCACTGTTTTTATAAATAAAATTGCTTGGCTAATTTTTATGTTTAGAACCTATTGTATTATTGTTTTATATGGTTTAAAACGATTGTTTAAAGCGGAAAAGTGTTTTGAAAATGGATTAAATTTTTATAGCGCGGAAGCTCTGCCCAGATTTCACTGTAATTTATACCGAAACTCAGTAACTTAATATTTTTGTAACTTATACACTTTGGCTTTGGACATCGACTCTTTTTGGACATAATTGGACCAATCGGACATTAAAACGTACTCGAACACGTATTAACACATAACTTTTCCGTATTGAAACTTTTGGACAGAATTTAAAGTATAAATATTTAATACTAAAAAAAATGTTAAAATGGAACTTTAACATAACTTAAATCATACAATTTATACTTACACAAAATTTCGGTGTTTTAGGTCGTCTTTGATTCCCGACGCGTTCCGCTCCTCTCTCTTACTCGAGACTTATCTCCGCAACCCGTGAGTTACAACCCCACTATATTTTACTGTTTTTAATATTGTTTTGGGGGAAACATAAGATGCGTATGTCTTAGAAACTTTTATGATCTTTTTGCAACTCGTGTGAAACTTTGTGAAACTTTGAGAAACTTTGTGAAACTTTGAGAAACTTGAGAAACTTTATGAAACTTATATGCTAAAATATTTTATTGCCCTTATTGGCTTACTGGCTTGCCCCCGTTAATTGGCTAAACTAAATTAAGGTTACTTGTATGCGAAACCAATCCTTGATGAGAATATAAACTCCGTAAGTGCTTACTACTAGTTGTTTTGACAAAGAGTTCAAAGTGCCCCGTTTTTAGATCAGAATCATTATACACTATTAGGAATAGCCGTTAGTATTATGGGTATCGATACTTAGGAGAGGTCAATCCTTACTTGTGGTTCGCGACCTAAGTACATATTACTAAGATCAGATGAAACTCCATTTATTGTGAAACTTTGGGGCGTGTTCTGACCAGACAATCGGTTTAGTGTAGACTTACGTTATATTAAGCCAAGAGATTGATACAAGATACTAATTTAGTTAATCACATATTATTTACGCATATACAACATTTTAGCGATTGTTTCCGCAATAACTTTTATGTTACAAGTTTTACTCTACTTGCGTGTGTTCGAAACTTTAAAAGTAAATATATATATGTTTTAGCGCCGCTCCGCTTTCTTTCATTTATGATACTCTATACATATATATTTTAAACTTTTTGGAAACTTTGTCGAGAAACTCAAACTGTAACTCACTCACTACTTTATTGTAGTTGACACTTTATCTTATGTTTCAGGAAATTAAGTGTAAGAATCGAAGTGCATGGCATGGATGGGTCGGTATGGTCACGTGAGACGCAATTCGGGAAAGACCTATTTTAATTTGGTAATTTTAATTTGAAACTTCGTATTATGTATTGTACTGAATGTTAAACTACTTGGTTGTTTTGGGATTGTGAACAAACTTTATTTTTAATCAATGACTTGAACCGTTTATTTTGTTATAACCCGTGTAATGATATTCCAGCTCTTCACATCTCGTGTTTCAGCTATAGCGGGGTGTGATAAAAGGTCGTTCAACAAAAAAAATAAACAGCAGCTGGATTTCAGCTTATTTCCCGGCTTTCTGCTTATTTCGATCCAAACAGCTTATTCTAAACAGCTTATTCCCAACAAAATGTTAAAAAAGAAATGAATAATCAAATAATCCAAATTCTCATAAACTTAAAACATTCAACAAATTGTTCCAAAATATTCTCGATAATACATAAAACGCTCGATATTATTCAAACACAAACATTCAACAAATTGTTCAATATTATTCAAACACAAACATTCAACAAATTGTTCAATATTATTCAAACACAAACATTCAACAATCATCCTCATCGTTATCCTGCTCTCCTCGTCCTCGTTCTGATTATTTGTTGGAAAGTCGGGAATAACAAAGTTAGGGTTTGCGGCTTGTATTGCTCGCATGTTTTTGGTGAAATCATTCATACTCACCAAATTTTCTTCTTGCATTTTAGCCTTCCCTTTTCCTCTCGAAGATGAAGTCATCAAAGATCCTCCCGTGATAGAAATAGGTAATTTTCTTCCCCGACCTCGATTGTGTCCACTTCGAGTTCCCAAAACCTCCTCCAATATTTCCTCTTCGCTTGTACCGGAGGGTGAGTTAGTCCTCAATTCCAACATTTTTCGCTTAAAAATATACCAAATAAGAATAATTATAAGTTAGTAGTATTTGGTTAGTAATATATCACCCATTTCGCCCACCTTGACCCATTTGACCCAAATGACCAATTTTAACCATGTTTATTCTCATTTTACCCATTTCGCCCACGTTGACCCATTATATACATTTAACCCACTTTGTCCACTTTGACCCATTTTACTCATCTTCGCCCACATTGACCCGTTATATACATTTAACCCATTTTGTCCACTTTGACCCATTTTACCCATCTTTATCATTTTTTCCATTTAACCCATTTTGCCCACTTTGACCCGTTTTATTCATTTAACCCATTTTGCCCACTTTGACCCATTTTACCCATCTTTATCATTTTTTCCGTTTAACCCATTTCGCAGACTTTGACCCGTTTTATCCATTTAACCCATTTTGCCCACTTTGACCCATTTTACCCGTTTTTATCATTTTACCCTAATTACTTACATGCAAATCGTACGCTTCATCCGAGTTCCAAGTGTCATCTCTTGTATCCGTATGCATTTCTTGCCAATTATCGATAAGACTTGGATAATTCTTCTCCGGGTCATCCTCGCGCTTCAAACAAATGAAATAAATTAATATAATATCAAATTAAACACAAATTATATGAATAATATTAAAACCAACAATTAAAAAGTTACTTACCCTTTTGTCCCTCCTCATCGCATAGGATTGACTTCCATGCTTACTTGAAAACTTTTGCTTGCTCTTGTTTACGGCGTTTGCCTCTGCAACGCTCATGTACCTCGGGTTTGTCATCCGGTCCATAAACGGAAGCCAAATGCGCTCGTAATCAACCCCTAGTGGGGGATTTTCCCTAAAAAAATCAAGCTTCTTGTACCCACCTAGTTTAATGAAATGTTCCTTCTTGAACTGATGTTTAGCATCCCTATATCTATCTTTACAAGTCCATTCCACCCCGGCTCTAGCCCAAACCTCCTCCTGAGCACCATTATACCACTTTTTCATGTCGAAGTATTTCTACAATTTAAAGAAAAAATAGTTAGAATGTATAGATTTAATAAATATTCGAAAATGTAATAAAAACCAAAACAAACCTCTACTCCGGGCATAATCAACACCTTGTCACTCATTGGCACTTTTTCCCAACTCTCATAATGTTTTGGAAATGAGTTGTCCTTCACCAACGAACCGATCAAAGAAATGAAATACTGACCGTATAGCCTAATGGGCTTAATTGTCCTCTGATCCCTCGTATCAAACCTAATCTCCAAAGGCTTTTTCTTATTCTCCTTCCAAAGATCACGCATTTCTTTTTTTGTGGTTTTTCCACGTCCCTTCGTTACAGCACCTGGAAAATTCAAATGAACAAATTAAAAGCAAAAAGAAAATATAAAACAAACATAATTAAACCAACAAGTAATATTTTCTTACTAATATGACCCCTTGGCGGATCCCAAGGACCACCGGGTGGATCAGCACCAGCATCTTCTCCATGAGCGACTGAAGTCATCTGTATAGAACAAATACAATAAACAGAACAATGATATGTGTAGTAAGTAACAACTATATAATTGAACCAACATATAAAAAACATAATTAAACAACTAAAACAATAACGATTTCATTTCATTTCGAGTCTTTTACATATTAAATATAACAATTACAAATCAATCTGCCTCATCGCTAGAATAAACAATTTCTGGTTCGCATTCATTATCATAATCGACATATTGGGGTTCTGAATCATCAATAACATTAGCATCAACATCAACGTCATCAATAAAATCATCGTTATGGGTTGTTGTAGAAATAATTTCAACTGTCGATGATTGACCAACTCTACTGAAGTTCGTATAAGTCAAACTTTCCAAATTAGCATCCAATGGAAAATCTGATGAATTGATGTCATGTATAACATCCTCCTGGATGATGTTTTCCCAAATTTTTCTATGATTCACCTCTTGTAAGACCTTCCAAACCTCTTGTAAGACCTTCCAAACCTCTTGTAAGACCTTCCAACTTTGGTTTTTTGACGGGTCTTCGAGGTAAAAGACTTGTTTTGCTTGTGTTGCAAGAATGTGTTGGTCATTTTTACACCATTCGTGACTTGTACAAATACTTGTTATGTTATTCTTTTTAATAGAACGTTCGGTACGACCGGTGTTAACAGTATTGAACCATTTACATTTGAATAACACAACGTTTAATGCACATCTATAATTTTGCTCCACAATATCTTCTAACAGACCATAATACATAACGCCATCATCCCCAGGTGTTGAAACTCCGCTATTTGAGTTGTACGACGATTATCTCGACTGTGAACCACAAACCTCACACCGTTAACTATACAGGCGGTGTAAGAGTTTGAAAAAGTTAACGGTCCACTTGCCAAAGATAGTAATTCATCGCTATACCGAGATGGGTCATCTAGATTACGTATCTATGAATAAAGACAAAAATTAGAAAATGTTTAAAATAGAAAATTGTAACAAGTTAATATAAACAATGAGTTTACCTTATTATAAAATCAGCCAGGAAATTCAGCTTTTGCATTTTTCCCGAGATTTTTAGTTTCAAACTCACTATAAATGATCAGCATATTAATTAGTAGATAAAATCAACTGAAAATTAAATTATAGAAAGATTAGTCATAATAAAAACACTTACTTCTTGTATTCGTCGATGTCAGAACAGTTGTTAAGTATATACCATTGTAGATTCTTCTGAAGTTCTGGATCCAACATTGTATTCACACTTTTACTGTTCGGTCTAAATACTGATTG
The DNA here is from genome assembly GCA_910822075.1 of Senecio squalidus. Taxonomy (NCBI): domain Eukaryota; kingdom Viridiplantae; phylum Streptophyta; class Magnoliopsida; order Asterales; family Asteraceae; genus Senecio; species Senecio squalidus. The sequence goes on from CAJVGC010000508.1 coordinate 21,276,784, forward strand.
GAACACATGAATCTTACATGGTCGAACTGGAGTGTCCTCATTTCTCTCCGGACGATTAAATTTCGTCGTCGCACCCCGCAGATACATTGAACAGAATGTTAAGTCTTCGTCTGCAACGTATCCCTCAGCTATAGAACCTTCATGCCTAACTTTATTTCTAACATAATTTTTTAGCTTCTTCATATATCTTTCAAATGGATACATCCACCTAGTGTAAACGGGCCCACCTTGAATAGCTTCTCCCGTTAAATGCAAAACCAAATGAATCATTATGTCAAAAAAAGCTGGAGGAAATATTTGCTTGAAAGTACATAAAAGTTTGATCAACTGCTCTTGAGCTTTCAACATGTCGGGAACCGTCAAAGTTCTAGCACAATTTGCTTAAAAAAATGTGCAGAGCTCGACTATTGGTGTTGAAATACTTTCATCCAAGTACCCTCTCACTCCAACTGGTAACAATCGTTGCATCATCGTATGACAATCATGAGACTTCATGCCCGTTATATTGTTATCATTATCGGTCACTTTTCGCTTAAAGTTTGATCCAAATCCATCGGGTAGTTTGACTTCTTTGATAAACCGACAAAAACGTTGCCTGTCTTCATTTGTGAACGAGTATTTTGGATGAGGTTTTGAGAACTTCCCGTCTCTTTTAGCATTCTCCTTAAGCCACAACTCATCTCGAATCCCCAAATTTTTCAAGTCCTTTCTTGCATTATGAGTGTCTTTGGATTTGTCATTCATTAATAAAGTACCCAACAGACTCTCACATACATTCTTTTCGATATGCATGACATCAAGGTTGTGTGGAAGTGGAAGAAATTCAAAATATTCAAGCTCATGAAAAGTAGAAATTTTGCTCCAATTGTGTTCTAACTTATCATCACGTTTTCTTTTTACACCCGCGTTACTAGGATGTTTCCCAGGAATGCGATTAGGTAATTGAGCAAGTTGGCGTAAGACTGATTCGTGGTTGAATGTTCGAGGAGGTTTTGTTCTATCAGGCTTATTATTGAATTTTTTGCTCTTTCTCCAAGGATGGTTTGAGGGTAGGAGTCTTCTATGACCAACATAAGCAGTTTTACCGATGACACGACTGGATGGAGTGTCCTCGTTACATGAAGGACATGATTTGTATCCTTGTCCAGTCCAAACAGACAAACTACTACGAGCAGGAAAATCAATGATGGTCCACATTAGATTTTCTTTCATCATGAAAATGGTGTTCGTAACAACGTCTTTTGTACGAACTCCTTGAGACCATAGCGTCTTTAATTCACAAACCAAAGGCCTCAAGTAAACATCAATGTCCTTCCCCGGTGATTTAGGACCTGGAATTAACAACGTTAACACGAGAGAAGATTCCTTCATACTTAACCAGGGGGGGTATTGTATGTTGTCAATATGACAGGCCACATGCTGTAAGAAAAACTCATGTTGCCATACGGATTGAAACCATCAGCAGCCAACCCTAAACGGACGTTTCTTGGTTCCGCTGCAAAATCTGGATATCTTTCATCAAAAGTTTTCCATGCTTCACCGTCTACCGGATGACGCATCGTACCCTCTTCCCTAGATTTTCCAGTAGCATGCCACGTCATAGACTTTGCGGTGTGTCTAGAACTGTACATACGTTTTAGTCTTGGAGTCAAAGGGAAATAACGCAAAATCTTGTTGGCAACTATCTTCCCCGTCGTGTCTTTGTTTTTCCATCTACTCTCACCACATATTGGACACACTTGCAAGAATTTGTTCTCCTCCCAAAACAAACAACAATCATTCTTACAAGCATGTATGGCTTCATATCCTAACCCGATCGTTTTCATCAACCTCTTAGCTTCATAATGTGACGACGGAATCTTGTTATCTTTTGGAAATGATGTTTTGAGTAATTCCAACAATTGGTCAAATGAAATATCTGTCCATTTATTCATGACCTTCATGTGCAATATCTTAGCCAAAAAGTCTAATGAGGACATCCAAGTACAACCAGGGTATAGCTCGGTTTCAGCAAACTCTAATAATTTATCAAGATCGTCATTTGTATCACTCGGACCGTCAGTAGGATCATTACTTGTCTCATTGTTATCGGTGTCGTGTTCATTGGCAGTATTCTCTTGACGAACATCGTTCAATACATCTACCATTTGGGGAGGTGAGTCGTGTACTATATACGGATCTATTTCTTCACCGTGATATGTCCAAGTCTCATATGACTCTTTCTATATGATAATCAACTAGTAGAGGGGTACCCCATCTTCTATTACCACACATGTCACATGGGCAACGCCATTCACCTTCATGATTCAAGTGGTTCTTACACCTTTCGATAAACACTTCAAGACCGGTTCTAAATTCGGGGGAAATGCGATTTCTAATATAAATCCAACTCTTATCAATAGTCATTTCTGCGGATGTAAGATTTGTTCAAATTTGTAGTAAGAACTATATACTATTTTTTATATAATTTAATCAAGTTGTCAAAAACATCACTACGATTTCTACAAAGCCGAGTAGTCCAACTATGGAAGGAAACCTAACCCACTCTTTGAATGTTTTGCCTCATATATAGATGTGTATAATTGATATACTATTTAAGAAAAATTCGGCAGCATTTCTCCTTAACTCCCCAAAAATGTATATTGAACACATATTCGTAGGAGTAAAGGAAAAATGTTAACCAAATTTTTCTCAAATAGTATATCAATTATACACATCCATATCCTAAATGAGACAAAACATTCAAAAAGCAGTCCCAAAATGGGGACTTTTGGAAATTAATTTCTAATAAATTAATTTCGGACGGGTATTCTACGTGATCGATTAATTTCAGACCTAAGGTATCATTACTCCGAAATTAATCACTAAACCTAGATTATACTAACTTCTATACATACAAACCATACAATTCTATACAATTTATCAAATAACTACTAAGTAAAAATCATACAATTTTATACATACAATTCTATACATTAAAATCATACATTTTATACATACAAATCACACAATTCTGCACATTTAAATTATACAATTTAATTCATACAACTTCTATCATATTATAAAAATCATACAATTTAATTCATACAAATTCTTTACATTCATATTCTATCAACTAAAAATCATTCAATTTATGAAATAAACTATATTATACAAATTTATATACATACTAACTATACAAATTCTTATTAGCAAAAATAAAACCCAAATTAATTTGATACTAACCTTTACTAGAGATGCTCAATAAAGTCAATAACTGGATAGTGGTGAAAAATATCTAACAAAATAATTCCCAAATTAATAATCTAACAATTTACAGATTGAACAAAATAATTATGTTTATGAAAAAGAAAAAAAGAAAAAAAGAAACAAACCGATTGAACAACAAATCCGAAAAGCAACGAAATTGGTGGTGATGGTAGCGGTTTGGTGGAGGTTTGGTGGAGTGGTGGCAGTTTAATGGAGTTACCGGCGGTTTGGTGGCGGTTTTGTGGTGGTAGTGGAATGGTGGAGTGATAATGGCGGTGGAGGAAACACAAATTGAACAAAAATTCCGAAAAGCAGTAAAAATGGCGAATTGAGAGATAAGAATTCGTTTAGGTGTTTTGAGGGAATTGAAAGAGATAAGAATATGTTATTAATTTAGACCACAAGATTCAGCGGCGACTTTAGGCTTCTGCGACGACAAATCGTCGCTGAAAGGTGACCCGGGAAAAGTCCAAAAGTTTGGCGGGCAAAACCAATTAGGCTGACTTTGGTTTACTGACCTTCATCGACGATTTATCGTCACTAAAAGCCGTTCAATAATTTTTTATTTTTTTATTATGTAATTATATTAATAACGAAAACGTTTAAATAATATTAGTAATGAAAATGAATTTTAATTATATTAGGTATAAGTTACAATTTAATTATATTAGGTATAAGTTATTAAGTTGTGGAAAAACAATATCGACTGGTTTTGCGATTGTCGATGATCAACGGCGAGTAGTCGATTGAATACCTCTATGTGTGATAGTATACATTGACATTGTTACAAGGTATGTAATGATCGATCAAATCATTGATAATTGGATATCATGTATGTCTGGTACTATATATTTAGGGTTTAGGATTATGGTGTTGGGGGTTTAGGTATTGTGTACGTAGTCGATGAATGTTGTTCAGGTTAGCTCTAATAGTCGATGAATGGTGTTCTAATAGTCGATGAATGGTGTTCTAATAGTCGATGAATGGTCGATAGATGAATGGTCTATACAACTTTGCCTTACTCATGTTAGCTTTAATAGACGATAAATGGTGAGTAGTCGATGAATGGTGTTCGGGTTTAAGTTTCTAGGGTTACGATGGTTTAGGTTTCTAGGGTTACGATGGTTTAGGTTTCTAGGGTTACGATGGTTTAAGGATATGAGTTTAGGATTTATGGTCTAGCCAGGGGGTTATGGTGTTCTAATAGTCGATGAATGGTCGATAGATGAATTGTCTATACAACTTTGCCTAACTCATGTTAGCTTTAATAGTCGATAGTCGATGAATGTTGTTTGGGTTTAGGGTTACGATGGTTTAAAGTTATACTTATACCACAACATGTCGTATTACGGGGTTAAGGTTTAAAGTTATACTTATACCACAACATGTCGTATTATAACTTTCCGTTATAACACTAAACGATTATTAATCGTATTACCAGATTACGATATCAGATCTTTAAAATATGTTTATACATTTAATTTAAGTATATTAACATCAATAATATAATTAATTTTAATTTCTTATTATCAAATAATTTTATTTTAAACAAAAATTATTATTTAAGATTAACATTATATATTACTTATTTGATATATTATAAATAATATTTTCATTTTTTAAATATAAATAATTTAATATAACTTAAAATAATTTAATTTAAAAAAATTATATATACTAAATTATTTAATACAGTTTTAAATAATTTAATATATTAGTTTAATTATTATTTAGATTATTTAAATAGTTAATTAATTTACTTAGGCTTACGGCGAAGTGTAAGCAAATTAATTAACTATTTAAATAATCTAAATAATAATTAAACTAATATATTAAATTATTTATAATAATTAATTAATTTTGTTAGACTTGCAGCGACGATAAATCGTCGTCGTAAGTCTAACAAAATTAATTAATTACTTTAATGTTTTAAAAATCATTTAAATAATCATTTAATTATTTATTAATTAGATAAAATATTCAGTTAGACTTACGGCGACGATTTGTCGTCGCCGTGAGTTTTGGCAGTATTTGGCGAGAATTATTATTGTTTTTCGTTAATTAATTAAAATAAGGTTGTCGCTAAAGGTCAATGTCGTCGCCAAAGAGTCGTCGCTAAAGGGTTGACTCTCAAAAAGTCAAAAAGTTGAAAAAATTTGTGGTTTAGTGACCTTTTAGCGACAATTTTTTGTCGTCGCAAAAAGTGTCGTCGCCAAAAGCTGATATTCTTGTAGTGCGCCTAAGCAGGGTGTGACAAAACGGACCAACCCAAACGGTATATTTAATACACCATCTTATAATTATATACCCTATTTTCTCGCCAAAACTAGATGTTTTATCTAATAGGTTTTCCCGTATAACAAAGGGATGGGTCGGTTAATTGACATTGTTTTGTAATAACACCATATAACTGACATATGGGTATATCCATGTTAATTCAGTGTCATAAAATGCCAATAAAAATTATCTTTTTTCTATCTTATTTTGGTCAATAATTTTGTCATCCAAGAATATGTATTGTCATTTCTCTAGTTATAATCCAATTAAAGGTTTCGTGTTAACCAAAACCAGATTATTTAAACACAATAATTTATTAAAAAAGTGAATTCAACACGATTTAGGATATCATCCGCGATACCAACCCAATATTCTATCAATTACCCAATCCAAGTCATATGCGGTTTGTAAACGTGTAAGTATCTCATATTATGGCCTACGTAACGACTAGCTAGGCATCCGAAAACCTAGCTAAAATACTCTACAAAAGAATGTAATAAATATTCTAATTGTTTGACTCATATGGTTGCTAAATAAATTTAAATAAATTACACACTTGTAAAACAAATATAGAATAACTAAAGTAATTAATAAAAGAAATATAATAAAAGAATGTTGCGAATTTTATGCATCTTTTTCCCGATGTTTGATTTAGAAATAACTTCGACAAAGATGCAATGAGAATGCATGTATACCATGCATGACACTTTGAACCCATAAAATGAGGCATGTAATTAGTATAAGAAACTCCATACATCTTCTTCTATTTCCTTTCCATTCGATCACACATTAGGTACATAAATGGCTCTCGCCCACATCAAAAATCGCCTTTCATCCACCTCGTCTGCACCCGCACCACCTCCTTCTCCAATGCCAACCTCCGCTAGAGGAAACCGAACTGATCCAGCTTTCGGATCTTATGTGGATAAGATGAAGCATATGCCGGATCTCAATCTTCCAGAATATGTTAATCGATCCATGATTGCAGATGTTGAATATCGATTGATTAAAAGCAATGACAAGAATTCCATTAACGAGTTGATGAGATCAGCCAAGAAGTATGGAGTCTTTAGGATTAGTGGCCATGGGATATCTCCAGAGGAACTTCAACAGGCGTTCATGGAGGCTGACTTTTGCTTTGGGTTGTTGGCTGATCGGTGGAGTAGAGACGGAGATCGGGAGGAGTTTCAATGGTCTCGATCCTCCCTTGTGGCGGCCGAACGCAGGCGAGACGTTGCGCGAGACGAAAGATTTCGCAAGTTCAGGTAACTATATGTATTTGTGTCAATATTCCAATATTTAAATATAATCATTATATGAAATTGCCGACTCGCTACATGCATATTTTGTATACTTCTTCTTTAAGAGCATCTCCTTTGAACATCTTGTTTAAGGTTTTAAAGTTTTGTATGTAATCCGATTTCAGCCAAAAGATGGACAATCTTGCAAGTAAACTTGAAGCAATTGCAGATGCGGCTGCTAAGATCATTGGAAGTCATGGAGGCAAGCATAGTAGGAAAAAAATCAAGGAAAACGAAACAAGAATGACATTGTTCAAGCACAATAACTCCGCTCTTCAACCTCACACCCCACGCGCTTCCCAAACTCCACGTGCGGCGGGTGATGGAAAAAAGGACTCAGGTGCGTTTGCTCTAAGCCTCCATATCCCAACAGAACAAGGAGATTTTTGTCTCTTATCCGATGAAGGTCCGTTATCATTTAGAACCAATCCAGACACCATTGTGTTTACACTTGGAGAACAAGCCGAGGTAATTTCTAAAACCGTTATCATTAAGGGTTTTGATAAGGGTGGTCTCTAACAACTAAATACGTGCATAAATTGGTTGTATAATAATTAATGAAGTGGTTATTCCGAAAATGTATGGGTCAATTTTGATAAGGTACAATATAATAAAACATTATAATAACTTCTTAGAAATCACTCTTATGGTGGTTATTATCAAAATCCTATCATTAAATGATCTCAAATATAGATATATCAAACTTTTATTACATTTTATGTATGATATGATATACTTGTAGAAAATTATCTACTCTGATTTTTCTAAACTTTTTCATCAAACATCTTTATAAACTTCTAGTTATAACAATTTAATTTTTATTTACAGGTTACTTTTGTTTTAATAAATTATTTTGAATGTAAAAAATATTTATAGGTTAACCAAACACAACTTGGTTCAACCCGAACCTATTCTGACCTTTACGAAACTTCCCATTTTCTAGTTTGGCGTTCATTTATCAGGAAATGAAATGCTAATTTTTTTTATTAGATGTCAAAAAAAAGAAAATGTTGTACATATGTGCAAGTATTTGTTTTAATAACCTTGAACAATGAAGGAATGGAGTTGTGGAGAGTTTAAAGGTGCAATGGGGGAGATAAACATAGAGCCCGAAATACAAGCAGCTGATCAGGAACACGGAGCATATTCAGTGGAGCTAAAGTGTTCGCCTCCCGTCTTCAATCATGCTGTTGACAGAATCAACACCATTTCCATAACTCAACAGATTTTTTTTCTGCTAGCTCTTGTTTTATTATACGCTCTACTCTCCTATTTACTTTCGTAGATTTTTATTTTTCTCGATAAACATCATACAAATATTTTGTTTTAACATAATTAAATACGTATAGTTTGGTCATTTTAGTCTTCTATAATAATTATTCACACCCATCTATGATTCTTGCAAAGTTTGAATGACTTTTTATATGACATGTCATGTAAAACACATCGATCCACAGTAGGAAATACAAATTTTTACGTACTTACGGGACCTTTTGAATATAATGATTATAATCTTTGTACATTAAAAAAATAAAAAGCATAAATATTTGTAAAGTGGTATACAAATTGCAAACACAAAGAGATTCAAAGTTTTATTAGGGCTTATAGCCAAAAGATTACAACGACTCAAATGATTGTAGAAAAATACTAACAATCACAAATTCAATACTCAAATGATTGAATTGACTATATGACAATTCAATCTTACAAAGAACACCCAATTTTGGGTAAATAGATGATCAAAGCAATTTAGACACACACTAAGATGGAGATTGACTTCGATGCAGAAACTGGTTAACGCCTCAATGGTTTATACAAGTTTGCAATTGTCCAACTGTCACCCTTTGTCTTCTATCTTGGGCAAGTTTAGTCCTTGAGCTGTAGTTTAGCTGTCACACATAAATGGTCCTTGTATTTTGGGAAAGCTAGTAAATGCAAATAACAAATCATACCATATTAGTAGTAATGTAAACAAGGTAAAGATTAGAGTAGTTTTAACACCCCACAACACACCCCCCCCCCCCCCCCCCCCCCCCAAATCTTTACTTTGGAAGATGTCAAAAAGGTTCAATTTTGAACATAGAAACTGGTGTTGGGATTTGCCCAAACCTTTTGTGAAGATATCTCCAGATGTTGTTAATAGATTCAATTTTAATGGTTTGAATAACACCTGCAGATATCTTCTCTCTTATAAAGTGGAGATCAATTTCTAAATGTTTGGTTCGTTCATGAAAGACTGGGTTGGCAGCTATTTGAAGGGTTGCTTTATTGTCACAAAACAGTTTTATAGGAATCAAATTTTTGAGGTTTAGTTCCTCAAGTAGCTTGAAGATCCACATAACATCTGTAGTGACAGAAGCAAGGGCTCTGTACTTAGATTCAGCTGAGGATCTAAACACAATGTTCTGTTTTTTGCTTTTCAATGAGATCAAGTTTCCATTTAGGAATACATTAAACCAGTGACTGGTCTCCTTCCAGCAAGACATTTACCATAGTCTGCATCAACAAATGCATGAAAGTCCAAGGCTTTATGTTTCTCAATTAAGACTCCCTTTCCAGGTGACTGTTTGAGGTATCTCAACACATGAAGGGCAAGTTTTAGGTGAGAGTGCACAAAGTATGAAATGTCAGGTCTGGTGTGAGTGAGGTAGATCAGTTTGCCAACCAATTTTTGATACTCAGTGACATTAACAAGTAAAGGGTCTTGGTCAGTGGCAGTGAGATTAATGGGAAGGTTTTGTTCCATGGGTGTGTTGAGTGGTTTGCACCCAAGTAGGCCAAACTCACTTAAGAGTTCAAGGCAGTACTTTCTTTGATTCATGCACACACCATGTTTAGTTTCAAGAATTTCAATGCCCAAAAAGTATTTTAGAGTGCCAAGGTCCTTAATGGAAAATTTGCTACTAAGGAACTGTTTGAAAGAGTTTATTTCATGTAAGTTGTTACCTGTTAAGATAATGTCATCAACATACACAAGTAGGACTAAGAAAGTGTTCCCATCTGTTTTAGTATAGAGAGAATAGTCATGTCACACCCCGCCAATGGCGGAAACGCATGGTGCAACTGATTGACGATCGTCATAACACAACAGTAATATAAAGAATATAATCTATATGAATAAATAAATAATGTATTGTTATGACGTCGCCATACTCAAGGTATAAACCTTAGTACACGAAAATCGTCAAACACCACAAGAAGAATATTCAAATGTAAACATCGACGAATGAAAGAATACTTGGGCGTGCAAACCCGAAATGTAAATCAAATGTATAAATAATAATGTCCACAAATGTAAAAGATATCATGAGGTCATCTAGAGTTCGAATCCTACATCCAAGTCCTATGCCTGCTGATTACCTGAAAGTAAAGCTGAAAATGTCAACATAAAGTTGAGCGAGTTCATCGAGTAGTAGTAAAAGTAATTAATCTCATAGTACAATCCAGTAAAGAAATATAGTAGAAAACAATCATCACATCGTATAGTATAAGAGTACATCACAAACATTCAGTATAGCTGAAACATAGCAAGTGCACTTCATAAAGAGCGTGCGATATCGGTATGAACACATACCGATAATCCATCATAGTAAGTGCATCTCATAAGAGTGTGCGGTATCGGTATGAAACACATACCGATAATCCATCATAGTAAGTGCACCTCATAAAGAGTGTGCGGTATCGGTATGACACACATACCGATAATCCATCGTAGTAATGCACCTCATAAAGAGCGTTATTAAAAAATTAAAAGGGTAAGCCCCGTTTGAATTACAAAAATATTAGTTATGTTATTGAAAAAAGAAAATAAAAATAAAAATAATCGTTGGATTAGTTTTGTTTCTAGAAAAAAATTTAATCGGTTAAAATATATATATATATATATATATATATATGTATATATATGTATATATATTATCATTTTCATCAATTTCACACACAATTCATAAAACAATCACAAATTATATAAAATGGATTCGACTCCTATGTCAGAGATTACATGCGTTAGCTACTTGTTTCGATCGGGTCCAAATGACAAATTTTGTTAATATGTTTGGAACCGATTTAGACGATGAAGTTTAAACTTCCAATCTACCGCAAAGGGCACCAAGGTTATTCTTACATAGAAACGGAGAAGTCGCCGCAATCGTTTGTTTGAAGACTATTTTGCCGATAAACCAACATTTTCGTCGGATTATTTTCGTCGTCGTTATCGGATGAGAAAAGTGTTGTTTCTCATATATGTCAATCTATAACATCTTAGCGCAACATGTGATACCCGACTACTTAACATATTTTCATCAACGCCCCAGACGATGTTGTTGGTAAACCCGGTTTTAACGTCTTTCATAAGTACACTTCCGATATACACCAATTTGCGTACGGTTGTGACGCCGATGCGTTTGATGAATACTTACGTATGGTTCAACAAAAATAATGTATATTTCATCTTTTCTCCCCCGAATACTTAAGAAAACCAACACAAGAAGTTGTGCAACGTTTACAACAACGTCATGTCGAAATACATGGTTTATGAGTATGCTCAGAAGCATCAATTGTATGCACTGGACTTACAAGAATTGTCATGTGGCATGACAGGGTCAATACACACAAGGTGATCACAACCGTTCAATGGTCGTGCGGGAAGTGGTTGCGTCTTATGATCTGTGGATTTGACACACTTACTTTGATCATGCGCGTTCGAGCAACAACATTAACGTATTGAACAGTTTAGATACATTCAACGGTTTACTTCAAGGCATGGCTCTAACGGTAAATTAAAATATTGTCGACCGTACTTTCACAAAAGGATATTATATCACCAACGAAATTTATATGGATTGATCAACACTTGCCAAATCACATAAGTATTCATGACGTGCGAATAAGGTTTTTCAGATTCCAAGAATTTGTAAGATAATATGTGAAACGGGCATTCGGTGTGCTTCAAGGGGGTCGGAATCATTAAAAATCTTGCAAGAGCATATAGCATCAACAAGATTAAACTAATCATGTATTGTTATGTGGTTTTACACAACATGATAGCCTATGACAACGGTCACAACATGTGTCGATTGGAGGAAGATTATCTAGGAAACAAGGTAAATAGGTTGACGCATACGTGAGAACTGGGAAGACAGACTTGCAACATATAAGCGTATGGACAAGGAGTTGTGTGATCGAAAAAATGCATCATACATTTCTTGGCGCTCTTATCGAACACATTGCAGTTCTCCTACCAAATTTTCGTAATCGTAAATTATTTTAATAATTGTTTTTTTTAAGAAGTGTAATATTATTTTTTTATTGTAATATCTTTTTTATTATTGTACTTTTTTTAAAGGTTTTTTTTTTAATAATGTTTTTAATCATTGAATTTGTATTTGAAATAAATAAATATGTGGAGTCTAAAACAGATTACTTTTAACAATGATTTAGTTAGTTTTTAGTCAGTTTATGTTACGTTAAGTTGAAAAAACTGACCATATCGGTCGATAAAAACCATTTGGAATGGTCTAATACATACAATGACATCTTTAACCTTTAATCTTTAATGAAATAGGGAGCTTAAGTGTCACATGGCAAAATAAGACCCATTTGATGAGTTATTTTCATTGATTTCAGCCGTTAGATAAGATTCGTGATGTCATCAAATAATATTTTAATTTTACACCCTCTTACAATGTATAATTGAATTCTCATTTTTATTTCATCTTCACTTAAATAAAAACATGTCTCTTCTTCAATTTTGTCAATCCTTATTTACTTATATAAGTGTTCAATTTTTTTTTAAAACGGCAATGTTAGTGATTCAGGGCCACAATGATATACAATTGGGCAGTATGCGACCCACGAACCTTACACCAAAGTTAGTTACATATCTCCTAATATTCACCTAAGCAGGAAACTCATGAGGGAGGCTCGAACCAAGACCTCCCCTAGGGGAGGACAACCTCCTACCAATGGGACAAACCCCCATTGTCATATAAGTGTTCTATTTGGACTATGATTTACATTGTAATCATTCTAAAATCTTCTAATACACAAATTAATAAAACATAAAAATAAACGTAAAACTATATTTGTTATTATAACTATAAACAATATCTGTATACACATAAAAGTATATATATTTTATACGTATAACATTCTCTTTTAAAAATAACTTAAATTTTATCTATATTTATTTGTGTTATTGCGAGATAAAGACTTTTTGTGTGTTTAAGCAATAGTTGAAGGGTTAATTTAAGTAATTTAGTATTGTTGTTTTTGGTATCACTTCACTTGTCTCTCTATCTTGTTTCTCCCTCTGTTTAACTTACACTCCGGCAACCCCCAAATCTTCTATATTGCTCGTCCGTAGGTGTGTTTTTCTTTTACCCAATTCCTTTTTTGTTTATTTTTAATTTTTTCCACATTTTATTTGTTAATTGCATCATATTTTTTCATTTTAGGTTTTTTAAAATTAAAATCTACTTATTTGTATGTTTAGGGTTTGGATTATTAAAAATTGGACATTTTTTTATAAAAAAATAAGTCAAATGGAGTAGCTTATATATTTAACAGACTTATAGTTTTAAGCTAGATGAAAATTTTCAATAAAACCGGTTACACGTCAGCAAAAACAAAAATTCTGTCTGTTACATCATTTGTGAAAAAATAAGAACCGAATACAGTAGAGGTTTTGATAGTTTAATACATACAATAGGAAAACAAGCAAAGTTTATTTCATTATCTGATTTTAATATAATCATGCTTCATTGTTTGCAGGTTTATCTGAACGGATAAATTACGACGAATACTATATATTTTAACCTCATGTTTTGTTTATTATAAATAGTATAGTATATTGATGAGATGAGTTACCTTCAAGTTACTGCAGTCCGACCTTCTTTGCGTGTCTCGGCTCAATATAACAACACACTACGTGGATCACCTATACATTGCAGTGCTCCACTCAGCATATCTAGTTTGAATAATTCCGTAAAAACAACCAGTTGTTTGTTAAAGAAATGCACAGAATTAATGAAATGTAACGTGATACAAAGAACTTGTGCATCTCGCTATCAAAAATGCACAACTGTGTGCTCGTTTGGTGGGAAAGGAGAATCAAAAAATGGAAATGAGGTATTTTTCTTGACTTTCGTTTTTGTGTATATGTAATATCCGCAACAATGAGTATTCTACTAGTAGAATGAAAAATAAGAATTAAAACGCAGTATCAACTTCGTCTTAGACCTTTTGTGCACATTTCTCTGCAATATGTTGTAACAAACATTCCATGACGGATATAGTAAATATGCATTATTGCCTGCTTAAAATCTTAGGCTTCTTTAATGTCTAATGATGCTACTGTATAGACTTTGAGCTTCCAACTATTGACAATCCACACGGGTACAGAAGAATAAGGGTTTAAAGACTCTAATCCTTAAGTTAGATGAAAGAATATATGTCTGTTCTATCTTCTGAGTGAACGTAAATGTAGACAGTATAGTTATATATTGAGCCATAAAGGAGCTTTCAGTGTCTTTAAGGAGAATATAAACTCTTTGCTCATAATTATCTTAATAGTGTTACGAAACTCCATGAGGACTCTATATCGCATTCAAAACTGATTATATTGATGGGTCAAACGGGTTGGATGCCTGTCTGATTAAATCTTTAAATGCATACAACCTGATATGTTGTTTTATTTAAAGATTTACATTATTATCCGAAAACTGTCCCTCTTGTAATTCTATCTAATGCCGGAACTATTTATTGATAAAATAAAAACGGGCAATAAAAACAGACCTGACCTGACCTGACCCATTCAACCAGAACTCGTGTGGATCGATTATCCAACCCTTCCGGTTTGTCACATGTAGTCCTTATGGTCATTTAATTTCTTTCCCTTAGATAGTCGTTTTGGTATTGCTATGTCTCTCTAGGGAACAAGGGTCTGGAATCCATGAACATCATTTTCCCTAACGTGACAATGGAGAAAAGTGTGTTATGATTACCATGCTGTAGAAGTGACCTCAATCATACATAGTCTACCATGCCCCCATCATTTGACTGTCATTATTGCTGGAATAGAGTGTGTCACGTAAATAGTTATTATTAAGTGTTACTGTTTTAGAGTCTATCATTTTCAAGCCAATGTATCTTATCGAATTTAATCGTGAATGTTACAATATGATGATCTGCAGAACATATATTTGAGAATAAGTCAATGAAGTTTCAGTCATATGATAAAAATACAATAGTCACATGTTTAGTTTTTTCTCTTGACAGGCTTCCCCATGGAAATCAATTGAAAAAGCTATGAGTAGTTTTAAAAAGGAACAGTCACTAGAGGATGTACTACGGCAACAGATGGAAAAACAAGATTACTATGATGGAGGCAGTGGTGGAGATCCTCCTAGCGGCGGTGGCGGCGGTGGTGGTGGTGGTTTTGGTGGAACCGAGGATGAAGGCTTTGCTGGAATCTTGGATGATATACTGCAAGTGACCTTGGCAATCATTGGACTCGTTGTTCTGGTATTATCATCTGTTTCTGTATTTTTAAAATTGTTTTATGGATAGTCAACAACATTAGGGGGAAAATGTTTCTTGTCCCTAATGAGAGATGGCAAAATTGGCGGGTAAGGTAACAGCTCGAGTGCATGACAACTAAATTATAGATTGGTACTGATATGGTTGCCCCAAAACAGTTTTCCTCCATAAATTTTTTGATAACTGACCAGTGTTTTATGATCACAAAAACTGTATTATTTACAATTTTAATATAGTTTACAT
This sequence comes from Senecio squalidus, assembly GCA_910822075.1. Taxonomy (NCBI): domain Eukaryota; kingdom Viridiplantae; phylum Streptophyta; class Magnoliopsida; order Asterales; family Asteraceae; genus Senecio; species Senecio squalidus. Next base: position 21,292,392 of record CAJVGC010000508.1, read on the forward strand.
CGTTGTATAAGGCTTTATACATTTAAAATACACTTTGGGCTTCTTTTGTTGACCGGTTTCCTTTTTTAACTTTATTTTTTGATTTGAGCCGTTTGACTGATTATATATAGAAACTTAACCAAAATTGACCTATTCTTAAGTAAATGCGTCAAAATCCACATCTTGTTCTAATCATTTTTCCGTAATTCTACATTTTGACCATAAGCTGACTTTTGTATTTAGTAAATGCGTCAAAAAATCCACATCTTGTTCTAATCACAATGTTTAAGAAAAAACATCACATTGTTTTGGAGCACCAATATAGAAAGCATAGCAATTTTTATAGGTTAGATGGAGCACGTTTTGTTTGATTCCTCATATCCTTTAATTGGACTAGGAAGTCTAGGATTATGCAAAAGCATTTGTGACCTTGAACCCTCTGAATTCACTTACCTTTGCAAAAGAAGTGGGTTTAGTCGGGTAATAGGTCATTTTTATGTTCGGGTTATAACTGGTTGAGGATACATACAAAATTATTTAATTAAAGTAATAGTTTTAGTTTTTTGTGAAAAAATGTTGCAGGAGGTTTCAAGCATTTGAGGGAACTTGAGACAACTTTTTACATGTTGTTCGACCCATTAGACCCACTTTCTTGATAGCCATTTTTTTTATAGTTCACCCTGTTTGGCTCGTTATTAAAATGACACCTCTAGATTCACTTTAACCTTTTTTATTAATGAACTAACAACTTTTGTCTCAATTGGCTATTTTCAGTACTTGAACATCATAGCGGGTGACCAGGTTAAGCTCTTCATAACGGATACCTTTGACTTTCTATTGGGCAAAAAAGGTCCTCGTATGAGGACCATAATGTACGAGTTTGCTAATTTCTATCAAAAGTTCAGAGCAAGGGTCCCATATGATGAATATTGGTTGGAAAAAGCAATACTCACTACCCCTACATATTGGGATAGCCCGGCGAAGTATCAACGCATCCTTAAGTCTACAACACGTTCAATTAAGTCGTCTTCTAAACCTGAAATCGATAGTGACAGTGATGAAAAATCATTCAGTAGCAACACGTATAGTGACAACGCCTATGATGAAGATTCAGACAATGACAATGCATACGCTAAGAAGTCCTACAATGACGATGACAATGATGATGATGACAATGCCTATAGTGAAGACGTTGATGATGACTTTTAAAATAATTTCGAGTCATCCGTGTTTATTTGCATGTGAGAAAGTTTGTGATTAGAAAAAGATCATTGGTTTGTGTCGATGAATTAGGTTATTTGCTAATTTTCGAGGAAAATCCTACGAACAAAAACTTTGCTTTTTTTCCGGCTGTTGTTTGTTATAGCTTTGTTTTCATTTGATATTTGAAGGCAACTTTTTGGAGTAATATTAGGAACATGACACAGCCAATGTTTAATAGTGATGTGATTATAGGTTTCATTACATTCTCGTACGTTAAACATCGGTCCTTCAAAATACTCTATTTGTTTGGTAATCAAATCAATTATCATCATTGATTATCAATTTCGTTGTGATGCAGAATCATTCGTTATTATGCTTGTTTTACTACGATTATGGAGTTCTTTTGACCACAACAAGTGTGAAACACACACCTTATTAATCTTGCTGTCCTTGTGCCTAAAGCGAACTTGATGGTGAAATGGGCGCGATGCACATATGACAGTGCAGGCTTGAGTTATAAGTCAGGCGCTTCGTAAATAGAGCAATTCATTATCTATGCCACAGGCTATTCTGATGGCTTCATTAAATAGGTACAAAATATGATCTTTATTAATCAATTGTAATGTCGACAACCGTTTATACCTAAAATTACATGATAATATTCAATTTAAACAAACTGAAGAATAAAAGTTCAAAGCATTTCCCCCACAAATCTAAAAGTAGCTAGCTTTGACCTTACGAAGTGGCAATTTTGACCCATTACATACTAATTGTCTACATTTGGGTTGCGTTTTATTTTAATAGGTCAAACACCATATAGTTGGAAGATGGATTCAAGTGTCCAGCGACAAGTCTTTAAGCATGCGATGATATCACCCACAAATGTTTTTTTATTTTAAAAGATGTAAGCTTTTGAATAGACCAAGTTACTTTAGATGTTAACTATAATCACAAACATAAAGAATAGTTAGGTTATTGTTTTATCAAATTCTTTCTTAAAAATTACATATTTGCTTATTATATCATTAGTTGTGATTATATAAAATTCATATTGGTTTTTCGAGTATTACGTGGGTGATAAGCTAGCGTCTAAATAAAAATTCAAAAAAAAACCTGACTTAGAACTTAAAATGCAAATTGTTATTAGCAACTTATTTGAATATAAGCTAACTATAATTTGATTTTCTTTTATTTTAAAATTAATAAGATGGAAAGTTTGAATTAAGTTAAATACTTTAAACATTTGTTGGTGTAGGAGTCTTAACAAAATAATTTGAAATTAAAATTTTAGTTTGGGTGGGAAAATTAGGATCAGAGGTTCTAATTGAATGATGTTTGAGGAGAACTAGTTATTTATTTTGTTAATTGATAATAAGTAGTAATGTATATGAACTTTTCGATGAAAAGAGTAAAATTGTTAAATAATTTTTTAGTTAAGATAAATATCAATTAAATATAATCAAATTTTGTTTATTTGAGTATATAAAAGTATTTAAAAGGTTTGAAATGATTATGATATAATTTCTATAATTTCAAAAGTTGGAATCATACAGAAATTTTACAAACATAGTTACATTATATATAAATACTAAAGTTTTGATAACACAATCCTATAAGCTATAGTTATAAAGAAAAAAAGTTAGACAAATATTATTTCATAGTATCTTATAAAATAGCATTCCATGTTTTGTGGTTGTCTACTCCGTACTTTAAGAGCTTCAAGATTTTAAGCATTCTTGTTTTATATCATAGGGCCCGTTTGATTCAGAGAATGTTTTTGAAAAAATTGGAATCCGTCAAAGAATTGGAATTAGAATGAATTGTAATCTTTACTATTATATAAAGAGTCTCCTCCACCATCTTAATATCTTAAATTTTAAGTAATTGAAATTACCTTAATACCCTTCATCTATATTTATTATTATTTAAGTCAAACAATACTCTCTTTCCTAATTAATTTAAAAAAATTTAACATCTAACAAATTAACTTATAATTCCTATGTAATTAAAAAAATAAAAAAATACTTTCTATTTAATTTAAAAACTTTCAAAATTATAAATTTTATTTTATAACCCCATAAACTTAACATAATGAAAATATTATGCATTTTTTTCTACTAAAATACGTATATTAAATCTACACTATAATATAATCTATTTGTACTATATTATAAAACATTTCCCACATAGTCTTTAATTCTCTAAAACCTTAGTAATTCAAATTACTTAATTACCGTTTTTATATCTCTCACCACATATCATTATTCAAAATAACTTATAATTAAATAATGTTGATTAATAAAGTTTTAGCCTTGTAGAGTAAATGAACGGAAAAATACTGTAAACATGTAGACTTAGAAGTGTTTATTTAGTATAATAACAATAACCAATTTCGTTTATATTGATTAAAAAATTTATGATTGGAAACCAAAACTGACATGTAAGTCCATATCGTAATTAACGGTATTTATTTGTTAACAAATGGGTCAAATTCATAAAAAGTTCGATTACAAACCATGCAAAAATTGATGGAGAATAGGAAGTCGAAAGAGTTCATCTTAAAAATGATTCCTAAGTTTGTTTTGTAATTTGTTTGATGGACAATGAGAAGTCGGGTCAACACATACACACTTATGTCACACATGTTGGTCCTAATTGAACTTGATGAGGTTTCATATGCTAAAAAAGTTTATTTGTTTATGTTTAAGTGTAAGACTGAAAACAATAACTGAACTATCTGAGATCAGTCTTTCAGAAAGGTTGGGTATCCTCTCAAGAATAAACCATCATTATGGATATACATGCTCAAACAGGTATTTACTCATTTTCTTTAAAAAATATGAGACCATTTTATACTCTCTTTATCTTTTAAAAGCTCTTACTTATAGGTAGGTTTATTTGTCATTACAATGTTATGTTTTAGATGGTCAACAATTGCAAGAAGCTTACCAAGAAGAACCGATAACGAGATATAAAACTATTAGAGAACTCAATTCAAGAAAAAAGTGTAAAGTGAGTTTGAACCAATCAAGAAATAGAAAAAACGTCTATTGATGGGCAAATGTTTTAACAAATACAAGGACAACAAGAATTGCAACAAACTACTATTTTTTAAAAGTTCGTATCTTCACGTTTTACATTATGATTGGAGTTTAAATACATTTTATGTTTTTATCGTTTTGCGTATTTAATTTCCGTAGTTAAAAATTCGTAATATAATTATATCAAATATAGTTTATTATCCCCGCTACACCGTGCGGGTACTATACTAGTTGTAATTAACTAAAATCTATTTGTGTTTGGTTGACAAAATTGGAATGAAATTTGGTTTATTTTTCAGTTATAATAATAATAATAATTATTATAATAATAATAATACTAATAATAAATATAATATAATAATAATAATAATAATAATAATAATAATAATAATAATAATTATTATTATTATTATTATTATTATTAATATATTATTATTATATAAAAAAATAAATAATAATAATAATAATAATAATTATTATTTATTATTTTTTATAATTAGTATTATTCATCCTATAATTAAAACCCGTCGCCGCATATGATTCTGATATCGCTCATTTATATGACTATTTTATCGTGATATTCATTGTGTTTTATGTCCCAAACGTAATGGAAATGCCCTTTTATGCTTATGTTTTGTAAAGTTTTGTGTTAGGATTGAGTTAGGTGTTTTTGGAGTAAAAAGAAGGAATTTTTGGCACTTTGACTTGAAATTGCCCAAGGCACCAGAACTGGCGACGCATTCGTAGAGAGGACTCAGCGCATTCAGCTCGGAAGCTGGAATGCGCCGCCAGTCCCACCATGGGCGGCGCATTCGTGGTCTCGACAGTTACTTGGCGGTTATTAATTATTAATCATGGGTAAGTCTATCAACACACCAAAAATACTGAACTTTGGAGACACTTGGAGATCATCAATTTCATCATTTTCTAAAGCATTTCATATCATTGGAAGCCTAGAAACACTTGTCAATTTTCGTATTTCATCAAGGATTGTTATTTTCGATTCTGTTTAGTACTTGGAGATTATTTCGGAATTTGTTACTTACGTTTGGTATTACTCTTTTATCATTTTTATTCTCAATTGAATCATGTCTTTTACATATTTGATTGTGTTTGTTACAATTATGAGTAGCTAATTTCTTAATACGTTTGCTTGGATTATGTGATCGTTTATGTGTTAGGTTTTGGGTGTGAAATGAGAATGATGTGTAGAGGTTAATCGGGGATCCGTTTGGGTTAATATCTTAATTATCTTTTTAGAATTGTTTATACTCTTGTTTGGTAATCTAAAAACGGGTATTCGAAAGGAATCCGTAATTTTTACTAAAATAGGAACGAATTAATCGACCGGTATTTAGTTGATTATGAGTTTATGATATTCGAAAGGAATCATTAACAACGATTTGAAAAAGTAGATATTAACACAAATGCTAGCTACTAAATTAAGAGAAATCGGTTTAGGAGTTAGTAAGCTATTCGAAAGGAAGCTTATAGATTAATTCTCACACATCGGCTTGAAGCTTTATGCACAATTACTTGAGGTGTTAACGGTATTCGAAAGGAATCGTTGCATGGTTAGGTAATTGGAGAAATCCGGTATTCGAAAGGAACTTAGGATTTTACATTTGAAGTTTATCGACATTTTCACACCTAAGAAATAACACATATTCGTAAACGGTCCAAGCAAGCGTCTTTTTATCCATATTTGAATTCTAAAGTATTTTTACCATTATTATAAGCAAGTCTTCATTAAGATTAAAACCAACTTGTTACATTGTTACGTGTTTTTATAAACTAATACTATCAACTATAAATAGTCCCTGTGTTCGAACCCGATATTTTCCAATACTGTTTACAATTGACAAGGGTACACTGCCCGTGTCGTAATCTAGTAAAGGTTTATTTTCGGAAAACTAGATTTTTCACATCAAGTTTTTGGCGCCGCTGCCGGGGATTGTCAATTTTCATATCATTGGAAGCCTAGAAACACTTGTCAATTTTCGTATTTCATCAAGGATTGTTATTTTCGATTCCGTTTAGTACTTGTAGATTATTTCGGAATTTGTTACTTACGTTTGGTATTACTCTTTTATCATTTTTATTCTCAATTGAATCATGTCTTTTACATATTTGATTGTGTTTGTTACAATTATGAGTAGCTAATTTCTTAATACGTTTGCTTGGATTATGTGATCGTTTATGTGTTAGGTTTTGGGTGTGAAATGAGAATGATGTGTAGAGGTTAATCGGGGATCCGTTTGGGTTAATATCTTAATTATCTTTTTAGAATTGTTTATACTCTTGTTTGGTAATCTAAAAACGGGTATTCGAAAGGAATCCGTAATTTTTACTAAAATAGGAACGAATTAATCGACCGGTCTTTAGTTGATTATGAGTTTATGATATTCGAAAGGAATCATTAACAACGATTTGAAAAAGTAGACATTAACACAAACGCTAGCTACTAAATTAAGAGAAATCGGTTTAGGAGTTAGTAAGCTATTCGAAAGGAAGCTTATAGATTAATTCTCACACATCGGCTTGAAGCTTTATGCACAATTACTTGAGGTGTTAACGGTATTCGAAAGGAATCGTTGCATGGTTAGGTAATTGGAGAAATCCGGTATTCGAAAGGAACTTAGGATTTTACATTTGAAGTTTATCGACATTTTCACACCTAAGAAATAACACATATTCGTAAACGGTCCAAGCAAGCGTCTTTTTATCCATATTTGAATGCTAAAGTATTTTTACCATTATTATAAGCAAGTCTTCATTAAGATTAAAACCAACTTGTTACATTGTTACGTGTTTTTATAAACTAATACTATCAACTATAAATAGTCCCTGTGTTCGAACCCGATATTTGCCAATACTGTTTACAATTGACAAGGGTACACTGCCCGTGTCGTAATCTAGTAAAGGTTTATTTTCGGAAAACTAGATTTTTCACATCAAGTTTTTGGCGCCGCTGCCGGGGACTTGATTTAGTTGAAGTTTTTAGTTTCTTGTTTGATTACTTGTTTGAATATTTTTCACGGGTATTTTGTTTGTTTTTGCTGTGATTTTCAGGATTATTGATTGTGGATGTACACGAGATCCCAAGGGAAACAAGTGCACATCCCTCTTTCGGATCCGGAAAAACTTTTGAGGAAACAAGGTTTAGGAGCAGCCGCATCGGTTGTTTATAGTGAGAACGAATCTTCCGAGGAGGAAGTCGAAATTGTTTTTGAAGAAGAAATGGCAGGAAACGGGGAAAATAACGAAAGACCGATAATAGAAAACAACCCACCCCACCCTTTTGACATACCGATGATCAATAGGAATAGGATAGTACCACAAACGAATGGGTCGGCCATTGTAGCACCGGATTTGGGGGTCGATTTTTCCGTTAAAGGGCATCACTTAAAAATGATTCAAGATAGCACTTTTGACGGACATTTCAAGTCCGACCCGCACAAGCATGTGGCGCATTATATGGAGGTATGCAAAATGTTCCGATATGGAGCGGGTCAAGAGGAAAGCGTTATGCTAAGTTTGTTTCCATCGTCTCTCACGGGAGAGGCGAAAACGTGGTTTAATGAATTGGAGCCGGGTACAATCGAAACTTGGGAAGATATGAGAGAGATCTTTGTGACGAGATTTTTCCCACCCATTTTGCGTAGGAAGCTATTGAACCAAATCCGTTCTTTTCAACAATGGGACAACGAAACCATAACGGATGCTTGGATTAGGCTTAAGGAGTTCTTGAGGAATTTCCATGGGCATGACTTGGATCGTGATGAAGTTATAGATATCTTTTATTATAGTTTGGATAGTCGATCTCAACACGACTTGGACTTAGCGGGTGGTGGTAGTTTCTTATACAAATCACCGAATGAGGCGCACCGAACGATGGAAGACCAAGTTCAAGCTCGAATTGCCAGGGATCGGGTTACTAGGAATAGAAGAGTTAGAGGAACGGTAAACCAAGTTGAAGAAGGAGGAAGTAGTGGTAGCAACAAGGAAGTGGTGAACGAAATTAAGTCTTTGGGTGAAGAAATGAAAAACCGAATGGGTCGTTTGGAAAAAGATGTCCACTTAGTGAAAAACGGTTGCGGGAAATGTGGGGGGCCACATTATACGGATGATTGTGAGCCGAAAACCGAAGAAGCAAACTATGCCAACTACGGGTATCAAAACCGGGGCAATAGTGGATATGGAAATCAAAACCGGGGAAATAGAAACGAGGCAAGATTTCAACCCAACCAATCGAAACAAAAGGAGGAGGATAACAAACAGAACTTTGAGGAAATGATGAAAGAGTTTGTTTACTCTCAAAAGGCGACAAACGACTTGATGGCTAACTCAATGAAAGGATTTACCTCGAAATGGGAGCAAAGCCAAAGGAACACGCAAGCCAACATGCAGGACTTGGAACGAAAATTTGAGAGGCTAAGTGAAAAGTTCTCAGACCGACCAACGGGTCAAATGCCAAGTTCTACCCAACCAAACCCGAGGCAAAACCAAAACAATAACGGGGGATCGTCAAACCAAGGGCCGAAGTATATACCACCAAATAATCGTGATGAGCATGTTAATGTGGTTGAGACTCGATCAGGACCTAAGTATGGGGGAGTTGGAGAAAAGGGGTTGAATAACAAGAAAAATCAAAACGGTGCTGGAACAACAACGAATGCGCCGCCAATGGGGGGAATGCGCCGCATTCCCACCCCCGAGGCGAATGCGCTGCCTCATTCTCAGGATGTTGCGTCGCCTGTTGTCCAGAACACCTCGAATGCGCCGCCTGTCCCTCGAATGCGCCGCATAGAGCCCGTTGACAGCGATTCGGAGGACGAAGAAGAGATTGAGATGGAGTCAAGGCCCGGGAAGGAACCAATGGTTCCTAGCAAAGAAAAAGAGTTGGAAATCGAAGAAAAAGGACCATACAAGCCACATATCCCATATCCGCATAGACTTCGAAAAGAAAAGAAAAAGGAACAATACGGTAAATTCATCGAGTTAATGAAAACTGTTAAGATTAATGTCCCTTTAGTTGATCTTATTGCAGGTATGCCGAATTATGCAAAATTCATGAAGGAGCTCGTGAGCGGGAAGGGTGATTACATGGAGAAAATCACCGCGTTCTTAAATGCCGAATGTTCGGCGATTGTGAAGAGGTCTATTCCACCGAAACTTGAAGACCCAGGAAGTTTTTTGTTGACTTGCACTTTTAACGATACATTTACTTTTAGTGCATTAGCGGATTTAGGGGCAAGCATTAATTTAATGCCCAACTCTATTTACACTAAATTATCTTCAAATGCTTTAACACCAACACGTATGAGCATAAGATTGGCCGATCGATCTTATCAATATCCATTGGGTATTGCCGAAAATATGCTCATACGGGTTGGAGATTTTCTATATCCCGTAGACTTTGTTATTCTCGAAATGGAGGAGGATGAAAAAGTTCCTCTCATTTTGGGTAGACCATTTTTAAACACCGCGGATGCTATAATCCGGGTTAGGGATACCGAAATTTCTTTGGGATTGGGTGATGAAAGGGCAACATTTTCTCTAAATCAAGCAATGAAACATTCTTATTCTACTGATGAATCTTGTTTTAGAATTGATGTTATAGATGAAGCAGATTATGACCTCGATTGGGAAGGCATTTTGGAAGAAGAGGCGGAAATGGAAATGTTGAATTCCATTGGCAAAGAAGAGGCGGAAGAAGAGCAAGGATCGAGTGAAGTGAAGGAGTTGGTAGTTAACGACGGAGCGAGGATCAAAACATCACTTGAAGATCCCCCGAAGGATTTGGAGCTCAAACAGTTACCGGAACATCTAGAGTATGCATTTTTAGATGGTAATTCTAGTCTCCCAATTATTATCTCGTCTTCACTTTTGGAAGACGAGAAAGTTAAATTACTAACGATCCTTAAAAGTCATAAAAAGGCTTTCGCTTGGCGCATTTCTGATATTCCGGGTATAAGTTCTGATTTTTGTAAACATAAAATCAACTTTTTAGATGATGTAAAACCCGTTGTCCAACGACAACGGAGGCTTAACCCGAATATGCAAGATGTGGTCAAAAAGGAAATTGTTAAACTCTTGGATGCAGGTATTATTTACCCGATAGCTGATAGCCCTTGGGTTAGTCCGGTCCATTGTGTACCCAAGAAAGGAGGAATGACCGTTGTACTTAACGAGAAGAATGAGTTGGTACCTACGAGAACCGTAACGGGATGGAGAGTTTGTATAGATTATAGGAGGTTGAATGAGGCGACACGAAAGGACCATTTTCCATTGCTATTTATGGATCAAATGATCGAAAAATTGGCCGAGAACGAGTACTATTGTTTTCTCGATGGTTTTTCGGGGTATTTTCAAATTCCAATTGATCCCGAGGACCAAGAGAAAACAACGTTTACTTGTCCTTTCGGTACTTTTGCTTATAGACGGATGCCATTTGGGTTGTGCAATGCACTGGGAACATTTCAAAGGTGCATGATGGCGATTTTTCAGAATATGGTTGAGAACTCCATGGAAGTTTTTATGGGCAATTTTTCGGTATATGGGAGTTCATTTGATGGGTGCTTGGAAAGTTTGGATAAAATGTTAGCACGGTGTGAAGAAACGAATTTGGTGCTTAATTGGGAAAAATGCCATTTTATGGTAAAGGAAGGAATAGTATTGGGGCACAAGATTTCAAAGGCGGGAATTGAGGTGGATAGAGCGAAAATTGAAGTGATCGCAAAGTTACCACCTCCAACGAATGAGAAATCAGTTAGAAGTTTTTTAGGACACGCGGGGTTTTATAGGCGGTTTATTAAGGATTTTTCAAAAATCACTAGACCTATGACTCGTTTGTTAGAGAAGGATACGAAGTTCGAATTTTCGGAGGATTGTATGAAGGCATTTGAATTGTTGAAGGAACGGTTGACAAACACACCGATCTTAGTGTCACCAAATTGGGATCTCCCCTTTGAGTTGATGTGTGACGCGAGTAACTTTGCGGTAGGGGCGGTTTTAGGACAAAGAATCGACAAACACTTTCGGCCCATCTACTTTGCAAGCAAAACGTTAAATGAGGCTCAGCAAAACTACACCACTACCGAGAAGGAATTACTAGCTGTTGTTTTTGCATTCGATAAATTTCGATCTTACTTGGTATTGAGTAAAACGGTGGTGTTCACGGACCACTCGGCCTTGAAGTTTTTATTTTCGAAGTTGGATGCGAAGCCGAGATTGATTAGATGGATCTTGTTATTGCAAGAATTCGATGTGGAGATCCAAGATAAGCGGGGTAGAGAAAATGTGGCGGCGGATCATTTGAGCCGATTGGAGAATCCTAGTCTTGGAGCTTTGAATGAGGAGGATATTCGAGATACCTTTCCGGATGAAAGGTTGGCATTTGTTGGAAAAGTGTTTGGTGAACGGAGTCCGTGGTATGCCGATATAGCCAACTATTTAGCGGGTGGAGTTGTTAGTAGAGAGCTTACTTATCAACAACGGAAGAAATTATTTTCGGATGCCAAGTATTATTTTTGGGAGGAGCCGTTTCTATTTAGGATGTGTGCCGATGGCATGGTAAGGAGATGTGTTTATGGAGCTGATACGAGGAGAATTCTTGATGAATGTCACCATGGTCCAACGGGGGGGCATTATGGTCCATCGGTGACGGGTAAAAAGGTGTTTGATGCGGGTTTCTATTGGCCTACGATTTTTAAGGAGGCACATACTTTGGTGAGGACATGTGACTCGTGTCAAAGGCAAGGAACGATTACTAGAAGAGACGAGATGCCTCAGCAAGGAATTCAAGTGTGCGAAGTTTTTGACATTTGGGGCATAGATTTCATGGGACCATTTAAACCGTCTAATAGGAATGTTTACATTTTGGTGGCGGTGGATTACGTGTCGAAATGGGTCGAGGCAAAGGCTTTACCTACTAATAATGCTAACGTTGTTATTGACTTTTTACGAAGTTTGTTTTGTAGGTTTGGCATGCCAAAGGCTTTGATTAGCGATCGGGGAACCCATTTTGCAAATGCTCAAATGGAGAAAATTCTGAAGAGATATGAAGTTCAACACCGGTTTTCGACTTCCTACCACCCCCAAACAAGTGGGCAAGTCGAAAACACTAATCGAGCAATTAAACGCATTTTGGAGAAGACGGTTCACAACAACCCGTCTTTGTGGTCAAAGAAACTAGATGAGGCATTGTGGGCGTTTCGGACAGCCTACAAAACACCGATTGGCACCACTCCATTTAAAATGCTATATGGGAAAACGTGTCATTTGCCCATGGAAATTGAACACAAGGCGTATTGGGCGCTCAAGGAGTGTAGCCTGGATTTGATAGCGAATGGTGAAACCCGATTCTTGCAACTTCACGAGCTGGACGAGTTAAGATGGAATGCATATGAGAATTCCGCTCTTTATAAGGCGAGGACTAAGATGGTTCATGATTTGAGAATTCGGCGAAAAGAGTTTAAAGAAGGGGACAAGGTGCTGTTATTCCAATCGAAATACAAGTTCAAAGCACCTAAATTAAATTCTAAGTGGACGGGTCCTTACTTGGTGAGACGGGTCTTCTCGGGTGGTTATGTAGAATTGGAAACGGATGATGGCGGGTCATTCATCGTGAACGGTCAACGAGTAAAAGTCTATCGTGAGGAGGATGAAGAAAATGGAATGACAATGGAGGATGGGTTTCACCCATTCTAAGTGGAGAAGAATACCGAGGAGTCAAGCTAGTGACTCGAGCCAAAAACGAGCATTTGCGGGAGAAACCCCCGGTTTGTTGTATCTTTCATTTTCATTTTCATTTTTCTTTCCGTTATTTGTTATTTGTGTCGGTTTTATTTTAGGAGTTTTTCGGTTTAGTGTAGATTAGCTTAACTTAGCTTTAAAAAAAAAATAAATAAATAAAAAAATAAATTGAAAAACCAAGTTCTGAAGTCGGAATGCGCCGCCTGTCACCCATTGGCGGCGCATTCGATTGAAAGTCAGATATTATTTGGACGCCAATTAAAAAAGGACCAAACGCATTCTACCCTATATTTCCACACCGGCGCCTCTCAAAGAAAACACACACATATTCAAAAAAAACTTTGATTTTTCCACAACTTTTCTTTCAAATCGCTCAAATCATTTCATGGGGAGAACGGTATGTCGTTTTTAACATCTTTTGACCTTTCAATTTGATTTCAATTTCCAATTAGGGTTCTTAGGTTTAAGTAATTTGGGGAAAACTTAGATTAGTTTAAATTAGTTTCTTAATTGTTAATTAGTTGGTTATTTAGGTTACAATAGGTTGATTACTAGTAGTTTGTGTTGTGATTTCATGATTTGGGGGTTGCTAGTTTGCCGTTCTAAATGGTTGCTGTCGCCAAGCTGAATGCGCCGCCTGTCACCCATTGGCGGCGCATTCCAGCTTCAGAATCTAAAAAAAAAAAAAAAATATTTTGTCTTTCGTTTAGTTTATTACTAACATGTTTGTTTCTTGCTTGGCTTAATGTTTTGTTTGTATAGGGTAAACGTAGGGCAGTAACAGAAGAAGAAGAAGAGGAGGAAGTCGTGTATGAGACAAATCGGGTTTACAAAATTAGTATGGAGGCTAGAATGATGAGAACTGAGAAATACGGTTGGTTGAAGTGGCCCGGGGCCAGTGAGAATAGAAAAATCCAATTAAACAATCAGTTGGCCAACCTTCAAAACAAGAAAGTGATACCGCCCCGGTTTTTAGATTGGGATCTTATGCATACTTTGAAGATTATGGACGCTTTGGAATCTCGCTTCATCACCAGAGTTGAATACAATGGGCATACCTTTGACCTACCGATTTGGAGAAACGTATTTGAGGTTAGGGAACCGGTTTACCGCGAATGGTGTTTGGAGTTTTACGCCAGTATAGAGATTGATAATTTTCCGGCCGAAGAAGGTAGGGTTTTTAGTGCTGAAGTTGTTAAGTTTCGACTCGGGGGGCAGGAGCATCGGGTTTCGGTGCCAAAGTTTGGACAGTTGATAGGGTTGTATAGTGAGGAAGAATTGAACAATCCGGGAATGTCTCATTACGCAAGCAAGGGAAGCTGGTCACTTGACGATGTTTACATAGACCGGGATAACATTTGGACGGGATTGTCTGGGCGATCTCATTACAAGACTACAAGTAAGGCCACTGATTTGAACGATCCGATGCTTCGTTTGTTACAAAAGGCACTTTGTCATTCTGTTAACCACCGTGCAACTCATCATGACAAAGTGTATAAGGAAGATCTGTGGATGCTTCATTATTTCGATAGGAGGACTCCCAACGAGTTTGTGTACTTACCGATGGCGTTGGCTAAATATATGAGTGACCAAGGGAAGGGGCGAAAGAACAGTAGTGGAATGTTATGTGGACATTTCATTACGCGAATGGTGAAGAATTTGGGTTTTTACACTAATGCAAACATGAAGGGGTTGTCGAAGGAAGTAGATTGGAAGTGGATTATTAAGGGCGATTTGAAGTTAGGACACGCCCTTAATAAGGATGGGGTATTTGCAAAACCGGGGGATTGGGGTAGCGATATGGATATGGATAGTGATGAGGAGAATGAGACCGAAATTGAGGGAGAGGAACCACCGGAACGGGAGATATTGGTACCGAGTGAATATATGCAAGGAGGATTTACTACGGGTACCTCCTCACAGGGTCCCGCACCACAGGGTCCCACATCACGGGGTCACACATCGCCACCACTTGGCCCATTTGATTTCAACCCCATGATGCACGAGATGTATAGGATTGGGCGCCAGGTGGATGCTACTCAGGCGGAGGTGTCTCACATTAGGACGGAGGTGTCTCACATCAGGACGGAGGTCGATAGAACCCGCTCGGATGTTCACCAGTTCGGGGATTACACGCAGTATCACATGGCACGATACCAGGCCATGTGGGAATACATGACCACTTCTCAATACCATGCGCAGAATCCCGAGGCAGCAAGTGGGTGGACCGAGTACAACCCACCTCCCATGTTCAACCCATTTCCCCCTCACGATGAAGAGTGATTGCAGTGAAGAAGCTGCTTGTGGGGCTTGATTGTTTGTTGTGCTTGTTTGTTGAACTATTTTACTTTCCGTTATGTTTGTTTGTGTTTGGAACAATATTTTTTTATTTATCGTTGCTTGGGATATTTTTATGCTAATTAACTTGTTTGTTTTTGTGTTTTGTACCCTACCAAGACTGGCATTAAGTTCAGCACGTGCGGAGTCGATTCGGAAATCATGCCGCATCCTACGGAACTCGCACGGTTTTGTTTTTCTTTCTTTTTGTTATCTTTGTATTTTTAGTTTTATTTTAATTTCCCTTTTAGTTAGTTAGTTTTTGTGACAACCGTCTAAATTCCAGGTGATTTTCAGTTACTAATTCGTTTCGAAACTTTAGTTCTCTTTTATCGTGTTCATAATGTTCGGGTTCATTCTATTGTACTTTTAAATTGTCGGAACAAATGTCGGAATCGAAATATAAATCCTAACACCAAATAAACAATACAAGAGCTTGACTAAGTTCTTAACGGTAACTAAAATGATTCTAGTCCTTAACTAATTAACGGAAAACAACAAAACGCCAAAAAGCTGGATTTTGGGATCCAGCCGGCGGCTGAATATCTTCAGCCGACGGCTGAATCCCGCTGCCCAGCTGGCTGATGACTCATTTCTGCATGCGTTTTGATTGGACCAACGATTTTTGGCTCGGGACTGGGCACCCATAACTTCCATTTGTGAACCCCTAGGCCAGAAAACAACATCACTTTAACATTACATTCATTTTGTTTGAATCAAAACACAAAACACACACACAAAACACTCTCTTTTCTCTCATCTTTTTCCTCTCAAGAACAAACAAAAACAGAAACTAAACATCATTTTCAGTCCATTTTCGTCCATAAAATCAACCATCCAACACATACAAATCGTTCTAGGAGTAAAGGGTGTTAAAGGAAAAGGTTTAAATCGGGTTTCCAAGTCGTTTTTGGAGCTAAATCTTGTTCAAACCATCACATCTTTATTCTCTTCGGTATAACACTTTCTCTTTACTATTTCTATATTTATCTTCACTTGCATGTACAATCTATAACCTGAAAATAAGCTTTCATAAACTTTCAAAACGTTTTCTTGCTTAAAAACGAGTTTTTAGTGAAGATCTATATATTTAACCTTTAAATCTAAAAGAAAACTGAGATTTTACTTTGAAAATAAATATGTTTAAGTTATACCAGTTTGCATGTCGAATCTAACGGTTAAACGAGCTTAAAAACGAAAAATAGAGCAACTTTGAAACTGGCCGAAGCCTTTTGGCCGGCGGCTGAAGGATTTCAGCCGACGGCTAAAGGTCAGCCGGCGGCTGTTTTCCTCCAGCCGCCGCCAGAATGCCCCTGTCCGCTGTTTTTGTCGTTTTAAAGGTCGTAAACGTGATTTTAAGCTGAAATAAACTATCACAGATTATATACATGTTAATAAGCTACTGTTTTGACATATTATATTGTTGGAAAAGCTTTTTGGACTTGAAACTTGTGTATTATTGAGTTAAACGTTGTATTGAGCATTTTAAAGCGGGAAAGTGTTTTGAAAATGGATATAACTTTTATTGCGCGGAAGCGCTGCCCAATTTTCACCGTAAATAACATTTCAAATTCAGAAACATAATAACTACGAGGCTTATGCACTTTAACTTGGAACTTTGACGCTTTTGGTACATAATTGGACATTTCGGACTATAAAACGTACACGAACATACAAACCTTATAAACTTTCCGTAATTACCTTTTTGGGACAGAATCTAAGTATACTAAATTGAGACTTAAAAATGTTAAATTGAAACTTAACATAACTCAATAAAACTTATACAACTTTCCGGTGTTCTAGGTCGTTTGTGATTCCCGACGCGTTCCGCTCTCTTTGTGCTAGTTCATATCTCGTACCTTCGTAAATCGTGAGTTACAACCCCACTTGTTTTACTTTTTGTACATTTAAACATTATTTGGGGGAAACATAAGATCACATGTTTGTAACTTTTTGGTACTTTTGAAACTTATTTGAAACTGTTCGAAACTTGATACTTTCGGTACTTATTGAAACTTTTAGAAACTTGTTCAAACCTGTTCAAACTTGGTACATGTTCAAACTTGGTACTTGTTCAAACTATTATGCGTATATGTGTTGATGCCTTAGCAGGATAACTAAATCTAGGATACTTGTTAGAGACCAATCCTTGATGGATATATAAGCCCGTAAGAGTTCAGTTCAATTTTTGCAACTTTGTTCAATTGCCCCTTTTGGTTCAGGTTCACTTATACACTATTAGCAATATCCGTTAGTCATATGGGTATCGATACTTAGGAGCGGTCACTCCTTACTAAGGGTTAGCGTCCCAAGTACATATTACTACCATTTAGATGTTCAATCAATTAAACTTTTTGGGCTAGTTCAGGACCATGCAACCGGTTTAGTGTATACTTACTACTTATATTATGCCAAGTGATTGATACGAGTTACTATTTAGTTAGACACATACTCCCTACGCATATACCTTTTAGCGCTTGGATTCCGCTGCAACTTTAATTATACAAGTTTTATTTACTTAAATTACTTGTGTACGTTCAAACTTTTACTATTTACATATATGTTCAAACGTCGACTCGTTCTTTTACTCATGACGTCAGTATATGTTTTTGGCAACTTACTATTTTTGGCAACTTTCTATTTTTGGAAACTTCTCTCGAAACTCTAAACTGTAACTCACTCACTACTTTATGTAGTTGACACTTTATCTTATGTTTCAGGAAATTAATGTAAGTGTTCAGAATGCATGGCAAAGGAGGGTCGATATGGTCACGTGAGGCGCTAATTGGGAAAAGACCTTTATATTTTGGGAATTTGTTTTGGAACATTTGTACTTGTACTTTATTTTAAACTTATGAACTGCTTGGTTGTTGAATCTCGAAACATTTATTTTTATTCGAAATGACTTGAATCGTTTATATTTGCTTATGACCGTGTAATGATATTCCAGCTCTCACATTCCGTGTTTCCGCTATAGCGGGGTGTGACAGACTTGGTATCAGAGCACAGGTTGTAGTGAAAACGGTTTTAGAAATTTCCAAAATTTTTTGAAACCAAACTATAACCAAGGCTTTTCGGAAAATCATTATGGGTTCAAAACTTTAGTGAATTAATTTTGCGATTGCATGATTATTTTTAACTACGCATGGCCTGATCACCCCTGCCTAGTTCAAAATGACTTATGCAAGGACGAGACGTAATTTCTAAAGACAAACGATTTTGAGTCAAGAAATTCCCGGTCTTACTATTCCCAACCTCACGTGATCGACCCTTACCTGCATTCTTTACTTAATTTCCTTTAGCATATTCTTGTTCATCTACTTACGAAACTTTTTACGTCGCAGATCCGTCATGTCTCAATCGTCACGTTCGCACTCTCTCTCACGAGCCGTCTCGCCACTGCACGAACCCTCTGAGGGCCATACGGCCTCCGAGAGTCAGCGTCACCAGACGACTGACCCGACGGAGGACACGTCATTGACTATCAGCAGCAGTAACGGGTCTAGCCCGAGGACGGTGTTGCCTCCTCCCCGACCGGCACCCGTTACAGCACCATCTCAGCCCCAAGGACTCCGCGCAGGGATGGCCGCGCGTCAGCAACCGGACCCGTTCCGACCTGCACCCCCTCAGTCCTTCGTGGACCCATACGACCCCGCCATGCGCACTCCGGTCATGGAGCGCTATGCGTGGGAACGTCACTTCATGGAGGAGAGGCGACGTGCCCCAGAGGCCGGAACCTCCCGACCGATGATGCCACCCACTCTTCAGCCTCCTCCACCGGCCGCATTTCTCCACTTACACCGCGAGGTTCGGGCCCTCTCCGAGGAAGCCCGACAACAGGGCCTCTACCTTTTCGAAGTCTCTGACGCCGCGCACAAGCTGGCGGAACAGTCGATCCGAACTATCGCATCGGCTCGAGCCACTGCACGTACTGTGCAGCGCCTTGTTAGCACGTGCTTCGTCCTAGGGGTTTTGGTAGTGGCTATGGTAGCCAAGGTGTTTCTGGAGAAGCGCCATTAGTTCATTTTATTTGTTGTACTGTAGGCCGAGTTGTAATTTTCACATGTACACAACTTCGTGCCATTTTCTCTATTTCCTTTATTGTATTGTACTGTACTTTTCTTATTTTGAATCATGTACCCAACTTTTTATTTAATGAATGAAGTTCCATTTATTATTATCTATTGTTACTTATCTTGTGAATCTTGTACTGTGTTGAACCATCTTCCTACGTGCGAATCTTTTGAAACTTTGTCGTGCGTGCTCTATCTGTTCTGTTACCTTACTTTTGCGTGATTGTTAACTTGTTCATTGAATCATGTTCTTTTCACACTCTAATCGTGCGTTTCTAAATTGAATCTGTTGTCTGTTGTAGAATCATGGCACCCCGTACCAATGCCGCGATCATTGCTGAGCAAGTGGCCGAACAGTTGCAAGCAGCGATGCCCAATATGATCGCCCAGATCACTGCGGGAATCAATGCTAACGTCAACACCCACCAGCAACAGCAACAACAGCAACAGCAGCAACAGCAGCAGCAGCAGCAACAGAACAACCACCAGAACCACCAGAACCAACAGCAACCCCCGAACCCACCAGCCTGCACTTACAAGAGCTTCATGGCTTGTAAGCCTAAGGAGTTCCATGGCACGACTGGTGCCGTAGGCTTGGTTTCCTGGTTTGAGAGCATCGAGTCGGTTCTGCACATCAGTGGATGTGCCGAAGCCACTAAAGTACAGTACGCCTCCTGCGTATTGCACGGTAAGGCACTGACCTGGTGGAACAACTTGGTCCGTAACAGGGGACGTGAGACCGCTTATGCTCTCACCTGGGAGCAATTCAAGACCCTCTTGATTGAGGAGTACTGCCCTAAAGGGGAGATCAAGAAGCTCGAGGCTGAGCTCTGGGATCA
>CAJVGC010000508.1:21312720-21522205 GCA_910822075.1 Senecio squalidus
CAAATCCGATGGAATTCACTACTTCAAGGGCCGAGCATGGATTCCGAAGTCCGAGGATCTTCGAAAGTTAATTTTGGATGAAGGCCACCGTTCCCGATACTCCATCCACCCCGGTTCAGACAAGTTGTACAAGGATCTTAGGGAGTATTATTGGTGGCCGGGCATGAAGAAAGATATCGCCTTGTATGTAGCCAAGTGCCTCACTTGCTCCAAGGTCAAGGCGGAATATCAGAAACCTTCAGGACTTCTGCAAAAACCGGAAATCCCTATGTGGAAATGGGAGCAAATTTCCATGGATTTCATCACCAAGTTACCCCGGACAGCAAAAGGTAACGACACGATTTGGGTAATTGTGGACCGTTTGACTAAGTCTGCTCATTTCTTGCCGATACGAGAAACCCACTCGATGGAGAAGCTCGCACAAATCTACATCAACGAGATCATCTCTCGCCACGGTACACCTCTCTCCATCATTTCTGACAGGGATAGTCGGTTCACGTCTCGCTTTTGCAACGCGCTTCAGAAATCTCTCGGGACGCGACTAGACCTTAGCACCGCTTACCACCCTCAGACCGATGGTCAAAGCGAAAGGACGATCCAAACGCTTGAGGATATGCTTAGAGCATGTGTAGTCGACTTTGGAGGAAGTTGGGATACTCACCTTCCATTGGTCGAGTTTTCGTACAACAACAGCTACCACGCTAGCATTAAGTGTGCTCCGTTCGAGGCCTTATATGGGCGTAAGTGCCGATCGCCGCTTTGTTGGCTAGAGGCGGGTGATCGACAACTTACAAGGCTCGACATTGTTCAAGAAACCATCGAAAAGATCACCACTATCAGGGAGCGACTGAAGACGTCCCGTACTCGGCAAAAGAGCTACGCCGATAACCGAAGAAAACCCCTCGAGTTCCAGGTCGGCGACCGTGTACTTCTCAAGGTATCGCCATGGAAAGGGGTAGTTCGCTTCGGGAAACGCGGTAAGCTAAGCCCGAGGTACACCGGACCGTTTGAAGTCATCGAGCGTATTGGTCCAGTAGCCTATCGACTCCAACTCCCGCCAGTTCTTTCTAATGTTCATAACGTGTTCCATGTCTCACACTTGAAAAAGTGCCTGTCCGATGAGACCATCGTCATCCCACTCGACGAGGTCAAGATCGACAACCAGCTCAACTTCATCGAGGAACCGCTTGAGATTGTAGACCGAGAGGTCAAGCAACTCAGACAAAGCCGTGTTCCTATTGTCAAAGTTCGTTGGAACTCCCGACGTGGTCACGAATTCACATGGGAACGTGAAGACCAGATACGTCAAAAGTATCCTCACTTGTTCAAAGATACTTCTACCTGATTGGGCGAGTCAAATTTCGGGACGAAATTTCTTTCAACCCGGGGATGATGTGACAACCGTCTAAATTTCAGGTGATTTTCAGTTACTAATTCGGTTCGAAACTTTAGTTCTCTTTTATCGTGTTCATAATGTTCGGGTTCATTCTATTGTACTTTTAAATTGTCGGAACAAATGTCGGAATCGAAATATAAATCCTAACACCAAATAAACAATACAAGAGCTTGACTAAGTTCTTAACGGTAACTAAAATGATTCTAGTCCTTAACTAATTAACGGAAAACAACAAAACGCCAAAAAGCTGGATTTTGGGATCCAGCCGGCGGCTGAATATCTTCAGCCGGCGGCTGAATCCCGCTGCCCAGCTGGCTGATGACTCATTTCTGCATGCGTTTTGATTGGACCAACGATTTTTGGCTCGGGACTGGGCAACCATAACTGCCATTTGTGAAACCCTAGGCCAGAAAACAACATCACTTTAACATTACATTCATTTTGTTTGAATCAAAACACAAAACACACACACACAACACTCTCTTTTCTCTCATCTTTTTCCTCTCAAGAACAAACAAAAACAGAAACTAAACATCATTTTCAGTCCATTTTCGTCCATAAAATCAACCATCCAACACATACAAATCGTTCAAGGAGTAAAGGGTGTTAAAGGAAAAGGTTAAATCGGGTTTCCAAGTCGTTTTTGGAGCTAAATCTTGTTCAAACCATCACATCTTTATTCTCTTCACTTGCATGTACAATCTATAACCTGAAAATAAGCTTTCATAAACTTTCAAAACGTTTTCTTGCTTAAAAACGAGTTTTTAGTGAAGATCTATATATTTAACCTTTAAATCTAAAAGAAAACTGAGATTTTACTTTGAAAATAAATATGTTTAAGTTATACCAGTTTGCATGTCGAATCTAACGGTTAAACGAGCTTAAAAACGAAAAATAGAGCAACTTTGAAACTGGCCGAAGCCTTTTGGCCGGCGGCTGAAGGATTTCAGCCGACGGCTAAAGGTCAGTCGGCGGCTGTTTTCCTCCAGCCGCCGCCAGAATGCCCCTGTCCGCTGTTTTTGTCGTTTTAAAGGTCGTAAACGTGATTTTAAGCTGAAATAAACTATCACAGATTATATACATGTTAATAAGCTACTGTTTTGACATATTATATTGTTGGAAAAGCTTTTTGGACTTGAAACTTGTGTATTATTGAGTTAAACGTTGTATTGAGCATTTTAAAGCGGGAAAGTGTTTTGAAAATGGATATAACTTTTATTGCGCAGAAGCGCTGCCCAATTTTCACCGTAAATAACATTTCAAATTCAGAAACATAATAACTACGAGGCTTATGCACTTTAACTTGGAACTTTGACGCTTTTGGTACATAATTGGACATTTCGGACTATAAAACGTACACGAACATACAAACCTTATAAACTTTCCGTAATTACCTTTTTGGGACAGAATCTAAGTATACTAAATTGAGACTTAAAAATGTTAAATTGAAACTTAACATAACTCAATAAAACTTATACAACTTTCCGGTGTTCTAGGTCGTTTGTGATTCCCGACGCGTTCCGCTCTCTTTGTGCTAGTTCATATCTCGTACCTTCGCAAATCGTGAGTTACAACCCCACTTGTTTTACTTTTTGTACATTTAAACATTATTTGGGGGAAACATAAGATCACATGTTTGTAACTTTTTGGTACTTTTGAAACTTATTTGAAACTGTTCGAAACTTGATACTTTCGGTACTTATTGAAACTTTTAGAAACTTGTTCAAACCTGTTCAAACTTGGTACATGTTCAAACTTGGTACTTGTTCAAACTATTATGCGTATATGTGTTGATGCCTTAGCAGGATAACTAAATCTAGGATACTTGTTAGAGACCAATCCTTGATGGATATATAAGCCCGTAAGAGTTCAGTTCAATTTTTGCAACTTTGTTCAATTGCCCCTTTTGGTTCAGGTTCACTTATACACTATTAGCAATATCCGTTAGTCATATGGGTATCGATACTTAGGAGCGGTCACTCCTTACTAAGGGTTAGCGTCCCAAGTACATATTACTACCATTCAGATGTTCAATCAATTAAACTTTTTGGGCTAGTTCAGGACCATGCAACCGGTTTAGTGTATACTTACTACTTATATTATGCCAAGTGATTGATACGAGTTACTATTTAGTTAGACACATACTCCCTACGCATATACCTTTTAGCGCTTGGATTCCGCTGCAACTTTAATTATACAAGTTTTATTTACTTAAATTACTTGTGTACGTTCAAACTTTTACTATTTACATATATGTTCAAACGTCGACTCGTTCTTTTACTCATGACGTCAGTATATGTTTTTGGCAACTTACTATTTTTGGCAACTTTCTATTTTTGGAAACTTCTCTCGAAACTCTAAACTGTAACTCACTCACTACTTTATGTAGTTGACACTTTATCTTATGTTTCAGGAAATTAATGTAAGTGTTCAGAATGCATGGCAAAGGAGGGTCGATATGGTCACGTGAGGCGCTAATTGGGAAAAGACCTTTATATTTTGGGAATTTGTTTTGGAACATTTGTACTTGTACTTTATTTTAAACTTATGAACTGCTTGGTTGTTGAATCTCGAAACATTTATTTTTATTCGAAATGACTTGAATCGTTTATATTTGCTTATGACCGTGTAATGATATTCCAGCTCTCACATTCCGTGTTTCCGCTATAGCGGGGTGTGACAGTTTTCTTTTGATGGAACACATTAGGGACAATGTGTTATTCAAGTATGGGGGGTTAGTCGGGAAATTAGTTAGTTTTCTCCCCTATATCCATTACGTGTATTTTAGTCCCGTTTGAGTCGTTTAGAGTCTAAAAAAAAAAAAAAAAAAAAAAAAAAAAAACGCTTAAATGTAGTTAGGGAAAATGATAGGGGCTTGTATATTTAACTTTATTCCGGTACTTTAACGTGAAATTGCTTAGGAACATCTTTAGTTAATAAAATACTTGTAAATAAGAGTTTAGGTTTTCTAATCTTAGTTCCTTAAGTTGCCCTGAAAAATCAAAAAGATAGATAATCACTAGATATCCTTAGTACCGAGCCCTTGTAGTCCTTGCACCCTTTCGGGGGTAGTTGGGGAATCCTAGTATTACTTAAGCCCTTGGAGAATTAGAGGCAAAGAAAAAGGCCATAGGTCTTTCCCGTCGACAAAATAGAAATTGATCATCACTATAACGAAGACTCAAATCCCGTTATACCGTTCACTTCAAAGAAAATAAAAAAAAAAAAAAAAAAAAAATCTATAATATTTGAAGTGAACAAAAGTGAGAGGAAAAGAAAAAGATGAAGACTAACCAATCAATTCTCAAGAAGGAAGTACTTAATCGAAAA
This sequence comes from Senecio squalidus, assembly GCA_910822075.1. Lineage (NCBI taxonomy): Eukaryota > Viridiplantae > Streptophyta > Magnoliopsida > Asterales > Asteraceae > Senecio > Senecio squalidus. The sequence continues at coordinate 21,317,447 of CAJVGC010000508.1, forward strand.
TGCTTAGTAATATTTTAAGGGTTCCCCCGAAAGTAAGGCGTAAGGGGTCGGCTGTAATGGCTGATCGCTCTAACTTCGGTTAGAGAGTGAGGGAAAAGGGGTGATTATCTTGACATATCAAAACTAGGGGAAGAATTAGGAGTTAAAATTGGTAAATTGCGGTTCTTGTTTACTTAAGTAATTTAGTAGCTTTAAATGTTTGTAGTCGGTTTTACGATCTAGCAATTTCACGCATATCTTTATTTCTAACACCGGAATTTAGTTAAATGTTTGAGCCCGTGATTCCTTAATTTTTCTTAAGTTGTATGTTTTGTAAACTAATTAGTAGGTTTGAGTCGGATTTGCTTAGGGACAAGCAAATGCTTAAGTATGGGGGGTTTGATATCGCTCATTTATATGACTATTTTATCGCGATATTCATTGTGTTTTATGTCCCAAACGTAATGAAAAGGCCCTTTTATGCTTATGTTTTGTAAAGTTTTGTGTTAGGATTGAGTTAGGTGTTTTTGGAGTAAAAAGAAGGAATTTTTGGCACTTTGACTTGAAATTGGCCAAGGCACCAGAACTGGCGACGCATTCGTAGAGAGGACTCAGCGCATTCAGCTCGGAAGCTGGAATGCGCCGCCAGTCCCACCATGGGCGGCGCATTCGTGGTCTCGACAGTTACTTGGCGGTTATTAATTATTAATCATGGGTAATCAAAAGTCTATCAACACACCAAAAATACTGAACGTTGGAGACACTTGGAGATCATCAATTTCATCATTTTCTAAAGCATTTCATATCATTGGAAGCCTAGAAACACTTGTCAATTTTCGTATTTCATCAAGGATTGTTATTTTCGATTCCGTTTAGTACTTGGAGATTATTTCGGAATTTGTTACTTACGTTTGGTATTACTCTTTTATCATTTTTATTCTCAATTGAATCTTGTCTTTTACATATTTGATTGTGTTTGTTACAATTATGAGTAGCTAATTTCTTAATACGTTTGCTTGGATTATGTGATCGTTTATGTGTTAGGTTTTGGGTGTGAAATGAGAATGATGTGTAGAGGTTAATCGGGGATCCGTTTGGGTTAATATCTTAATTATCTTTTTAGAATTGTTTATACTCTTGTTTGGTAATCTAAAAACGGGTATTCGAAAGGAATCCGTAATTTTTACTAAAATAGGAACGAATTAATCGACCGGTCTTTAGTTGATTATGAGTTTATGATATTCGAAAGGAATCATTAACAACGATTTGAAAAAGTAGATATTAACACAAACGCTAGCTACTAAATTAAGAGAAATCGGTTTAGGAGTTAGTAAGCTATTCGAAAGGAAGCTTATAGATTAATTCTCACACATCGGCTTGAAGCTTTATGCACAATTACTTGAGGTGTTAACGGTATTCGAAAGGAATCGTTGCATGGTTAGGTAATTGGAGAAATCCGGTATTCGAAAGGAACTTAAGATTTTACATTTGAAGTTTATCGACATTTTCACACCTAAGAAATAACACATATTCGTAAACGGACCAAGCAAGCGTCTTTTTATCCATATTTGAATTCTAAAGTATTTTTACCATTATTATAAGCAAGTCTTCATTAAGATTAAAACCAACTTGTTACATTGTTACGTGTTTTTATAAACTAATACTATCAACTATAAATAGTCCCTGTGTTCGAACCCCGATATTTGCCAATACTGTTTACAATTGACAAGGGTACACTGCCCGTGTCGTAATCTAGTAAAGGTTTATTTTCGGAAAACTAGATTTTTCACATCAGATTCCGTGCCCTTTATAATTTTTTAATTTTTTTGGGCCAGGTTTTTGGATTGGGTTTGGGCCAGGTTTTTGGAATGATTAATTGATCCCCGCCTCAGACTCAGAGTGCCTTACGAGTCTTCCACGTGTGTTTTCTCTTTTGTTTCGCTGTCATCTGTTCTGAATTCTACTTCCGATTCTTCTTAGTTGCTTTTTGACGTCCTTGCTCCGGTGTCGAAGGTATGTATTTTTATCACTGCATGTGATTGCTTTTTCCGTTATTGTTGATAATCGCTTTGATTTGAATCAGGCGACTTTGATCTGTATCGACAATTCGGAATGGATGCGAAACGGAGATTACCCGCCTACTAGGTTTCAGGCTCAAGCTGACGCTGTTAATTTGATCTGTGGTGCTAAAACCCAGGTATACTTTTTTTGTTTTTGTTTTTGTTTTAGGGTTTTCGATATGTTTTTGATTCGTTTCTTTGGGGAAAAGTAATGATATTTGAGTTTAATTGATGTCAAGTTTGTAACTTTAGTTGGTTTCACTAAATTTTGGGAGTAAAAGATTAGTTGCAGGTTTATTTTTAGTTTTTTTGGTGATCGAAAAGTGTAGTATATAGGGCAACTATTAGTTTCCTTCTAATTCAAATTTCCTGGATGTGTTGTTTTTGTGCCTGGGTCGGGTTTTGGTCGGGTTAGGATGAAGGCCCCGGTGTTGTTGGTGGTCAGTATGGTCCATATCGCCAATCAGAAAGGAATGATTTGTACAAACAATATGCTAACAATCTTCTACAATCTGGTCGAGTTTATCGTTGCTTTTGTTCAAACGAGGTATCATTTTCAGTTTTTCTTTTAATATGTTGGTTTGGTTACCTTTGACCATATATGTTTCTTTTTAGGTAAACATGTTAGTTTTTATTCATTTAGGTTTATTGTAGAGTTCTGGTTGCTTTGAAATGTCGGGTTCTGAGATAGAGAATGGTTCCTCACCAACACCACCGTCACAAACGGCGGCGGATGGGAGAAGATTGTATGGTGTGATGAACCCGATATCATTTGCTGGACCGACTGAGGCTGATACTCATAGGAATTCACTGTTGGAAAAGGTAAGCCAATTAATTTTTTATTTATTTCCAGTTTTCATTTTTAGTTTTCAATAGTTAATTTATATGTATTTGTGTCAAGTTTTTGATGGACTCGGGGATTTATGAGAGCGAAGAAGAAACTGCAAAGAGAGAAGAGGTTCTTCGTCGTTCGGATGAGGTAATTCACTCATCTGATATATTGACATTGTGTATTCATCACCACATTTTCTTTTTAAGTATTGCTTATCGGTTCGGAAATATTTAGGTCTCAAATATGTGTAGCTTCGATAGTGGTCTCTTACTAGGGTTAAATGTATGGACTTTAGAGGAAAGTTTAAGACACTTGCAGATCATTGGAGCACTTTTATTTCTTCTTGCATTTTTATTTCATCTTGAACAATGAAATTAAGTTGGATCACATTAAATGTTACTTGTTCACATTTGAGTATTAGCAAGATCATGTTACATCGATACATCATCTCAAAACGTCTGAACTTTTTGTCGGTTGATGAATAACAGTAGAGTATCTTAGCTACTTACAGTTTCATGTTTGCATCATGAATCATGATCCTGTATGTGTTGGAACCATTTAGTATTCATACTGAGATAAAACATTGTACATCTCTTTATGGGCGGTAACGAGACTGTAATTAGGCTGTCGTTTAACATTAGTATAATTACTTCCCCTGACTGAATATGGGTTAGAAAGGTCAATCCCTCCCCTACGACAAAAAAAAAGGCGGGCCGAACTTCTAACGAGAAAGGGTTGGGGGCAATGAAGTAGGTGAAGTGGTTGGAATTTGCGAGCTGTTCCCCATCTATCTTTCTTAGTTTCACGCTGGCCTAATGAATTGAATGTTGTTTTTCTTTTGCAAACTGCTGCATGCCTTATTGCATCGTAACTAAAAAATATTATTTGATGTCACGGCATCTACTAAACACATATGCTTCAGGGCCGAAGAACACTTACCTAATACATTAAGACAAGCGTTGATATACAAGGTGATTTTTCTACTATGCTGATTTTTTATAGAGGTGGCGAAATGGACGGGTTGAGTTACGGGTCAGAATGGGTGGGTCAGGTAGACCTGAAACACTGCCTTGTGCTTACCGGGGTACTGTGCTTTTTTACTAAAAAAGAAAAAGGGAAAAATTTTATCCTTTGGAGAACTTCTACCTGTTTGCCTGGTTCGAGATTAAAAATTACACGAATTAACCTATTCATAAGTAACTGGGTTGAAATTGCCAAATCTAAACTTTTTGTGAAAAAACTTACTCATGGTTGTACTGTCGTTTTCTTACTATATGTTATTTTGTCATAGGCTTTGGGCTTCCCAATGCCTTCTTTTGCACACGTTTCATTGATTCTTGTCCCTGATCGGAGCAAACTCTCAAAACGACATGGTGCAACTTCAGTAGGATAGGTAATTATTGCCAATCATGTTAATTTCGATTCTTTTTCCTTCAGAGATACACAAAATATTGTGTTGCTATTTTTGTGCTTATTTACTTTTGACCTCTGACAGTTTAGGGAAATGGGGTTTCTGCCTCAAGCAATTGTGAATTATCTAGCATTGTTGGGTTGGAGTGACGGGACTAATGCTGAATTTTTTACCCTGGACCAACTAGGTTAGTACGTGTTATGCACATAATTTGCAGCTTAGATTGAAGTTGTCCTTCGTGGTCTTAATCTAATTTTCTTGTGACTACAAATATTAAACACATCTACTTTAAAACAAAAATATAATGAACTAACATCATTAAAATCTTTGCAGCTACAACATAAGGGTCGTTCTGTCAGACGGAACAGCAAACCTAGAAGCTATAGCCACATAATCTTGCATGCAAAAACTAATCGGTCGTACCTGTAAAGAAACATCATCTTTTCTACTTACGCCTGCTATGAAATATCAACGAACACAGGCCGCCAAACTCGTGCAACGCACGAGTCTTTCCTAGTTATTATTATAACAACTGCCCACGGCGGCACACACTCAAATCCAGGGGTAATAAAGGCATCCTCTATAAAAAAAGAAATAGAATCGCGAAAGCTTCAGACTCTCGGGCAAACCATCAAAAATCTTCTTCCCATGGTCAAGGGTCCTCATGCTAAACCAGCTCTGCTGTTTAACCATAGAAATTGTAAGCCGAAACAAATCAACATAACCAACTCTCACAATCACCAACTAGGGAGGTCAACACAGATTTCTTAAGGACTTTCTTAGGTCGTCCCCGATACCGTCCTACTCACGAGCTAAGATGACCTGTTAACCAAACGTCATAGGTCACTAGGTTTACGTCACTTTCCATATTTGGAGTACAAAATGACGGCCCAGAATCGTACAATGACGGCCCATGGCCCACGAACGGAAGCCTAATCTGTTGCCTATAAATACCATATCATTTTTCAGATTTTAGGCATCTTATCTTATACATTTCTTACATACTCACGTTCAAGGGATTTTTCGACTCTCTTACGTCACATGCTCTAATCGATACGTCAGCTTAGGCTCGTTAAGAGCTTGGTAGGTTTGCACTGCCCTAGCAGGAGACCTATCGGTTAGCCATCACGGCCAATCTTGTGAGCATATCAATCGTTGCTCAAACAATATTATTATTATTATAAAGAAAAAGAAAAAGAAAAAAAAGGGCCACTTACTTGCAAAGCTAAGGAAGAAGACCAACAACCGACACCCCACCACCGCCGCCCCTCACCTAGCCCAACCACACACCACCGTCACTCCCTCAAACCCTCGTCGGTACCGCCACTCATCCCCTCCTCTCGTTCACTTTCTCGAACAAGAAAAAAAAAACAAGAAAAGAGAAAGAATTTTTAAGATGATGTTTGTATTCCTAACGTTTTGAGAGAACAAAAAGTAAGAAAGAAAAGCTTGAAAATATATAAAATGAGAAGTGAATGGGAGAGAGGGATATTTATAAACGAAGAAGTAGGGGGAAGTAGAGGGAAAATGTAAAAGTTTGAAAATTTTAATTTTTGAAAATTCCAAAGTTTCAAACTTGGGGGGCTATTGAGGCATATGGTCCCCAAAAAGCCGAAAGAGACATTTCATACACCTAAGATTCCCCAAAGAGAAATGTTCAAAAGGCTAAAATAGGCGAGCAAAGCTCTAGCTGGTGAGCAAATCTCTAGCCGACGAGGAAAACTCGAACCGACGAGCAAAAGGCACAAGTGCCGACGAGTTAATCTGGGACCGCCCTAAGCATAAGGATAACTGGCACGACTTGAGTGCCCCATGTGCGAGAAGAGTAGCACGGCTCGGAGGTTCTTAGGTCGGAACCGATACCGCCCTACTCACGAGCTAAGTTGACCTGTTAACCAAACGTCATAGGTCACTAGGTTTATGTCACTTTCCATATTTGGACTACAAAATGACGGCCCAGAAACGTACAATGACGGCCCATGGCCCACGAACGGAAGCCTAATTTGTTGCCTATAAAGACCATATCATTTGTCAGATTTTAGGCATCTTATCTTATACATTTCTTACATACTCACGTTCAAGGGATTTTTCGACTCTCTTACGTCACATGCTCTAATCGATACGTCAGCTTAGGCTCGTTAAGAGCTTGGTAGGTTTGCACTGCCCTAGTAGGAGACCTATCGGTTATCCATCACGGCCAATCTTGTGAGCATGTCAATCATTGCTCAAACATTATTATTATTATTATTATTATTATTATTATTATTATTATTATTATAAAGAAAAAGAAAAAGAAAAAGAAAAAAAGGCCCACTTACTTGCAAAGCTAAGGAAGAAGACCAACAACCGACACCCCACCACCGTCGCCCCTCACCTAGCCCAACCACACACCACCGCCACTCCCTCAAACCCTCGTCGGTACCGCCACTCCTCCCCTCCTCTCGTTCACCTTCTTGAACAAGAAACAAAAAGAAGAAAAGAGAAAGAATTTTTAAGATGATGTTTGTATTCCTAATGTTTTGAGAGAACAAAAAGTAAGAAAGAAAAACTTGAAAAGATATAAAATGAGAAGTGAATGGGAGAGAGGGATATTTATAAAGGAAGAAGCAGGGGGAAGTAGAAGGAAAATGTAATAGTTTGAAAATTTTAATTTTTGAAAATTCCAAACTTTCAAACATGGGGGGGCTATTGAGGCATATGGTCCCCTAAAAGCCGAAAGAGACATTTCATACACCTAAGATGCCCCAAAGAGCAATGTTCAAAAGGCTCAAATAGGCGAGCAAAGCTCTAGCTGGTGAGCAAATCTCTAGCCGGCGAGGAAAGCTCGAACCGACGAGCAAAAGGCACAAGTGCCGACGAGTTAATCTTGGACCCCCCTATGAATAAGGATAACTGGCACGACTTGAGTGCCCCATGTGCGAGAAGAGTAGCACGGCACGGAGGTTCTTAGGTCGGAACCGATACCGCCCTACTCACGAGCTAAGTTGACCTGTTAACCAAACGTCATAGGTCACTAGGTTTATGTCACTTTCCATATTTGGACTACAAAATGACGGCCCAGAAACGTACAATGACGGCCCATGGCCCACGAACGTAAGCCTAATCTGTTGCCTATAAATACCATATCATTTGTCAGATTTTAGGCATCTTATCTTATACATTTCTTACATACTCACGTTCAAGGGATTTTTCGACTCTCTTACGTCACATGCTCTAATCGATACGTCAGCTTAGGCTCGTTAAGAGCTTGGTAGGTTTGCACTGCCCTAGTAAGAGACCTATCAGTTAGCCATCACGGCCAATCTTGTGAGCATGTCAATCATTGCTCAAACATTATTATTATTATTATTATTATTATTATTATTATTATTATTATTATTATTATTATTATTATTATTATTATTATAAAGAAAAAAAAAGAAAAAGAAAAAAAAGGCCCACTTACTTGCAAAGCTAAGGAAGAAGACCAACAACCGACACCCCACCACCGCCGCCCCTCACCTAGCCCAACCACACACCACCGCCACTCCCTCAAACCCTCGTCGGTACCTCCACTCCTCCCCTCCTCTCGTTCACCTTCTTGAACAAGAAACAAAAAGAAGAAAAGAGAAAGAATTTTTAAGATGATGTTTGTATTCCTAATGTTTTGAGAGAACAAAAAGTAAGAAAGAAAAACTTGAAAAGATATAAAATGAGAAGTGAATGGGAGAGAGGGATATTTATAAAGGAAGAAGCAGGGGGAAGTAGAAGGAAAATGTAATAGTTTGAAAATTTTAATTTTTGAAAATTCCAAACTTTCAAACATGGGGGGGCTATTGAGGCATATGGTCCCCTAAAAGCCGAAAGAGACATTTCATACACCTAAGATGATCCAAAGAGCAATGTTCAAAAGGCTCAAATAGGCGAGCAAAGCTCTAGGTGGTGAGCAAATCTCTAGCCGGCGAGGAAAGCTCGAACCGACGAGCAAAAGGCACAAGTGCCGATGAGTTAATCTTGGACCGCCCTATGCATAAGGATAACTGGCACGACTTGAGTGCCCCATGTGCAAGAAGAGTAGCACGGCACGGATGTTCTTAGGTCGGCCCCGATACCGTCCTACTCACGAGCTAAGCTGACCTGTTAACCAAACGTCATAGGTCACTAGGTTTACGTCACTTTCCATATTTGGACTACAAAATGACGGCCCAGAAACATACAATGACGGCCCATGGCCCACGAACGGAAGCCTAATATGTTGCCTATAAATACCATATCATTTGTCAGATTTTAGGCATCCTATCTTATACATTTCTTACATACTCACGTTCAAGGAATTATTATTATTATTATTATTATTAAATAGTTATTATTATTATTATTTTTTTTTATTTTTTTTAATTATTATTATTATTATTATTATTATTATTATTATTATTATAATAATAAATAAATACCTAATTTCCTTATTTTTGTTATTCTTAGGTCTCACTAAGATCTCAAACAATGGCAAATCAATAACAAACAAGTATTTAGACGTTAATTGTTATATATCAGTTTGATACTCAGTTTCAGTAGATATTATAGCGGAATTATAATATAGGAATAGTGAAAATAACACACAGTTATATTTCGTTCAAAAGGTACATAGATTACAAAACTCAAACTCACTATTTATACACAATTATAGTGAGTTTGATAAGGATCAATCTAAGAAGATCTTTTAAACATATAAAAGATATTGACTAACTAGACTGCCTTAAATCACGCCTGACTTCTCTCATGAGTCTGAGTTAGTCAGACTTAGTCACTCAGACTCAAGTCACTCAGACTGAGTCACTCAGACTCATGTCACTCAGACTCAGACTTTGATTAACAGATTTATTAATCTTGGGATAGATCATTGTTTTTCCCAACAATCTCCCCCTATCTGTTTCAACCAAAGTCTTTTGCAAAAGATGCAGCAAAATAAACACAAACATAAAAATCTTTAAACAAAACATTGTTTGTGAAAAAAATCAGCACCAACCAGTTTAATTCCTTTTCTTCAAGGTTCTCTTCCTCTTCTTCAATGAAGTCTCAAATGGCACAGGTTGATCTCTGTCACTCAACCACTTCAGTCTCTCTGTCTTCCAAGCTAACAACCTTTCCATTTCAGCATCAGTCTTGTGAAAATGGACCTGATATTCCTTCTTGATCAGCTCCACCTTATCAGACACCGTTCCAATATCTTCAATTCTTCTAAGATTATTGAACAACCAACTGATCAGCCTCATTCTGAATGGAAGACATTGAGCAGACTCACATTCACTTAGCAATGCAATGCAGTGATAGATTGAAGACATATTGAGTCTGTCTTTGTCTTGAAAACTCTCTTCTCCCCCACAGTCAACATAGCACAGCCCAGAGTGCTTCTCAGTCTCAATATAGGTTCTGTCTTGGAATGCAACATCTTTAGGAACAGGATGCATACTATTTGATTCCAGACCCAAAGATTTAGCCCTGACCCTCATGTTGTGCTTGATACAGAAAGCTCTGTAATCTTCATCATCCACTAGATTCAGCATGTGAGCTGCATTCATGTTGAAGATAGCTTCTCTTCTTATTGCCAGACTTTGAGCTGTGTCAGTTATATTGTAGCTCAAATTTGCTATATCTTTCCATTCTTCCACTCCCATGGTGTGCATTCTTGACAATCCAACTCTGAAAGATCCACCTTTATGTAAGCATGTGAGTAGAAGGTCAGTTCCACCATGATATGTACAATCTAAATGATGAATCTTGTATTTAAGATTTCTCATGGTGAAGTTTGTTTCAATGTAGTCAACCCTAGCTTGTTCTTTAAGGACCAGTTTGGCCATTTGGGCATCAGCTTCAACCCTCATCTGTTCTTCTTCAATGGCCAATTCCTCTTCAGCTTGCATTTCAGCTTCAAATTCTTCAGCAGCTTTTGTTGACTGATCATATGGATTAAAGTCAAATTTTTCTTTGTATAGCCCCTTCACATACTCTCTGTATTGCTCCACAGTCATTCCAGCACTTTGAGCATACCTCTGGAGTTTTGCCAATTTTTCAGCTTCAGCATCAGTCTGTTTCTTTTTGGCCTCTGTATCAGCTTCGGTTTGAGTTTTCTCCATTTTATCCCTTGCACCTGCTTCAGTCTGTTCTGGGTCACTTTTATACCCAGCTTTGCTTTCCATCACATTAAGATCTGCCATCACTTCTTCATCCCCAGAGTTCATACTCCAATCAGTCTCATAGTGTACTTCAGACTGACCAGTTTTCGTGTTGAGCCTGGTAGTCTTATAGTACCTTTTCTCCCCCTCTTTTCTTTTCCTTTTCAACTGCTGCTTGGGGATCTCAGATTCATAAGTTGCATCAGCTATTTTCTCCCCCTGAAGCTGAGAACCCACTGCTACAGCCTTGCCCTTCCTCATCAGACTGACTTCAGATGTCAGTTTCATTACCATCTCTTTCAGATCCTTCAGCTCCTCTGCATTTTGTTTTCTTAAAGCATGAACCTCAGTCTGCATTGCCTTCAGTCTGTCATCAAACTGAGCTGACACGTCCATAAGAGCTTGTAACAGCACAGGAACAGTCAAGGTAACCTCAGACTGGGATGAAGTAGTAACAGGTGTTGAAGTAACAGGTGGCACAGCTTCACTCCCTCCCTGTGATTTAGGAGAATGATCATAAGCCATAGAATATGAAGTCTGTACCGCACCCAGTTTGGGGAGTAAGGCATTGGCGACTAGTGATAGAGAGTGTAAGAGATTTGAAGGTGGTACCTTATCGTGAACCAGCACAGCGCTGGTGAAAATAGCCGTTGGAATAGGCTCTGAAGCTGATGGGGTGGTCCCATACTGAGTACAGGTATGTCTAGGAGTGAGACATTTTCTTCAATGCTTGCCACATGTGACAGTGTGGTTGCAGCAATGTGTTTCTCCAAGTTTACTACCTTAATGGGGCATTGGGTAGTCATGGCAGTCAGATCCAACTCTTGCTCTAGCAGAGAGAGACTGGTCTGAACTGCAGCACTGGAGGGGAGTGTTGAACTCTCAGCCTCATGGAATAGTGAGTCCATTAGTGCTTGATTTGCTGTAGGGCTAGATGTGAGAGCTTTATCAAATGAACTTGGTGAGTCCATTAGGTTGGTCGCTTGTGTAGCCAGTACATCAAGATGTGGAGTGGACTGCTCAGACTGAGAGGGGATACTCTCAGACTGAGGTAGAGTTATAGGAATTTCCATACCTTGGTCAGCTTCATTTGGCCCAGCCCCACCCATGTCCACCTCAGCATCTGCAGCAGGTATATTTCCCTCAGGCCCTCCGTCAATTCTATCAGCTTGGACATCTGAGTCTGAGGAGTCAGATTCAGTCTGTTCCTGATCAATGAACGGATTTGCAATCCATTCAAGCATCACAGGTGTAAGTGGAGCTTCAGTCTCAGTGATATTGATATAAGTAAACATTTTTGGAGTCAGCCTGGGCAGTTCACAAGTATAAAATCGTTGATCAAGCTGATCATAAGTTTCTTTGCCCAGGGCCTCCTCAAAACTGAGTGAAAGGACACGAATAAATGGAACATCATTCGTTCGTTTTGGTTTTAGGGCTAGGGAGAGAATCTCATCAAAATAAAGCTGTGAGAATGAGATTCGTCTACCCGTTACCATAGCATGAAACAGATGAGTTTGAAACTCATTCATCTGATCCAAACTTCCCGATTTACCCCCCAAGCATCTTGTTATCATAGAAAACAAGAATTTCCACTTTCCAGTGAATAGACTGTATTTAATGACTCCCTGGGTTTCAGTCTGACCAATGAGGGGAAAAGCTTCTTCCCTGGCTTGCTGTTTGCTTCGTCTTGTCTGAAACCCTCCTTCGCCAGCCTCAGCGAGTGTTGGAAGGAGTAATGCACTCCGAATGGTTTCGTCAGTGATAACAATGGTTGAACGCCCATTATTGTATGTGCCAGTGAGAGCAGTTCTGTCAGCATTAGCGGTGCAGGTGTACCACTATTCACATAGAACGGGAGGACACATAGTGTTTGCACAGAAAAAGGCGCCATAGAGGGGATGAGCCTTCATATACTGAATCAGTTGCTCAAAACCCCTGTTTCGTCGATTGGCGGGAATTTCAGCAGTCGCCACTCTATTATTATCCTTAATTTGAACCCGTTGTTGAAAATCGGCACCTGGGATCATTCTTGAAGTAACATGAAGCATCAGATTGGGGTTAGCCATGAGAGAAAAAAAAAATAAGCAAAGAATGAGAAAGAAGAAAAGCTAGGTTTAAAAATTTGAAAGTCAGTTAGATTTAAACTAATATAGCGAAAATTTGTAACTAATTTAGAAAAATTACAATTTAGACCCCTAGAAAATACAACTTGTAACGATTGACCGTTGACGGGACTTGACCAAAGAAAAAAAACATTAAAAAAACTATCTAATGATTAATTTAAAAGATACATAAGATATAAAAAAATATAAAAAATATGTTCTAAAAATACATTGAGTCTGAGGACTGTGGTCAGACCGAGAGTCATGAAGCTGACTTTTTAGTCAGATTGAAAATATTCAGACTGTTATAGTGGTCAGTTTGAAATTTGAAATTGACCAGACTAAGGATTTAACATGCCAAGTTCTCCTAACAGATAGAAGAACCTTTCTTCACTCAGAGGTTTGGTGAATATGTCTGCCAATTGCTCATTGGTTACCACAAACTACAGTCTGACCTTTCCTTTCTCCACACAGCCTCGAATAAAATGATGCCTGATTTCAATATGTTTAGTCCTGGAGTGGAATACTGGATTCTCAGTGATTTGGATAGCACTCTTGTTGTCACACATGATGGGTGTGTTTTGAATGTTGATGTCAAGATCAGCCAATTGATGTTGCATCCAAAGCAATTGTGCACAACAGCCTCCTGCAGCCACATACTCAGCTTCAGCTGTGGACGTTGCAACTGAGTTTTGTTTCTTACTAGACCAACTAACCAGCTTGCCTCCTAGGAGCTGACATCCTCCTGAAGTGCTCTTTCTGTCAAGCTTACAACCTGCATAATCTGCATCTGAGTACCCAATTAGTTCAAAACCAGAATCTTTAGGGTACCATAAACCAAGGTTTGGTGTACCCTTAAGATATCTAAAAATCCTCTTAACAGCTTTAAGAGGAGATTCCTTAGGATCAGCCTGATAACGTGCACACAGACATGTAGAGAACATGATGTCAGGTCTGCTAGCAGTCAGATAGAGTAATGACCCAATCATTCCTCTATAAGTAGCTTGACAGACTGACTTGCCAGATGAGTCTTTGTGCAATTTGTCAGAGGTGCTCATTGGTGTTTTCATTTCAGAACTTGTTGCAAAACCAAATTTCTTGACCAAATCATGGACATATTTACTTTGGTTTATAAAAATGCCATCTTCCTTTTGTTCTACTTGCAGACCCAGAAAGAAATTTAGTTCCCCCATCATACTCATTATGTATTCACTACACATGAGTTCTGAAAACCAAGTGCAGAGTTTGTCATTTGTGGAGCCAAAGATAATGTCATCCACATATATTTGAACCAAAATAACATGACCATTTTCCCTTTTTATGAACAAAGTTTTATCAATTGAACCCCTTTTAAAATCATTTTTAATGAGAAATTCAGACAGGGTTTCATACCAAGCTCTAGGAGCTTGTTTCAGACCATATAATGCTTTATTCAACTTATAAACATGATCAGGAAAGTTGGGGTCAACAAAACCTGGAGGCTGTTTCACATAGACTTCCTCCTGCAGATCTCCATTTAGAAAGGCACTCTTTACATCCATTTGATAGACCAAGAAATCCTTGAAGGCTGCATATGCTAGGAATAATCGGATAGCTTCAATTCTGGCCACTGGAGCAAATGTTTCATCATAGTCAATTCCTTCTTCCTGTTTGTATCCCTGAGCCACCAGTCTGGCCTTATTCCTGGTCACTACTCCATCCTGATCAAATTTCTGAATATCCATTTCAGTCCAATAATGGTCTTACGCAGAGGACGTGGGACCTTTGTCCAGACATTGTTTCTTATGAATTCACCGAGCTCCTCTTGCATGCCCTCAACCCAGTCTTCATCTAACAGAGCTTGTTCAACAGTCTTGGGTTCCATCAGACTCAAAAAGTTTGTATAAAAGCAAAAATTTGTTGTGGCAGTCTTTCTTCTTGTTTTGACACCTTCAGTTAAAGAGCCAATAACAGATGAGATTGGATGTCCCCTTACAGTCTTGATGTTCCCTGAAACATGTTCAATAGCTTCTTGTTCTTCAGTCTGAACGATATCAGTCTGTGTAGGTTGAGGCTGAGCTTGGTCAGACTGAGGTGTCTCAGTCTGAATATCATCTGTTTCAATTGACTCTAATGTTTCTGATTCTGAAGCTCTCTGAGATGATGGTTCATCAGCTTCACTTTCGGATGCTTGATCCTGAGAACTGGTTCTGGCAGGCTGATCTTCACTCTGAGTTTCAGATTCAGAGGAATTTAGGAGCAGTTCGTCACAGAGTTGATTGATTATTGAGATATCAATTTGAGAGGATGAGTCATCTTTGTCAGACTGTGTAGTGTCATCAAAGGTAACATTGATGCTCTCTTCAACAAATTTTCTTCGTTCATTGTACACTCTGAATGCCTTAGCAGCACTTGAGTAGCCAACAAATAATCCTTCATCAGCCTTGGTGACATTTTACACAACAGGTCCCTTTGATTAAGAATGTAGCATCTACTTCCAAAGACATGGAAATAATGGATTGAGGGAACTTTGTTGTGATATAATTCATATGATGTCTTGCCATGACGTTTCACAATAATTGATCTGTTCTGTGTGAAACAGGCAGTATTGACAGCTTCAGCCCAGAATTTTATCTCCATCTTTCCATAACATAGCATTGTTCTTGCAGCTTCAATTAGAGTTCTGTTTCTTCTTTCTGCTACTCCATTTTGTTGAGGAGTTCGAACTGAGGCAAAGTTTTGTACTATGCCAAATTGATCACAAAAATCAATTAAGACTGAGTTTTTGAACTCAGTTCCATGATCACTTCGCATATGACGAACAAGAGCATTTTTCTGACGCTGTTCCCGTTTGATCAGACTGATAATCTCTTCTGCAGCATCACTTTTGGCTCTTAAAAATATGACCCAAGTGAATCTAGTGAACTCATCAACAATGACCAGTGTGTACTTCTTCCCTCCTTTGCTTTCAATTCCAATTGGTCCAAAGAGATCCATGTGTAGCATGAACAGGGGTTCATCAATGGAATGTAACATTTTGGATGGAAATTGAGATTTCGTTTGCTTACCAAGAACACAAGCTGAGCAAACTTTGTCTTTGGTGTAAGTCAGTTCTGGCAGCCCTCTGACTAATTTGCTTTTGGATAAGGCATTAATGTTCTTGAAGTTTAAGTGAGATAACCTTCGATGCCATAACCAATTCAATTCCTCCTTTGTTTCTGTGAACAGACATGTCTCAGCTTCATCATTTGCTGTACTCAGATCCAGGCAGAACACATCTCTTTCTCTCTTGGCTAGCAGCAATGGTTTGCCCTTGGCACTATAAATTATCCCAGCTTGTTTCCTGAATCTGACTTCATGATCTTCATCAGTAATCTGACTCACACTGAGTAGATTATGTTGCAATCCTTCCACACATGCAACTCTCTTGAATGTAACAGCTCCAGCATGAATCTTTCCATATCCTCTAGTCATTGATACCCCATTGTCACCATATCTTACTTGAGGTCCATCTTCTTCCTTATAGTCCTGTAGAAAGGACTTCATTCCTGTCATGTGCCTTGAAGCTCCACTGTCTAGATACCATTTTGTAGAATCCTGCACATGAAAAAGAAAGAAATTAGTTCCTTTTGGGTACCCACTTTAGAGTGGATCCATGAACTGAGACAGGTTTAGGTGCAGATTCAATCTTGCAGTCAGTTTTGGGATTTGTATAGTTCCATTTGTTGATCTCATTCATGCAATTAACAGAATAGTGGCCTATGACACCACAATATTTGCAAGGAATATTTTTAAGACTGACTCTAGATGGAACTGACTTAGTTTTGGAAGATTGTACATAAGTAGTCGTTGGTGGAGAAGTGTTTCTTGAGGATGAATCTGATTTGGATGAGACAGATCTGGATTTTGATGACTTTGACTGATGTGAAACTGACCAATGTTTTGATGAAACTGACTTTTGAACATAAGGGTTTTTAAGTCTAGACCTAGTCAACAGTTTACAAAACACAGCTTCATGCCCTTTTTCACCACAGTTATAGCAATTTCTCTTAGGTGGAGATTTGGACCTTGCTTGATTTGGTGATTTATCCCTGACTAAAGTTTTTACAATGTTGGTCAGTTCCAGTAATTGGTTTCCTAATTTATCAATTGTTTTTGATTCAGAACTTTTGTTGTAGCCTTTGGAACTGACTGGAGCCTGACCCTTTGGTTTGCTCACAACTTTGGGAGAAACTTTGTTCAAGGGAGTCAATTTCTGAATATCAGTCTCAGATAAAACAACACAGTCAGATTTAGAAGAAGATGAAGGCAAAAGATCATTTTTATTCAAAACTTGAGCAATTACAGGTTTAACAAATGCATTTGACATCATTATTTTATCTCCTTTCACATAAGTGAAAGTATTTGGAAGAATTTCTGGTTTAAAAATGATTTTTTCTCTTTCAGCCTTTTCAGCTTCTTCTTCCTCTTCTGTCATGTATTTCTTCAAACTAAACCCTTCACCCAACACTGCTTGCACTTGTTTGGGTACCTGTCTGCTCAAACAATCTTCATTTTTTAAAGATGAAATACACCAAGATTTTCAAATTCTTTTATAGTGCTCAGTTTCTTCTCTAAACTTGTGATTTTCTTTTGCAAGATCATTATAAGCTTCAGTCTGAGCATTTAAAAGAACTTTGTAGCTTTCTAATTCCATAATTTTATCATCTTTAATTTTTAAATTGTTTTCAAGATCTTTGAGTTTATGTTTGAGTTCAGTCTGTTCTTCTAAAGTGGTGGTCAAGTCTATATAAATGTACTCAAATATTTGGAGTTTTTGTTCATTTGTATAAGAATTGAAATTATGTACCTTGTAGAGTTTTGGCTTGTTCCAGTCTGAGTTGCAACTCATTCTTTCTGCTTATTTTAGATCCTTTTCGAACTGAGAAGCAGATTTCTCAGCTTCAGTTACTTCTTCCACCAACGCCATCAGATTTGTCTTCTACTTCCTCTTCATCAGATGATAGTTCCTCATCTAGCCATTCTTCAGCAAAGAATGCTTTCTGTTCAGCTTGAGGTTTTTGAGAATTAGAACTATGGCCTTTCTTATATTTAAGATACTTGTTTCTGTATCTTTGAGCTCTTTCAGCAACTTCATCCATATGCTCAGTCTGAGCATTCTTCACTTTACAATCAGCAGCCGTGTGACCATATTCGTTGCATTTGAAGCATTTTACCTTTTTCAGATCAAAAGGTTTATTTCCCTTGTATCCTGTCTTCTGTTCAAGCTTCATGGTCAACAGGGCAAGCTGACTTTTCAGTTTCTTCACTTCTGATTCATCGTCAGACTCTGAATCTGAGTGTGACTCAGACTCAGATGAGTCAGCTTTAGAATAAATTTCTTTATTCCTCTTGCTAGTTGCAACTAATGCAGCTTCTGGATCTCTTGTAGTTCGCCTATGGTTGATCTTCTTCCTTTCTTGAGATTCCTCAAAATTCAACAATAAGCCAAATAGTCTTGGCAGCTTGTAGGTGGACAGTTTCTCACTCACTACAAGAGATGTAATAACAGATTCAAATTTGTTAGGTAGAATATCAACAAATTTCTTACAGATTTCATCATCTTCCTTTGTCACTCCCAGAGCTGACATATCATTTAACATGATTTGAAATCTTGTATGAACATCAGCCAAAGTCTCCTTTTCTTTCATGTAGAAGTTTTCATAATTTCTTATGAGACTGTTCAGCCGTTGTTCTTTCACTACTGGGACTCCTTCATATGACACAATTAATGTATCCCAGAGTTCTTTAGCAGTTTTACAGCCAGCAATTTTTGAAAATATTTGTTCAGATACTGCATTGCCTAAAATGCTTCTGGCTTTGGGATCAAGATTGTACAACAGCTTGTCTTGATCTGTCCATTGAGCTTTGGTGGTTTGAACCCATCTGGCACGTTGGACAACTTTATCACCTTCTTTAACTTCATCAATGACCTTTCCTGGAATTATGGGTCCTTCAGTTATGATTCTTATCATTTCTTCATGAATTCCTGATAAATGCCACTCATCTTAAGCTTCCAATGGGCAAAGTTATGACCATTGAATATTGGAATTCCTTTACCAGCCATTGCAGTTATATTTGAAGATGATGACATTGTTTTGAGATTCTAAGTATTGATCGTTTAAGATTTATAAATTTATTGAAATGTAAATTATTTGCTCTGATACCAGTTGTTAGGTCTCACTAAGATCTCAAACAATGGCAAATCAATAACAAACAAGTATTTAGACGTTAATTGTTATATATCAGTTTGATACTCAGTTTCAGTAGATATTATAGCGGAATTATAATATAGGAATAGTGAAAATAACACACAGTTATATTTCGTTCAAAAGGTCCATAGATTACAAAACTCAAACTCACTATTTATACACAATTATAGTGAGTTTGATAAGGATCAATCTAAGAAGATCTTTTAAACATATAAAAGATATTGACTAACTAGACTGCCTTAAATCACGCCTGACTTCTCTCATGAGTCTGAGTTAGTCAGACTTAGTCACTCAGACTCAAGTCACTCAGACTCATGTCACTCAGACTCAGACTTTGATTAACAGATTTATTAATCTTGGGATAGATCATTGTTTTTCCCAACAGTTATTATTATTTATTATTTCTTCTTATTATTATTATCATTATTATTAATAATATTATTATTATTATTACTTAGTAAAATAGTAAATTCTTTGAAATTTTATACACTCCATCCCAAAAACGGAAGAAATGTTAAAATGTATTAAGGAGGAAATTTGAAGAAATGTTTGAAATTCCGATTCCTGTCAAGTAACAAACCGAACATGATTTGAGATGGAATTTATATTTCAATTCCATCATATTCCTTCGAAAACCTCGAGTCAGACGGGCCTTAGACTTTTCTCAATGTATTTGTCAAAAAATTAAACTACTATAAATGTAAAATAAAACATCTCCAATCAAAATGATAAAATCTATTTATATGATTCTTATTTATCTACTATTCATCACATCAAACCTTTCTATTATCATTTTAATCTTTTGCTTTTAGGTTTTTCAATTTTTTTACTCTTTTTCATATTAATTAATTATTTAATTAATACAAAAACGTTATATTAATTTATATAAATTATATTTTTAAATAATCAATATGCAATAAAATACATAAATACAAAAATTAAAAACTTAAGCATTCATTAAATTCAAATATAAAACAAGCTTCCAACCTAAACAAATACAATGATAAAGTACAAATAAATATAAATTCCTTCAAATAATTAACATTAACCCAATTTTTATAGTTGTTTGGAATGGTCTGTGGATATGGCAAGCTCGTTTTGGATTGCACTAGTCAAATGATATTAATGTATCGGAGGCATCACACTTGAGGATCAATGTGATACTGAAGCACCCATTCAGGATTTAAGCAAAAGTCAACAAATGACATTAATTAAATTTGGGTGTCAATATTCAACACACGATTTGTCAACCCGATAATCCGATATTTTTTAAGTTTGGGTTAGCCATTTAGGAAATTGGGTCGACATTATAACCCAAAAATTTTTAAATCAATTTTATTAAGTACATATATATATTATTATATATAAAATAAATAAAAATTATTTAAACTTACAAGAATGACCTTCCCGACTTTCACTGCTTTCTTTTTGTATTTGACCTATATATGATTTGACCTATATATGATTTTTTTTTAGTTTATTACCATTTGTATGAGGGTTTTTCCCTTCTATATGTGATAATATTAATTTTTTGACGTAATTCACATTTTTAAATAGATTAAGTTGAAATACATTAACTGAAAACCGACGTGTTAACACGCCATTATGATTGACAAATTTATAAATCAGGTTACATGGTCAGGTTCAGGTTAGAATTGAGATTTACAACCTGATTTCATAATGAGTTAACTTCAAATTGTATATTTTTTACCTCTCTCAACCCAAACCCATTAACGCAAACCTAACATAATTAACACCCATAAATTAAATGATAAAAACGGACAAAGACACACAATATAAACTTCGTAATATATCAAGTAATAATTTTATAAGAAGTCATTTTCATTATCAATAAAGATGGTGAAAATTTGATGAAATTAAGAAGAAAAAAAAAGCTTGTGTGAGTCACTGTCTACCTAATCGGCGGTTAGCAGTAGACAACCGGCATGAGTAAGGGCGGTTAAGATGGTGATCCTGGTTTAGAGGCGTACAGAATGGGGATACTACACTTAAATGCTAATCTGTGTCATGAAGTTAACAAAACATAATGGTCTTCATTATTACTATTTGGAATCCCGACAATAACACACACATGGCCTGCCTAAACACAATCTCTTTCACAAATCCAAATCCACATAAAATACTATAAAAAAGATATAAAATCTTAATTATTGTTGTGAAACAAATAAAGGATAAGAACATAAGACAAAATAAAAATAGAGAATTGTATTATTTATCCCATATATAATATGGAGTATTCTTCAATAATATCTAGGAAATATAATATAAATATATGTCTATCAATATATTCATGATATGGACATCCCTACTATAATTTTTCATAACACTTCCTCTGGATGTCCGATTAAAAGATTATGTCTCGTTAAAACTTAGATAAAACCGAGTGGGACAAAAATCTAGTGAGGGAAAAGAGTACATAACTTTTCAATACGTTTGGGGATGTCGCCTCATTAAAACCTTAACTGGAAAACCCTGTGGGAAAAACCATAGTCAAGGAAAAGAGTGCAATACGTATTTCTTCCCATGATAATCGCATCATTTGAATACCTTGAGTTTGCACAACCAAATGATATCTCTTCATAATACATATCCAGTTTGTGATCAGTAATAATGATGATCAACTATATTTCTCCTTCACGATGGGATATCATCCATATCTCGAAAATAATAACATCTTCTATGAGCAAACCAATGCTTCAATATCAATCAAATATGGTACTTCGGGTCCACTAATAATTGTCAAAAAGGGGTCATATCAATATAAAGTTACCTCTTAACCATTTAAGTGCTCAATGAATAGTTGTTGTTAGTGTGCAAGGATTCCATCCTTCACATGTTCAATATATAACTCAATACAAAACTTAGGTCTTTTAAAGGTATTTCCTTTCACATTACTTATATGACTACTCAATCGCCTTCGGAATCTTTTCACGAGTTACAAATGTTTCAACACATATATAATAACCATAACATATTCTGATTCGAATCTTTCTATCATGGGCACATAACACATAATCATTTCATAGCTATATCATACAAATTACCATGACGATAGTATCACATGTGTCATCATAATTTTTAACCGATATAAGGACTTTTCATTTGATCAAATAGTGTTCTCGAGAACTTTCTTATATACTTAATACATTTAATCGTGACACATGCTTCAAGCCTTTTATATCATTCAGGGAGTCTCAATACCTAGTAAGGTCTTACAATAATCATTAGACACGAATCAAGTATCTCATATATTTCCAGAATTATAAGATATCAATACAAATCGTTGCATCAACCACTTTATAATATATCTCACTGTAATCAAACAGGGGTCTTTGTAAAATATTATATATCAATCTTGCCTTATATCATATAATCTCAATTCAACTATAGACATTTTTATAATGCACCTTCATGTGTATGGACTTCAAGTCCTAATATATCTCTTATTTCGGGAGACTTCAATTCTCATTTAGTTCTTGCGTCTTACCATTTTGGCTAATCAATTCTATCCCTGCACTTCTTGGCAGGTATGCTAACATGCTCATCATTAATATAAATAATATCTAGCGATATATTTAAATCATGGTCGACGTCGATTTTATTTTATTTTGATTCCATATTTTCATAGACATGATATACACATATTGAGATCTCTTTATATTTTGGTACCTTAGGTTCTTCCAGAGCCATCATGTCTAGTTACTCTTCAAGAGTATCTTTCGGGGTCTTTATTACCTCGGTTTAACCACCTTAAGTCGTTACTCCTTTATTTATTTCGAGGATTTTTATTTGGAATTGATTATTCTACCACGCTTCAGGTGTATTGTAGATTTATTACTAATATCATGTAGTCTTTCGAGGACACATCTTAAAAGGAGCATTAGCAGCTAATACATGTGACATGGTCACTCTCTTTGGTCAATAACATTGTCTGACATTTACTAAATATGACAAATGAATTATCCCATGAACTTTTGGTTCATATTATTTAGTGTGAGGATCGGTAATTCATTGCAATCTTTCTCAATTTTAAGTGCTCATTCTCTCCCCCTAATGTTGGGATAACTAATTTATTGCAATCATTAATCATGCCATAAACAAATATCTCCTTGATGGCATTTTATATGTGTTTCCGCTTTAGCGGGGTGTGACAGACTTGGTATCAGAGCCAAGGTTATAGTGAATACCGATTTTCAAAAAAAATCAAACTATAACCAGTTTTCTAAACGAAGATTTTTATTTAACCAAAACGTGAAAGCATTGTCTAAACTTAAATTATTCGGAGCATGATCAACTACGAAAATTTTAACCTAAATTATGCTAGAACGGGATTGGTAAACATTTTAAACGAACAATCCCTGGGATTCTTGAAGTCGGCCCCGTATGAACTTGATGCTAAACTTAAGATACACTATATGCTTCGCTTATTACTAACGTTGACGTAAGCCGTAGTACTAATTCAACTCATTTCTGTCTAGGCTATGCCGAATGGAAAAGATTTAGCGTTATCTGATGACGAATCCGAGTCTTCTTATGGAACACAATCACGCTCAAGGAGTCAGGAGCCGATACTACCTCCGACTCAGTCTGTGTCGGCTTATTCACCACCGTTTCGGAGGACTGCGAGAATGAGGACGAGTCCTCGCTGCCCGATGCCGACTTTGTCTCCTTTCTGTCAGAACAGAGAAGGATGCTCACGACACCCGACTCACTCTACTCGACATTCACCAAATCCATACTCGAGGCCTCATACGGTGTCGGAAAGGTATTCTTTCGAGAATGCCATGTGTGAGGTTCGAGAGCGACAAGCCGAGGGTAGACCTCCGAGGGATATGCCACCGCTACCTAGCACACGGAGATTGACTCCCGGCAAGATTCGTGGGCTATGCAACATGTCCGTTGATCTTTGTGGATTCACACAGGTAGTGTCGGGGTACACTACCCAGATACAGGACTTGTATGTCGATATACTGCACGCGGAAATGATGGCGCGTAGGGCAATCCAAACGACTCGTTGGTGGATGTTGATATGTTTTGTGTTGATGTTTCTTATAGTTGTAATGGTTGTACGTAAGATTTAGGTGTTGTCGGTTGATATCTTTTGGTTGTATGTATAGTAAAACGATGAAGTAGTAGAACTGGTAGTTGTAATTGGTTGTAGACGTAGTAGATGTACGAAAATGGTCGGAGATGTTAAATTTTGGTTGTAAAAATGTACAAACATCAATTTGAAGCGTAATATATATAAAATGGTCGGATTATAACTACAATTGTTTATGTTCTTGTTTTTTTCGTTGTTTGATTCTAAAGTGAAAAAAACTATCAAAACTCTAAAAACGAGTTCTCTCTTGTGTAGGAAAATGGTTGATCGCAACGCCGGCCATATTGCCCATCAAATCAATGATCGATTGAATGAGGCATTACCCGACCTCATTGCTCGAATCAATGCGGGCGTGAATCAAGGAGGGCAACGTGGAAATGAAAATAACAATGAACGAAACAATAACCAAGGATGTAGTTATAAGACCTTTATATCCTGTAGACCAAAAGAATTACATGGTACTGAAGGTGCCATAGGACTATCACGTTGGATTGAAAGCATGGAAGCGGTACTAAGGATCAGCCAGTGTGCTGATAACCGAAAAGTGGAATTCACATCCTGTATGCTTCAAGGTCGAGCTTTAACTTGGTGGAACAACCAACTACAAGTCCAAGGACAGGAGGCTGCCTACGGTATGACCTGGGCGAGATTCAAAGAACTACTAATACTCAGTATTGTCCTAGAGAGGTTTTAAAGAAACTTAAGAACGAACTTTGGCACCATTCAATGGTCGGGATTGACATCGACTCATACACGGCTCGATTTCGCGAACTAGCGAATTTAGTACCTGAACTGGTAACCCCTGAGGATAAACGAATCGAGCATTATATTTGGGGACTTGCACCTGAGATCAGGGCTATGGTGACAGCTGTCCATCCAACCACAATGCGGGATACTGTGAGTATGGCTACCCGTCTAACTAATGATTGGATAAGGAACGGAGGTGTGTCGTTGTTGGTCCAAGAGGATGCTAAGGGGAAACGAAAGGTTGATGAATCATATGGAAATAAGAGGGATCGTTTTAATAAGAAAGTTAAAAAGGTAAGAAACTATGGAGTAGTGATGGCTGAGAATACCGCCGCCTATTAAGGAAACCAACCAAGGTGTGATAGGTGTGGGTATCATCACGTTGGAAATTTCCGATCATGTACGAATTGCAACAGGCTTGGGCACTAGGGTCAACAGTGCAAGGTAATGAACGTGAGAACGCAGCAGGAGGAAAGACAACAACAGATTGAAAGACCGCGACAAGCGGAAATGCCACAACAAAACGAAAGGCCTCGTGGCGGCGAATGTTTTGAATGCGGTAGTAGGGAACACTACCGTAACGCCTGTCCAAGGTTAAACCGTGATCAAAATCCAATTACAATCGTAACCAAAACCAACCCTGAAACCGGAACAAAAATTAGAACAATCAAAGAGGCAACAATGGGGGACAAGGCCGTGGCAGAGCCTTCATGATAGGAGCTGAGGAAGCAAGACACGACCCCCGAGTGGTTGAAGGTACATTTCTTATCAACAACTATTATGCCTCGGTATTATTCGACTCTGGCGCAGATAGAAGTTTTGTATCTCTAGAATTTAGACCTTTGATTGAATCAGAAATCGAGCCTTTAAGCGAAAAGTTTATGGTAGAATACGCTAATGGTCAGATACATCAAGCTAATAACGTAATTAAGAATTGTACTTTGACTTTAGTTGATCATTCTTTCAAAATAGATCTGATTCCTATAGAGCTTAAAAGTTTTGATGTAGTAGTAGGAATGGATTGGTTGACCATTCAGGATGCAAAGATATTATGCCTAGATAAAACGATTCGTATGCCAGTAGAGGATGGTAAAGAAATAATTATACAAGGTGACAGGCCGGGACAAACTTCAAAATTTATATTGGTAATGAAGATGCGTAAGTATTTGAATAAAGGTTGCTTCGCATTGTCAGTAAACATAAAAGACAAACAAGCAAAGGAAGCGAACCTTAAGGATATACCGATAGTTAGAGACTATCCAGAGGTATTTCCCGAAGAATTACCAGGTCTACCACCTCAGAGACAGGTAGAATTTAGGATCAAATTGATTCCAGGAGCGGCACGAGTGGCAAAAACGCCATATCGTCTAGCTCCAACAGAAATACAGGAATTATCCAATCAAATTAAGGAGTTATTGGATAGGGGATTTATTCGACCCAGCTCATCACCTTGGGGTGCGCCAATTCTTTTCGTTAAGAAGAAAAATGGATCATTTCGTATGTGTATCGATTATCGTGAGTTGAATAAACTAACCATTAAGAATCGATACCCTCTTCCACGAAGCGATGATCTATTCGACCAACTCCAAGGCGCAACCTACTTCTCAAAAATCGATTTGAGATCTAGATATCATCAAGTCCTTGTTTCTGAATATGATATTCCAAAAACCGCATTCCATACTAGATATGAACACTTTGAGTTCCTGTTAATGCCATTTGGACTCACAAATGCACCGGCTATATTCATGGATATAATGAATAGAGTGTGCCGACCATATCTAGACAAATTTGTTATCGTATTCATTGATGACATTCTTATATACTCTCAAACTAAAGAAGATCACGCATAGCACTTAAAATTTTTGTTAGAATTACTCAAAGAACAAAAACTATATGCAACGTTTTCTAAGTGCAAATTCTGGTTGCGTGAAGTAAAATTTCTTGGTCATGTAGTCAATGGATTCGGAATTCACGTTGATCCATCAAAAATCGAGGCTATAGAGAAATGGAAACTCCTAAAAGTCCGACAGAATCCGCTCATTTTTAGGATTGGCTGGATATTATCGGCGATTCATTCAAAATTTCTCTAAGGTAGCCAAACCATTGACTAAGTTAACTAAAAAGAACGAGAAATTCAATTGGGGAGATGCACAAGAACGAGCTTTCGATATCTTAAAAACCAAATTGTGCAATGCTCCTATTCTATCTCTTCCCGAGGGAAATGAAGACTTCGTTGTAAATTGTGACGCATCTAACCTAGGGTTAGGTTGTGTATTAATGCAACGAAACAAAGTTATAGCTTATGCATCTCGACAACTTAAGAAACATGAAGTCAATTACGCTACGCATGACTTAGAGTTAGGAGCAGTAGTTTTTGCTCTTAAAATCTGGAGACACTATTTATACGGAACCAAATTCACCGTATTCACCGATCATAGGAGCTTACAACATATCTTAGATCAGAAACTACTCAACATGAGACAGATGAGATGGTTAGAACTCCTTAGCGACTACGACTGTGATTAGGGGTGTTCAAAAGACACGGACCGGACCGAACCAGAAAAAACCGGACCGGACCGAGACAAAAAAAAATCAAGAAACGGTGGACCAAGGACCGGACGCTTTTTCCGTGTCATTTTCGGTCCGGTTCTTAGTCGGTTCTAGCCGGTTTTTCGGTTCTTTTCGGTTTTAATACCTCACACAATACACAACATAGTAATAAAAAAGGTTATTCAATTTAAAAAAGAAAAAAAGTCATACAAAGATTAAGAATAAAGTAGGTTAAACGATAAGCAACACAAAAAGTACTCGAATCGAATTACAAATCATAAACGTAAATACGTAATAGGCATAGTAAAAAACTAAAACGAAACCAAATACGAATAGTAAAAACAAAAAACGTAAATTGTTTATTCATTCGTCATGTGCATTATCAATCATCTAGCTTCTCCACATCTTCCATCTCGACAATTTTTTCCAAAATATCTATAAATAATCAAATAATAGTTAGTAATTATATAAAAATACATACATATAAGAAAATCTTTATTCTTGTTAAAATTTAAAAGTTAATACATTTATTAATATCTTCAAAGTCTTCCAAATCTTCTTCATCAATTTCAGTAACATTTTTTCTTGGATTTTTTATCCAATCTTGAGTACAAATCAAAGCTTGAACATTGTCCGTAGTTAAGGAACTTCTAAAAGCATCTAATACACGACCACTTGTGCTAAAAGCCGACTCATATTTGGTTTAATTTTTTAATAAATATTAATTGGTGTTATAATATTTCATTGTTTAATACTTTACCGGTTCGATTTCATTGTTTAATATAATATATTTTACTTCCCAAAAATAAAACATTAGATTGCCACGTATAGCAGAGTAAGTAGCCCACATTCGGTACACATGAGTGACGATGATGAGATTTGAAACTAAATTGGTATTATATTGTTTACAAGTTTAATTGTTTAATGAATATAAAATTAAATATTAGCATATTATTAAAGAAAAAGTTAACTTTTCGGTCCGAACCGGTAAACCGCCGGTTTAGCCACGGACCGGATCGGATTTATTTTTTGAGTATTTTTGAGAACCGAGAACCGGACCACCATAGCCGGTCCAGTTCGGTTCCGGTCCAAAGTCGGGCCGTTTTTGCGGTTCTAGCCGGTTCTCGGTTTTTTTGGTCACCCCTAACTGTGATATCAAGTATCATTCCGGTAAGGCAAATGTCGTAGCAGATGCCTTGAGTAGGAAAGAAAG
Organism: Senecio squalidus; assembly: GCA_910822075.1. NCBI lineage: Eukaryota > Viridiplantae > Streptophyta > Magnoliopsida > Asterales > Asteraceae > Senecio > Senecio squalidus. The sequence continues at coordinate 21,345,845 of CAJVGC010000508.1, forward strand.
GCAACAATCAACTCGAGTACGTGCATTAGGCATCTATATTAAACCAGATTTGAAAATGCGTATAGCATGTGCTCAATAGGAAGCTTTGAAAGTAGAAAATAAAAAGGTTGAAACGTTACATAAGCATGATGAGGAATTTGTAATAAAGAATGACGGTGTCTATTATTTTAACGATCGAGCATGGATCCCCACAACTAACAACTTGAGGAAAATCGTTATGGATGAAGCACACCGGACACGATACTTCATTCATTCGGGGTCGAGTAAGATGTACAAAGATCTCAAGAAACATTAATGGTGGCCCGGTATGAAAAGAGATATTTCTTTGTATGTGGAGAAATGTCTGACTTGTGCCAAAGTGAAAGTTGAATATCAAAAACCATCAGGATTACTACAACAATCCGAAATTACCGAATGGAAATGGGAACAAATTACAATGGATTTCATTACCAAATTACCTCGTACAACAAAGGGTAATGATATGATTTGGGTTATAGTAGATCGACTAACGAAATCAATACACTTTATTCCCATTAAGGAAAATTATAACATAGAAAAACTTGTCCACATATACATCAACGAGGTAGTAACTCGTCATGGAATTCCCACATCAATTATCTCGGACAGAGATACTCGTTTTACTTCCAGATCTTGGAAGGCATTTCAAAAATCGTCTGGCACACGATTAGACTTAAGCACAACTTATCATCCGCAAACTGACAGACAAAGAAAGCGTACAATACAGACATTAAAAGATATGCTAAGAGCATGTGTTATTGACTTTGGAGGAAGTTGGGATAGTCATTTACCACTAATAGAGTTTTCCTATAATCACAGTTATCATGCTAGCATCAAATGTGCGCCATTTGAAGCTCTTTATGGAAGAAAATGCCGATCTCCACTATGATGGTTAGAACCAGGGGATCGACAACTAATCAGTATGGATGTAGTGTAAGAAACGATTGATAAAATCACAACAATAAAAGAACGACTTAAGACTGCTAGAAGTCGTCAAAAGAGTTACGCTGATGTGCGTAGAAAAGACTTAGAATTTCAAGTTGGTGATAAAATACTTCTTAAGGTATCACCTTGGAAAGGTGCTATACGCCGAGGAAAGCGTGGAAAACTTAGTCCAAGATATGTAGGACCATTCGAGATACTTGAAAGAATAGGTCCAGTAGCTTATCGTTTGGAACTACCTCAAGAACTCGACAACATACATAACACTTTTCATGTATCAAAGCTGAAAAAGTGTTTATCTGATGGAACACTTATTACTCCCTTAGAAGAACTACAATTAGACAACAAACTTCAATTCATTGAAGAACCGATTGAAATCATAGATCGTGAAACTAAAAGGCTAAGGCATAGTCGAATTCCCATAGTAAGGGTACGTTGGAACGCAAGTCGTGGCCCTGAAAATACATGGGAACGAGAGGATCAAATGATGCAAAAGTATCCTCATCTTTTCACTTCTCCCACAAGAACGCTTCAAGTTGAAAGTTCGGGACAAAATTCTTTCAACGGGGGGAGAATGTGACAACCGGCTTAAACACAGGTCGAGTTCTTCAACTATTAAACTCAACTGCATGCTTATGATACTTGACATAACTAATCTTATGTGTTACGTAGTTACGTAAGCATAACTTATTAAGCTAAGCTCTTAGTAACTCATGCAAAACTTTCTAACGTAGGTTTTAAGTTACATAAACTTTAAATGTGTGTGTCTTAGAATCGGAATCGAATCAATAAATGAACCCTAATACCAATAAAACATAGAATGAACTTGTCTAAGTTCATTGCAAAACAATCGTGAACTCTAAACAACGCATGTGCAAACGAAAAACGAGAAAACCCGGAAAATAGCTCGGTGCGCCGCACCTATACACTGGTGTGACGCACCATAGCCAGATACACATTTTTTTTAGCTTTGATTAGTCATGGTTAGTTGTTTAAACAATTGTCATTTGTCCTGAACGTGGCAAGTACTCATTAAGAGTCATTTCTATATCATCACAAACTCAATTTGATAACCCTCTTTACACAAATTCATATCACATACCAAATCATACACACACTTTCAACAAGTAATTTGTAAAATGTTTTCAAGGAGATTGTAATGTTTTTGGGTTAATTTGGTTAAGCAAGGAAAGGTTTTGGGCAAGGAAAGCTTGTGTTATTAATCAAGACTCAAAGCTACAAGATCATTTTGGGTATATTTTATGTTAATTTCTTTTAATATTTGTTTAAGTTTAATATGGTTCTGTTAATAAATTACATATTGAGGTGATAATTTGGATGTAAATTGGTTATTGAACATATATATAAATCATAAGTTATGATATCTAAAAATCATGTTTATAAAGTTAGAGTTTGATTAGTTTTACTTAAAAATATATGTTTAAAATTTGATTATTATAAAATATGAACAATATTATTAACATAAAGTTGTAGTTAATAAACAAGAGAATTGATGTATTAAACTAAAAAGATGATTTAAATGGTTAAATAGGAAATTGTTAAAACTTAGTTTGACATATGGTTAAAAAGACTTAGAATGTAAATTTTTTACAAAAACATATAAAATATTGAATTAAATGAAAACTTATTGATTTTCGATAATTATCGGACTATTTGGACTCGAGACTAGTAAATAGTATTTTTGGACGAAATAAGTAAATAACATTTAAAGTATCGAAACGAAACTAAAGCGTTAATATTAACTTATGTAAACGAATGAAACAAATTACTTGCACAATATTTGGTATTATAGGATTTTGTGGATTCCGATTCTACGTAACGCGAGTTCCGACATATTGATACTCACTGACTTATTACAACAAGTGAGTTACAACTCTTTTTTAACTATTTTATACATGTTTTGGGGAAAATACGAGTACTCAAACGATATTCTTTAAATGCTACTTTACAATTGTTATTGTAAGCTTTATTCTATAAACGTTATTTACAAGTTTTGCATCTTTAAAACGAGATACTCTTATGCTTGAAACTTATACTTTATACATGGATTGTTTACGCTTGAACTTACATTGTCGTCGAACTTTCAACTTTTGTTCGTCATGTTGTATAACATGTACGTGTGGTACCACTAATCCCGATACTTCCAAGTGATATTAGTTGTTATTAATCCCTTTGTAAAGGACCATTAGTAATTGTGGATAGCGCTATTAGGGTATTTAGACCCTCACAACAACGTCAAATAATGATTGTGCACTATTATTAATTGGGTAGGCTTGAGGCTTAGCAACGAAACATTGTGTAATACGATAGGATTGTCACATAGCCGTACACTATGTGGTCAATACCTACATAAATTTTAACTTATGCCACGTTACTTAGTTTGGTACAACGCGCATATGCAAAACTTATAGACTTATACTTTACGCAAACGTTATGTGGGTCAAAACTTTATATGCTTATACTAAACATTGTAGCTCACTAACTACGTTACCCGTAGTTAACTTTTTACTCGTGTTTTCAGGAAACTAGTAAGTTGTTGGTTATGCTTGTAAGATACAAATGACTTATGCGGATTTTTGGCTGAATGACTTCGAGATCAGAGAATGGCTTGGCGGGTTGGAGTTGAACGTTTGTACTTTGTAAACATGTTGTAAACTTAAATTTATGTTGTTTTGTAAACTTTGAATGGTTGTTTTATATATCAAAAAATTGGTACTTATCTATACACTTGCGTAATGACAACCTCGCTCTTCACACCCCGTGTTTCCGCTTTAGCTGGGTGTGACAATGTACCCACGTGTTATAGCTATAGATAGGGAGTTGGGTTTAATGAATACATGTAAAAAAGTTTTTCCCGAAGCTGCGCAATTACTTTGTAGATCATATTAGTCAAAATATTTTTAGGAATTGTAGGCACACTATAAAATCATCGAAAGATTGAGCCTTCTTTCTTTCATTATAGGAGCTATTAGAAAATTCTGCAACACTTGTATCTTACACAAAAACTTACATGCAACTTCAATCATTCTTGATAAAATATCCACGTACGTTCTCTATATATTTTTAAGTTTAATATATATATATATTTAAATTCTATATATTTGCTTCTATATTACTTATCCAAGTTTACTTTACTTTTCAGGTGTTTTAAAATATGTAGATGATATTTGGTTGAAGAAATACAAGGAAATGTTTGTTTCTGTTTGGACTGATCAACATCTTAACTTTGGAGAACACACAACAAATAGAGTTGAGAGTCAGCATGCGAAGCTCAAACAATATTTGGAATAAATTTTTGGGTTGTATTGATCGAATCATTATCTCGCAAGTTACAACAATTAAAGAAAGCTTAGAAAAAAGCAGAATTTTTCGCATTCATCAACACAACCTATATTGTTTCAGACTATTGCATGTTAACGTTTCAAATGAAGCTCTTGAGATAATGTTTGGAGAACATAAGAGGTTGAATGATTTTCAATTAGACTCCTCAAACTGTGGTTGTCGACTTCGCAACAGTTGTGGGTTACCATGTGCTTGTGAACTATCAATTTATATAAGTTCGGGTATGTATATTCATATATAACATACGTTTGAAAATTTCATTTTAGAAAAATATACTAATTTATATTTTATCTCAGGTCAAAATATTCCCTTAAATTCGATTGATATATTTTGGAGGAAGCTTGATATTTCACCGTCAACATCCGAGTAGAATGATGGTATTAGTTGTGATCGTGTAATGGAACATTATAAACAAGAATTTGACAAGCAGTCAGATGTTGGGAAGAAAAGTCTGTTAAGAAAGTTAATAATATAATCGGGTTAGGTACAACCGGCCTCCGTGAACCTCTAATTCAAAAAAATACTCGTGGACGACCGAAATTGAAGAAAACTCAACAAAAAAGGCATGTCGACCCCACTCGTCAAGATTCTCGTAGATATAGTTGTTCAAACACGTCAAATTTTGTTGGATCATATTCATTTAGGGAACCAGCGAGACATAGTTCATACGAGATGGACGTGAACCAAGAGTCGATGATTGACTTGAATAAGGAACCGATGATAGACTTCAATGAGGTCCCATATGAGTTCGAGAGTTTTAACATTCACTACCAACCATCTTATTCACATACTTATATAATGGAAGACATTTCAGATATATTATACCCTTACATTACAAATATACACAATGTTGATGGGGATGGAAATTGTGGATTTCGAGCATTAACCGTTGGTCTCGGACGTGTTGAAACTGATTATGAGGACATTCGACGTCAATTGAGGGAGGAGTTAGAAAGAAAATTTCATACCTACATGAAAATATTTGCCATTGATATTAATATATTGTTTAGACGACAAAGGCTCAATAACTATTTTCCCTTTTTGGAAGAGCCCAGAAGAGTTCTAGCACCATCACGTTATAACAATTGCATTTGTATCTAATCATTCTCATTACATGATGGTGCAATTACAAGGAGAGTAGGCAATGTCATTTATTACGACCTATTGGAATTTTTATAGAAACTCGTCTGCGGCTAGATGAGAAACAATGTATAGGTCTCGTATAGAATTATTTAATCTGTGTATCCATCGTGAAAAAACTTTTTATGGATTTAGGTGATTAAATGTAATAATTAATCCCATTTACTATTTTATATTAATTTTATCATTTCTCTTTATGTATTAGTACTATTTTATATTAATTTTGCCATTATTTTTTATGTTTTAGTATATTGTTTTCATATAATATTATATTTATAAATAAATAATATAATAACATTAATAATAATTGTTTTCATGTAATATTACATTTATGAATAAATAATATAATAACATTAATAAAAAAAGAAAAAAAAAATAATCATTATCCCATTCACTATATAAAAAATACATAATCATTACAAAATTATTATTAAATTTTTACTAAAACATAATCATTAAAAAGATAATATATCTTTGTTAGTTTTTCTAATAAAATATGTTGATATATTTATCATCCCCGAAAATTAAACAGTCAAGTTTAGTTTTTTCTTTTCGGAAATGACCCAAAAGAGAATAAAAGGTCAAACGCTCTAATGAAAATTAGTCACTATGATCAGAGTGACATGTCTTTCAAAAGTGACGTGTCTTTTAAATCCTTAGTTCTAGAAATAAATAGGGTGTCACTTTAAAGGAAAACTCAATTTTTTATAACGTGATATATATTAGCTTATAAATCCGTATATTATATTGGTAACTAAAATAATAATTAAGTTAATATAACTGAATTAATATGAAAATATTTGTGTCATAATTATCATTATTATTAATTACATTAAAAAGTTAATTTTGGTTGGACCGTAATTTTTAAACTCAACCTAATATTTCATTAATGATTAGCTCCATCCAACTCATGACATTATTTTTACAAAACTCCTTTTAATTTAATTAATTGAGCATTTGAGAATAATCTTTTGATTAGAGAACACAAATCAAATTTGAATTTGAAACCTCTAAATATAAATATTATATTTGATCATCTCTTAGTTTGTAACTACTATGATAAAATAGGAAGAAAAAAATAGAAGCCTACATCAAAGACAATCTACACGTAATTAAAATCTTAAAATAAATTTTATATTCAATTACAGTGATAATTTAAGAAATTTGGTACTCTATAAATTCAAACCAATCTTTACTTAATTTGGATATTAAAATTCTACCTAAAGATTTGTTTGTAATACATGAGTCTATTGTGTCCGCGCATTTTATCTGATAAAAAGACGTGTATGTTAATCAATAACTATAGTAACGGAGTATAAGTTTAAAGGGATTAGGAGAAGCTAAAAGAACGAAAACCAAAATGAAACAAATTAAAGGAAAAAAGGTTGACGATGCCAAAATACATACATAATATTTATATTCAGTTACAGCGGTAATCTATAAATTCAAAGCAATCTGTATTTAATAAAATGGTCACTGAATGTCTATTAGGAACACAGTAGTATTTAGTTGCTCCAACAATTACCAAAGATAATCTTTGTCGAAGAAACACTCGTAGATGTCAAAAACTAAAGATTGAGGAAATGAGTATAGATATCAATTAGGATCTTTGTCTAACAAGTATCTAAAGTATAACCAATAAGTGTTATTCATAATAATGAGATATGAAAAAAGGTAATTATTATGTCAAAACTTTAATTATTAAAAGCATCTAATCTAAAGTTAATCAGAAAAAACAGTCGTGTAGTTTCTCCAAATTATTTACCAAATCCGTATAAGAAACTTTTGATATATATATTCTTTTATAAAAAATAAAGGGATAAAGTATCAAGAAATGTATTAAATTTTGATTTAAAATTTATCATATATATATTTAATTTTTAAAAACCTCACTTATATATATATATACTAGATTATTGTCCCGCGATAGCGCGGACAAAGTAAAAACTTGATCGTAAACTATATGTTTATGCAGATTTTAAATTATTATCAGAAGACAATGTTACACTTATAATAACATATATACCTTTACGTTTATACAAATGTTGTTTATAGTTATAATAACATATATACATTTACTTTTACCCAAAAAAAAAAACATATATACATTTACGTTTATAAGATATACACCTTAACGTTTATACACATGTTATGATATTTTGTATTAAGAGATTTTAGAATAACAATAAGGTAAATAATAGTTAAAATTGAGCGATTTAATAAGTAAATTAGAATTATGTTTTTTATTTTAGTGGAGATAGAATTAAAGAGATAATGTAATTATGGATTGTAAAAAGATGTAAAATGAAAATAATCTTTGATAACATCATCAATTTAATCTAACGGCTGAGATCAAGTATGTTAATCCATATAAAGGACCTTATTTCGTAATGTGACATTTAAGTACTTTTTTTATTATATATTAAAGATATGAGAAAAGTGAATATAGAGTTATTACACATGTAAATTACATGCAAAACTCATCAAAAAATATGTCATTTTGTTAAAAATTCTTCAAATCTATATAATTTTAATCATATTTATTAAACTAACTTTACAAATTTTTATCTATCCACATCTTTTTCTTCATTCATCGTGTATTTCAAAAATATAAGTTTTTTTGTTATCACTGGGCATCTATCGAAGTCACTTTTAATAACTTATTCATAATAAACAATGACCCCTGCATTTTGGGGATCACCCCTCCCTTTATGAATATAGGAAATATCAAGCGTTGAAAAACATTTAAACCACAAAACGAAATAGTTTTTAATGAGTTTCACATATAAGCCTACATATGTACACAACCTCATATTCACTTTATATATAATCTTTCCAATTTTGATAAATGACGAATAAACCATATTGACACCAAAAAAATTCTTACGAAAATACGTTATACTTAAAAAAAAAAAAAACAAAAAATTGATTAAAATTGAGAATGTGATAAGAATTGTGAAACAAAAAATAGCATTTGATCAATGATGAGGAGTCGGTGTTAATAATAACAATAATCCGCGTTGACACCTTTTCTTTGGGTCCCCCTTTTTCTTGTTTCTTCTTCATCACCTCTATATCCGTTATCACCAAAACACACAGTAATCAAAATTCCTCACTTACAATGTACATCATTATTTCTCCATGAATCCCTATTACTTCATTTTTAATTATTCCCAAAATACCCTCATTGGAGCTAATCACACTTCTTCTCGTTTCTGTTCCAGGTAGTAGTATTATTATCATTTTTCAGTTTCAATTTCAATTTAATTCAATGGAATTCGGGTCCGGAAAACCCGGTTTCCTCCGAAACGTCGTCGTTCGCTTCCTACTCTTCTCCCTTCTCATCGTCGGCGTTCGTTTCGCTTACGTCATCACACTCGCCGGCGAATCATGCAATTCCCTCGACGGTTTCTGTTTCTTCTCATCGGAAAATCAAAACCTCCTCTCCACCGCCGCCGGAGAACATCTCTCCTCCGTCACCGTCAACCCTGCCACCGCCACCGCCACGTCATCACCGGAGTTTCAAAAACGCGTCATGTTTTACATCACCGTGTTCCAAGATCTAATCGTCGACGGCTTCCTTTCCACGCAATCGAAATCGCTTTGTGTCGATACACGCGCCGGTGATGACGTGTACGCGCTGAAAGAAATCGGAGTCGATGATTCGATCGGAATGTATAAAAAACAAGTATTAGGGTTTCGGGAGGATAATAGTTTTGATTTTGTATTTGCTGGCCACAGAACGTTTGATCGATCAATCAAAATTGCCGAGTTAGTAGATGAGATTCAAAAGAAGCTTAAACCGGAAGGATATGTTGTTGTGCATACTTTTTCTAACGATACTTATAGTTTAAATTCGTTTATTCGTTTATTTAATAGCTGTGAGTTTATTCGCTCTCGTGATATGGATGGTTTTCATTCGGATATGCCTCATGTTCGTGAGATTGTAATGAAGAAACAGAAAGAAGTTATTAAGGAAGTTACTGATAGGAGTAGATGTTTAGTTCCGGGGTATAAACGAGATTTGTTGCGTAAAGCGGAGCCTTTGATTGAAATAGAACCGTTGAAACCGTGGATCGCTTTGAAGAGAAATATTGAGAATGTTAAGTATTTGCCTTGGATGGCGGATATTAATTTTAAGCGGAGGTATGTTTATGTAGACGTTGGTGCTCGGAGCTATGGTTCAAGTATAGTTAGTTGGTTTAAGAAACAGTATCCTAAACAAAACAAGACGTTTGATATATACGCTGTTGAAGCTGATAAGCATTTTCATGATCAGTATAAGTCTAAGAAAGGTGTTACTTTGTTGCCTTATGCTGCGTGGGTGAAAAACGAGAGTTTGGTGTTTGAAATTAATCAAACACCTGGTGATGAAAACGTAGAAAAGGGTAGAGGAATGGGTCGAATTCAGCCTGTGAAATCAGGTGGTGGGATTGTGGGCTCGACTGATGTGATACAAGGGTTTGATTTTGCTAACTGGTTGAAAAACACAGTGACTGAGGACGATTTTGTTGTGATGAAGATGGATGTTGAAGGGACTGAGTTTGATTTGATCCCAAAACTGATTGAAACAGGTGCGATTTGTTTGATTGATGAGCTGTTTCTTGAATGCCATTATAATCGGTGGCAGAAATGTTGTCCGGGTGTAAGGAGTCCCAAGTATCAAAAGACTTACGGGCAATGCTTAAATCTGTTCAAATCTTTAAGACAACGTGGAATTCTTGTTCATCAATGGTGGTAATAACCCTCGTTTACTTCAAAGTGTTGTAGTTTTCATATTGCATTTAAATTAAGCTTCCCACATTGTATTCATTTAATCAGGAAATAGTATACACAAGGCAAAGCCGGTTCATTGGTTTCATATATATATCAGTTACTTATTTTATGCACACAGTGTTTATTGCCAACCTATATTTGTTAATAGTTCATTTTTATGTCACCGTTTAGTCACTCCAAGATTCATCTGTTTGGTATATTTGTTCATGTATATTGGAAGTTTTCGTCATTTTTCTTTGTAGTAGCCGATAATAACCCATTCGGATTGTTGAGATATGTAATAGTATGTTATGTTATTAGAGAACCCGGAGTGGGAAGGGTTGTCGCCCTTGTGTTGTGGGCACATCTCGTTGTGGGATTTGTTATCTGGTTAACGACTCGTGTTTTTTTTTTTTTTTCAACAGCTAAAATTTAAAAATAATTTTTTCTTGACAACTCACATATCACTCTCGTGCTCTTATCTAGTTGGTTCTGTTTTTACAAAAGTAGTTAGTATTTTTCCATTTTCCATTTTTGAGTATTTAATATATACCCTGGAATTTGGTGTTAGTTTGGCTTAAAATAGGAAATGGGTGGGACCTATATATTCATGTGGCATATATGCATAGTTTGAGTGTATTGTTGAATTGGCATAGCCTAGTTGTAAAGTATGATGGGTTGTTCCTGTTAACATGTGATGTGTGATTTGTGTCTATTTGTCCTTTTAACAACTCAAAACAATTTATATGTAACAATAATGGTATGCATGTTTTTTAGTTCAAAAAACATTGGGGCCTCTTTCCTTTTCGTGAGGCATGGTTTTTCTTTTTAATGTCTTCACCTGTCTTTCTTATTTAATATGGTGTATTTGGTATTCGAAAGTAACTTGAAAACCAGTATATTCGAATCAAATCTACTATTTCAAAAACTTAAAACCAATTTGTGGGTTTGTGCCCGAATCAAGTTGACCGTTTTTCAAATGACTCAATTTTAAATCAAACTTTCTTGGAACCCAAATTGGAAAGAACAACTAAGGTTAATTAAAGATAAGTGAAGTTAATTCAAGTTAAACTGTACAAAATGTCATATCACATTTGATTTGCGGAATGACTTACCTTTAATAACCTGTCTCACTAATTGTTAGGGGTGACAATTTCAGACACGGAAATAAGCAGGTTTGGGTTAGAGTTAAACAAAGTTCGGGTCATAAACGGGTCGACACGTCTAACACGTTTAATAAATGGGTTGGGCTTGAGTTATACTTTCCAAACCTGTGTATAACCCACCAACCCGTTTTAAACTACTAATTATAAAATTAAACGTTATAAATTGATTTTTTTCAATTGAAAAATTATAATAGTATGTATTTCTCTCTTGATATTTAATATGTATATTCAAAGTAGTATATATTTGTAGAATATTTTATGGTGTGAATTTGAAATATTGTGAATCTTATTAAATAATTTTTATTGTTTAGTTTTCCACATAATATAAGTCGTAAACAAGTTGATATGACAAATCCATTTGTTAAACGAGTTGGGTTTGGGTTTAATTTTTCGACACGGTTAACTAAATGGGTGGGGTTGGGTTGAGGTATATGAACCCCAAACACGCCAATTCGTGACCCGCCAACCCAAATACAACAAGATTGCCACCCCTACTAATCGCTACACAGTTTTTTGACCATATCATAAACCACTTCATCACCACCCATAATATCAACTGCATACTATACTGAATACATTTTTAGCCCCATACCATAATTACTAGTCTGATGCAAATCACTGGGGGAGGTAGGGGGCCACCATGCTGTGGCAAGCCCGTCGGGGCGGTCACATGTGCAAACAGACTGCTCTTTCCCTAACGAAAACTCTTAATGATATCTTGTGACACCATAACATTGGACCACAAAAATGAAAATGGTGGGAGTATATTTAAATGAAAATTAAAAAATAGCTTATACGTTTTATATTGAACTCGCTGTTTGCAGTATCGAACATTTGATGTCTCAAATTTGTTTGTCTGCATATACTAGCGGAACTTTGTCCAAGTTCTCGTCTACATTCTTTGGTTATTTGCTTATGTGATATTCTGATCGAGGCATTAAATAACTTTACAATTACATACATTCGCTGATCTCTTTTAATGTTATAACAACTATCTCCACTAAACCAAAACGAGGTGACAAATAGTGTTTTTTCATTGAATGAAAGAATTAGTTGTCTGTTTACATGTTGTGGCAGTATATATAATCTCTCTTTTCAGTCGGAATGTATCATAAGAAGTGATGAGGTTTTATCAATGGTGCGCGGTATTTTTATTACATCTGTTTTCGTCTAGTGGTTACAGAATACCGCTTCTATATTTACATTCCAGTTTCTTCATTCAAACCTTTCTATAGCTTTAACGAATCACACATTATTTTTGGCTCATTCTCATTTTCATATGTTAGAAAAACATAAACACGCTTTATGATTTTAAAATTTAGAATCGGGCATTTCCTAAAGCTGCACATTAAGCAATCAGAGCATAAGAAGCCCGGAGAATGTGTACCAAATTATAGAACTGAGTTTCTAAAGGCCGGAACTGAATAAGTTACCCTTTTATGACCCAGTCCTCAACCCGTCTTCTCCGCCCATTTTACCATATCTAGTTTAATCCTAGTCATCAAATTTTATGTCGATGCATGTTCGATCCTTTACTTACTTTGTAATAAATAATAATAACAAAGAAATCTATACCAACTAAGAAATGACCAACAGTCTAAACTCATATACTCCTCAACTTCAAAACTTTCTGCATCCAAACTATGAATGTCGGAATCCACCCAGAATCTTATATATGGGCTACATTAATCAGCTTCACCCAGCTTTAAACCTCGTAAACACTTTTAAAGTTATATACAAACCACTGTGTAAGTGTGTATCGTAGCACCAAAAGAAATTAGCTTTTGATCATTCATAAAGCAGCCGCCGAGAAAAAGCTCCTTTTGCCATCAACCACTGTGTCAATAACTTTCCAGCCTCGCCCTTCCTTGTAGCATTCAACCTGTCACCGGTAAAGGTCAGAGAGCACAATCTCAGCCAATTTATAAAAAATCGGTTTGATTTGTATCATATTGTATCGTTAACATATAGCACTCTCTGGCGCATCCAACCTCCTACATTTTTTCATTCTAGAAAAAAGAATGAATTAATCTTTAGTTTTTTTTTCTGTAATCGAACTTGAATTAATTATCTGTGAAACTTATGAAAAGACGCGATACACGACTTGTTTTGTCAGGTTACTCGATTAGCAGACCTATAGTAGAAGCAGAGGGAACCAAGACACAGATATAGAACTTACAGTCTCATTCATTTGTCCGCCACCACTTTTAAGACCACCAAAGACGTAAATAGATCCTTTAATAACTGCTGCAGCAGAAAACCCTCTGGGGTAGTTCATCGGCTCTCCAATCACCCATGACCCACGTCGAGGATCGTAGATTTCCACACTTGGAACCATTGCAGAACCATCTAACCCACCTAAAACGAATCTGTACACCAATGATCGACAACTTGAAAACATATCCTTATTTGATTTTCTTGTTTAACAAAATAGATATTAAATATTTTACAATTTTTCATTAAGAACAACCAAACAAGGGCAACCCCTCATTGTGTTCATGCTCTCGATTCTTGTCCAGGAATGTTCTCTTGGATCAAATCTTTCAGCAGACCTGACATAGTAAAAGGAGCTCTGTAAATATATATCAGTAAGATAAGAAATGAGAATCAATCAACTAAAAGGCTCAAAAATTAAAATTACGGGTTCATTTGGATAAATACGTCTAACCGAGGAAAGCAGCAAAAAGTTTGAAATATAAACATTTCCCACAAAAGATCATCTTCCAATCATGATAAACAATGTATGTGACTTAGAAATGGAAATTCCGACCCGTTCAGTTATAAATGGGTGATTTAGGCTATGTTTTCTCTCTGACAAGTCAGATAGGTAAAATAAAAGGTCAAATGAGTCGAACATTTCAAAAGACTCCAAAAAGTGTATGTTGCATTAAATCTCCTAAATCATTCAATTCATTGTAGTTTAATATTTTATAAAAAGTTCAACATGTCGTACAAAGAGTGTATTGGGTCAACCCAACCCACCCATCTTGCCATCTCTTGTAACGGGGATTTGCTTATGCTGTAGAAAGATTTGAAGATAAATTTACTTCAAGTAGTTTTTCCCATCATAGCCACCGACAGCATAAAGCGCCCCATTGAGCTCAGCTGCAGCTAGAGAAAAGCGCTAGAAAATAATCAAATAGACAAAATGTTACTCAGATGCTTAGTGTGGTAAACATAGTAACTGTCATGTGATTTCCATGTTTATGCAAATTAGCAGACTCAATCAAGGATAAGAAAAACGCACAATCAATATCTTAAAGCAAATATTTCCTATCCTTGAACGAAAGCTTATAAAAAGTGTTACTTTACCAATGATTACAGGATACTAATGAGATTAATTGAAGCCCGCAATTCCCAATATCGTCTTAAACAGCTGTTCAATGTGACAAATTCAAACCTTTGCGAAGGATGGAGTATATGATAATTTCTTTTAATAATGGGATTTTTAAAAGCGATAGAGCCACTTCCCTTTTTCTGTGTATTTGTATATTAGCTCTTGCAAACCCACTTAAGTACTCTAAATATTCCCGCAACAGTGTAAAAACCTACAGAGTGCTTTCTCGGCATACAATGGGTCATTTATATCGAACTGTACTATTTTTGGCAAGTTCTGCTAAAACTCAAAAGTGTAAAATACTATAATTCTATGCCAAAGATAGAGCATCATCTAAGATTATTCTTGATTTCACACTATACATTACAATCCAAAAACATTAAACGAACACAAATCTCCAAATTTGGAAAAGGTAAAAGTGTACAAATTCGGACCTTTTGTGGGCTAGGATAAGAGAGTCGGTGCATATATACGATAATAGAAGACAAAGAAATAGGTTAATAATATTTCCCAACAAAATAGATTGGAGAAATGCTCATCATCTATAAATAATGATGCGGAGGCACACAACTATTCAAATAATCAGTATTGTTGATGGAACATTATATCTAAAGATGTAATACCTCATTATAAAGCCTCATAAAGTCTCAAGACCTATATAAACGAACATATGAACTACGGTATAAGGGATAAAATCATTAAATCTAATAATGATTAGATGACATATACACTCATTCAGGCTCATTTTCAGAGGTTTCATGTTTCTGCCATGAAGCTCTTATGTTGTCTTTTTAATAATTCACGCTCATTCATTTGTGTTATAAACATTCACTCTTCGAACTTAAATGAAGGGGGAAAAATACGGCACGTTGGTAAATCTAATGATTAGTTCATAACAATAAGTAAATCTAGTTCTTGAAAATGTATTTAGAGAAAACAAAATACTAGTCACTCATTACGCAACTCAGGTAAACAAATGTTATATCTACCTTTTCAAGCATTGATCGTGATGGAATCCAGGCTCCAACATCAAGATCTAACATCTCAACAGAGGCATAGTATTCGTTGTCAATGCCACCACCAACAGCATATAGTTTATCATTTAAGGTAGCACCAGCTAGACTTCCTTTTCTTTCATTTAGAGAAGGGCGAGTAGTCCACTCATTCATGACGGGATCATATGATTCAACTTCATAAAAAATAAAACAAAAAAATGTTAGAACTAGGTACAGGTGCCAATTTGATATATTTTCCTATCTCCAACAAGTCAAACTGATAAAATAGAAGTGCCCCAAAGTGATAGGCACCGGTGACATTCGGAATGGGTCGATTCATGTTATAATTTATCTCTAATGGGTCAGAAAGTCAAATTGGTCGATCAGACGTAGAAGTTTTTATAATGCATAAAACCTACTATATCATTTTATAAGATAAATTAGAAATTTGCTGAAAAACTAATATATATGTAATCATGTTTGTCACACTAATTATTTGTAAGAGTTATTTGTTTGAATAAAAAATGTTTTTGTCACATTATCCTGACCCGTTTAAAACCGGTAAAATCAAAGTAACTACTTTCGAAAAACTGGTCAAACTGGCAAACGAGTCAAAAGTCCGGCAAAATATGTTAGTAAAGCATAAAAACTCGTACAACACTTTATACCTGTGTCATACCACATCCCGCTAGTTCCCCCACCAAAAACATAAAGTTGACCATCTAATACTGAAACCGGAGCACAAATTCGTGGAGAAGTCATTGGCTTGAGTTGTTTAATCTGATTCAGTGAAGGTGAATAGCAATCGAGTGATGATGACCATGATTTGCCATTATATCCTCCGACAAGAACTATCAAGTCATCACAGTCCAAACGGATATCACTTCTTTCGGGTACATTCTCTAATTGGAACTCATTAACTCCATTTATAGTATCAAATTCCTCAGAGGGACCCAGAATACTTTCTAACCTCATACAGTAGTCTTTGAAATTCCTAATTTCATTTTGCGCTTCAACCTGACATGTAAAAATAAGAAAATAACGGATATTGCTCGTTCTTTTTTAATATATACAAACAACCAAAAATGAGAGGATTTCATCAAGCTAAATGCCTTTTAGTTATATGAGATATATAAAGAGTACCAGATTACGTTCCAACGAAATAATCTTCTTTTCCAAACAACTAATCTTGCCATGTTGCTCTGTTTTAGATGCTATCAGATCCTCCACCTTTTCAATCAACTAAAATTCATAGAAAGAAATATTTATCAAAATACTATATGTTATTATTAATAGTGAGAAAAAGACATAAGAGACATACTCGAGGTTGCAAAATTTACATACAAATGCCTTGATTCGGGCTATGATTTCTCTCTTAAGGGTCAAACAAGTAAAATAGAAATATTGGCTAAAAAAGAAACAAGTAAAACGGATCGAGGCTGCCCAATATGTACCTTTACGTTATAAAACCTCTTAAATCATTGCAAAAAGAAACAGATTATTATGAAAATAACATATCATATTTCAAACTAATTATTTTTAAACAAAACCTTTTTATGGACAAAAAGTATTTTGAACCCAACTCGGTGGACACATGCCTAAATTTACCCTTTTTAATCCATTACCCAACCCGCCCATTTTGCCATCTCCAAGATAAATACTTGTAAATAGGTGAGACCTGAGTTATAATAGGATCCTCCTTTAAAGAAGCATTGGTCTCCAGAGTCATATCATTCTTAACAACCGCATTAGTATCATCTTCACAGACATCAGATGGCGGGTCCACATTTTTACAGGCAGATTCATCTTCACATGCAGAAGGGAGGTCCACAAATTGACAGTTTACAGCCAGTTCTTTAAGCTTCATGAACACAAGTTCCTTCTCATCTATCCCAATGGTACCTAGAGAATCGTCTAAAGTACCCGAATTGACAGTCTTGCCGTTGAAATTCATATACACATCTTTTTCTTTAAGCTCCTTTTCCAATTTTATTTTGGAAAGCGAAGCAGAAACCGGTTGAGAAGAAAATAAAGACACCAGTCTGTTTGTTTGAACATGATCCAGCTCAAAGTAGAAACGGGTTTGAGTAAAATAATTGTTTGCAATTATGGGCTTGAACTGATTCTCTGTTAGAGGTTGGTGTGGTGACTGTACATGTACTTGAACCTAAATAACAACAGCAAGGTTCATTAGGTATATTTCTGATTATTGTGGCTTAATAACGAGTCCTAAGTGTTTGGATTAAGTTTGTCTGAGTATGATTATCTGGGTCATATAATCAGTTTCATACCTACTATAGTAAAGCTAATTATTTACAAATAATAAGATTACTTATTTACAAAAAAAAAAAATGTTAACAAATAATTCTCAATCGTTTTGATCATTATATCAACGAGTTCCTTTTATAATCAGAATTAGCAACACTATATACTGCAACATGTTTTATTATTTAAGTGATTTGTAATAAGGATTAACCAATATCAGATAATCAGTTTTAAAAAATCGGAACCAAACCCACATTCGAGTGAAAAGTTGAACACGCATCAAGATTACCTGATGAGTGCTTTTTATTTTAATTTAATCAAGATACACATGGTTAGTACCTGAGCAGGAAAAGCTGTACATTGTGTGCCATCTCTAGTCCATGCATAGAGATCTATATTTTTTTGGCCATAGCTAGCGGCTTCAAAAACGCCATGCAGTTTTCTATCCGAATAGTTCAATAGAAACAATGGCAAACCGGGATCAATTTTTTCAACATACTCAAGGTGCTCCTTTGGTAAACCTGATGCAAATAAAAGAAGTATATTAGCAATACTCCTAAAATTCACCTCTTAAAGAGATCTAAATGGAGATTCATTCCCAGTTAGTGATAGCAAAATAGGCCGGTCGTGTGGGTTAAGTAATAGTCAAAACTGTGCAGAGTGACAAATTAGTGAGTCAAAAATATGATTTAGGTAGGGTTTGTTTAGACATGTTTGATCAAAATGACTCGTATCCTTTTAAGCAATTTTTTATTTCACCCATTAAAGATAAAACATAATACGAATCGACCCATTCATCAGTAAATGGGTCAAAATGGAATTCAGGAATTTTTGAAAAAATAAATTATTCAACGTCAAGTAACAAGACTGACCAAAGAGTTGCTTCAAAAGACATTCCTTGATCGTAGTATTAGTGGCACCGAAAATTACCCCGCCTAGTTGACTTTTCCCTAAGTTTCTACTGCTTGACCAACTACGATAGGCCTCTTTCCTTCCTGCACCCATCATCGATCTGTAACATTCAAAACACAATGCAACAAACAGAAATAAACAAAAGAGTGAGAATACGAGCTACATTTTCATAATTTCATAACTTTTAAACCCAATAAAGTATTCGGAAAGGCATGGAGTTTAACAAATAGGCAAGAAAAGAAAAAAAGTGCTACTAGAAACACCATCGCATGCCAGCTATAAATTTTTGCACAGGCATTACTAACGATAACAAACTATCGAAAAATCTGAAACAAGAAAAACTACTAACTTCCAAATTCATCAACAACTAAAGATATCGAAGGTTCAAATCATTTACATCCACAGATCAAAATTATATTGCGGGCATTATAACAGTGTCTGTATTTGAGTTTGGAAACTCAAACAAACTTCATAAGTTGATGCTTAAAAATAATAAACTAAAACGTATTTTTCTCCAAACACTTAAAACTGCGTTTTGCATTTTAAAAAACGCAATATACAATCAAAATATGCAATCCCAAACACCCCCTAATTAGTACAATTCCTTAAGCTTGTATACAAAACAAGAAAGTGGATATACCCATTCCGTGAATTTCATTACTAGCAACATAAAATCGAGACGAAACGAAAAGGGTTAATGTCATAATATAGCAACCTACTTGGTTTTAACACGAATTAGAATTTTTTATATTTTTTCTAGTAATTATTTGAAAAGGAAAGCAATACGTTGTTGAAATAATAAAAAATCTCGAACACATGGATTGACAGATAAAGTTTGAAATAAAGCAACAAGTAAAACCCAGAAAAGAATTTTCATAAAATGAGAGGGTTTTGGGGAGTGAGATAAGGACCTGTCTGTCTGTGTCAATGAGGAACCGCCAAATCAGAAACTATAATATTAACTAAAAGGAGGGAATATTTTATAGGAAAAATTGTGTGTGTATGTTTCAACTTAAAATTTTTTTTTTTTTTTTTTTAGTGTACATCGTATTTTTAAAAGTTCTATTGAGAACCATATGTTGACTGATTTATTCTTCGAGTACACGTGGTGACCGTTGACATACAAAAATATTTTCGAGTACACGTGGTCACTCGAACCCGTATTGTGGTTCCAACCTTCTTCATAATTCTTGTAATAATTTCTTTATTTAAGTCGAGTATCTTTATTATTATTTATTACTATTACCCCAATTTTATTACTTCATTTTAACCTAACTCTTCATTGAAAACTCGCTCTACTCAGAGTCATACATTAAGAGTGAACAAGAACTCGAATACGTGATATTTTATCTACCGAAGTCCACAATAACTAACTTATCAAGCATTTGTGATGAGTGAATATGATATTGCATCCGAAAACACAACATCTAATATTTAGTTAGAGTAAACTTCAGCTCGGTGAGGGAGGCTACTGACTTCGTGGCTTCGTGGGACAGGAGATCAAAGAAAAAATCCACGATCATTGCCTCGATCTGTTATGGGGTTCTGTGGTGCTTATGGAGGATGAGAAATGGCAGAATTTTCAATGGGGTTATGGGATCTCCGATTAAGGTTTTTGATTGTATCGTTATGACGGTTTTTTTGGTGGCTCAAGCATAGATGGGGAAATAATAGTTTCGTTTGGTTGAATTGGGTTGTTTCCTCTTTCTCCTGTTTGTAATCTCGCATTTGGTTTTTGTATTTTCCTGCCCGTTTTCTAGCTCCTTCCTAGTCGGATTGTGTTAATATTATTTGCATGTTCCTAAAAAAATATATTTAGTTAGAGCTCATCTAGTTTTAAAACTAATGGTATAACCCAACTATCACAAAATAAAAATTCCATAACAAAAAGATAAATCATAATCTATAATTAGATATGAAAATATATGCATATCTTGGCAAAGATCAAAGGCACATGCTCAATAAAGTATACTCATTAGATTATAGGGAATATATTCGTTATCTCCTTCGGATACACAAAGACAACTTTCTTGAACTCCTCTATAGATAGAGCATGTTTAGTAGCCCAAAGACAACAAATCATCATTCCATCTCATAATAGGTAGTATCTCTAAAATGCTCATAAAAGCAAAGAGAGAAAAATGTACCTCCTAATAAATCTACTTTCCTACATCTCTATATTCACTCGGTTCCACTTTAGGATATTGTGGCGTAAAACCGTATATATAATGCGAGTTACCAACGGGGAATCTCCACCTGAGAAATAATACTTTCCCACTCCTCTATAAATCCCAATGTAGTCCGGGAACCTTGTTATTCCACACGCATACAGACCCATTGTTTGTAGTGATAATAGATGTTCGGTCTACGTTTATGGTCATTAGATCTAAGATTTGTGCCCGTAAACCGAACCCGTTAATCTACGTAATATCAGTTGGCGCCATCCGTGGGACCAAATCCGTGTTTTCTTTTCTTATTAAAAAGAAGATATTGGTGACCCATATTACGATCCAACTAGCATTAGGAGCGAAGAAGTACCACTTCAAATGTCCACTCCAAAAGTAACTAGGGATCCTAGCGAAACTGATGACATACTTCCACCAATCATTCACACTACCGAAGGGCCAAGTAACACAACATCAGGGCCCGATCAAGGGGACCCAGTGATTCAATTTGTTGTTCAAAATTTTGACCGTATTAATGCAATGTACGCCGCACTTACTCAAAAACAAAAAGACGTCCAGGGCCATCAAATGTTTACAAATGAAGAGTCGCCGATCATAGAACCATGGAACTCGGATTCGGACGACATGCACCTATGCAAAACCAAAGACAACGCTTCCGCTGAAAACAATGATATTGACCTGTCAAAAGGTCGCACCACACTAGGAACAACGCCACGTGCAAATACAACCAAAGGAAAAATCGTCATAAATGCTGATTTTTACCACGAGCCTTTCGTATTCAAGGAATCAAGCAAAGATGTGAGGGACTTAGTAGCTTCCCCTTTTACCCGAAGAAAAAGAGACTACGATATGCCAAATGGCATAAAATTCCCCACCAACCTACAAATGTATGACGACATGACTAATCTGGACGATCACCTCACAGTGTTTATGGGAACAATGGACATACACAAACTTCCAGATTCGGCATGGCGTAGGTCTTTTCACATCATGTTATCCGGAGCAGCTCGATTTTGGTACGATAACCTGACACCTAGAAGCATCGATGGTTTCTATCAACTACGAGATAAATTTTGGGCAAATTTCTTATAACAACGAAGGTTCCAAAAGACCCAAGCAGAAATCCTCGGTATAAGACAACGACATGACGAATCATTGAAAGATTATGTTGCACGATTTAGCAAGGAAACATTACACATGGCTGATCGGTCAGATGTCATGGTGTCTGGAGCCTTTATTAGTGGGTTACGCCCCGAACGCATGTTCAAAGACCTGATTACCAAACCACCGACATCATTAGAAGATTTTTTCACTCAAACCCATAATTTCATTCGGGCAGAAAAAGCAAACAATGAGAACCGGTTACGTGAACCGCGTATTGAAACAAAGCAACAACTGACGTACAAAGACCTCCCATGAAGACAAAAAGACATATACGTTCCAAGGTTAGCTAATCGACACAACGCACCGCGTGAAACGTTTTCCACCTTAATCAAGTCTCTGGCAGAAATACTAGCCACCTCTGAAGGAAAAGACTTTCTCCGACCACCACCTAAAATGTTCACTCTCTCTAACAAAAGAGATCGTACTAGGTATTGTAAATTTCATGAAGTTCATATCCACGATACAAACGATTGTATAGACCTTCGAAAAGAGATCGAATCATGCATTTGAAAGGGAAAGATGGATCATTTAGCTTAAGGAGCCAAAACACTCAAAGCAAACCAAACTGACAAACCCTCAGGATCCGAAGACGCCCGCAACCATCAAATCGAGTGAAACAGAAGGATAAAAGGAAATGCCAAACCGAAAAATAAGATACACATGGTCCATGAATCATATGTGCCTTACAAGACCAAGAACTTCGGTACCAAATATCACATTTTCTAACGACGATCCAATCCCCGACCATTGCGCCGGTGACGACCCACTGATTATCACGGCTGATATAGAAACTACGCAAATTCAGAGAATCTATATCGACGGAGGAAGCTCTGCGGATTTCATGTACAAACATTGTTTTGAACAACTTGTCATTAAAGATGGAAATGAAATAAAGCCCCCAACAACTCCACCCATCGGGTTCTCCGGAGAGTCATCATGGCCTTTAGGTGTAATTACCTTACCAGTTACCCAATTCGATTATCGTGGTCACATCAGCAAGAAAATAATGATCAACTTCATGATCGTAAGGCCCCCATCTCATTACAATTTCATCTTAGGACGTCCAAGTGTAATGCAACTAGGCGCAGTCGCTTCAACCTTACATGCTCTCATGAAATTTCCTACACAAGGAGGGATAGCCACCCTAAGGGGCGAAAAACTTCAAGCGAACATGTGTAATCAAGTGTCACGAAAAAGAGATCAGCCTGAGGCTGCATGCATTATTGAAGACGTGGAACATATATTCATTAACGAGGCCTACCCTAATCAGACATTGACAATTGGGGCCAGCTTACCGGAAAATTTGGCCGGAATGGACAATTCCCCGCCGGAATTAGTGTCGGACGACGCCACCGACGTGAATTTGTGAAAATGGTATAGCCGGCATTGCTAGTGTCGGCTTATGCCACGTGTGCGTCCACCTCAACAATACACTACTGATTATCCTAGTCACCCGCCGACGTGTCATAAGCCGGCGTTCCCAACGTCGTCTTTTGATTTAAAAAATGGTAGTTTTGGTTAAGTGGTTTCCAGTTTTGGTGGGCGGTTTTGTGGTTTAGGGTTTTTTTTTGTTTTAAAAAATGGTTAATTATTAGTGTTTAGGGTTAATTATGTATGTAATTTGATGATTTTTATGAAAATTTCCAAATTGTGTTTTGTTAATATGTTATTGTTTTAGAGTTTTCAAAAGCTAGATTAATGTTTATGGCTTTTTTCGTGTGTTTTATGCTATGTACAAAATGGCAAAAAATCATTTTGGTTAGTTTTTTTTGTTTTGAAAATGGTTATTTGTTAGTGTTTAGGGTTAATTATGTATGTAATCTGATGATTTTTATGAAAATTTCCAAATTGTGTTTTGTTAATATGTTATTGTTTTAGAGTTTATAAAAGTTAGATTATTATTTCTGGTTTTTTTTGTGTGATTTATGCTATGTAGAAAATGGCTAAAAAATAATTGTTTTCACAAAAATTAACAACTTAAACTAAGAAATGGCCCTCTTAATCCCAATATTTTGAACAACTAAAAAAAACATAATGAACAAGTTACAATACACACTAATGTTGGTTACGTGGGCAAATCCTGCTCCGGCTGTTGTGACCTGTTTGTCCATAACTACTACACGTTCGGGGTTTACTTGCACTTCCGCTTGGCTGGTCCATTTCGTTACGGATTCTTCTTTGTTTCTTTTTTCCTCTTTTTGTAATTATCATTCTTGTATCCGCTTCGATGGTCCAGTTCGTTTCTCTCTAGTAGTCCTTGTGTCGTAGGCCCCTAAGTGTTGGGATATACTGATTTCTCCACGTTTTTGTGCTATAGAAGTCGGAAACCATTATTGGAGCAGCTTCATGGTTTCTTCGAGTATGATCGTTCAAGTGTCCATCAACATCCATGCCATGGGAACAAATAAACCTTTGCATTTGCCACTTTCCACAAGTACAAGACTTAGCTGGAAAAGTGACATCGTATGTGTTCCCCCCACCCATGATTATGGGGTCATTTGTCTGACACTTATAAATACCATATGAGACATTGTAAGGTGTTACCCTCTGATGAATGGCATATGATTCCCGACCATTGTAGAGTCTCCACATGGCTGTTGAAAAGGGTGCATTACTGTCTCTAGATCTCTCGAAATTCTGTACAAAGTGTGCTTTGGTAAGTTCGAACGTACCTTCTATACATGCCTTGATAGGCATCATGCGCACCGTGCGTATCACATTGTTATATGATTCGGCATTCTTCAAGAAAACTTACCAAAAGATGTAAAACTGAAGGATGATGTTTGAAGCTTGATTCTAACTTGAATTTCTCTTGAATGTGGGTGATTAAGGACTCAAAATTCTCTGGAAAATTGAGAGAAAAGAGTGTGTTTGGTAAGATGAAAGAGGTGTGAATGAAAGAAATGGCCAAAAAAAGGTTGTAAAGTTGAATTTTGGATAAAGAAGTGTTCCAAATAAGCTTGGAGACCTACAATTAGATCTAATACACAGATTTTGGGCAGTTTATAGACCAAATCCGTGGTTAAAAGAGTGTGTTGTGTGGAATCTCAAGAAGGTGAAAAAAGTGTTTTGGCCTGATCTGCCAGGAAGCTTACTGCGTCGCAATCCTCTACTGACCAGATAATTCCGTTAAGTCTTCGTTAAAGGACTGATTTTGTAACAGATTCCGTTAGTTCCTGTTAAAGGACTAACTTCGTAATAGATTTAGTTAGAGGACTAACTTTGTAATATTTTTTGTTTATATCGTAAATTTTTATCGTATAGACGAAGATATAAGTCACCCGTACTTAACTACGAGAATACTTATATCTACTAGTCACTTAGGTATCTAAACGTTTTCGTCACGAAGGACAAAAAAATTAAGTAATATATAAAACCCGACTAAACAAATATCGCGTGAAACAAAAATAACAATAATAATATGGTCAAAACAAAACCAATAAAATATACGACATAAGACTTAACGCAAAGGTGTTTCAAAATATGCAGTTATCACAGATTGACATCATATATATAAATGGTATGAATTCTCTCCTAAAGTATAAATGACTTTGAAGAATTATAAGGAACGCGTCAAAATAGGTAGAGAACTATAAATTCAAATGCGTTCAAGTTACCCAATTTCAATGAAGATTGTTAGTTAATTGAACCATCAATAATCGTGGCACACCTGGGAGTTGACAATAAGTTCTATCCAACGAATGATGAAGTAAACTGGTCACCCCTTAACATACCATTTAATATAAACACTAGCACGTGTTTATTTAACATCTTCGCAAATTGGTATAGGTTTCGAACAATAAAATTTAATTAAAATAACTATTATAGCACAAATTTACAATTTATTCTACAAATTTACAAATTATTCAAACAATAAAGAAAAAATCACTAAAAAAGGAGTAAAAGTAAATACATGGCTCTAAAGAACAATTTGGTGGAATCATAGGACAACTTTCAGGAGAATTGAAAAGACTATTGTGCAACATATTACTCATGCACCGAGACACAAATGTGATTATTAATCGATCGAAGACAAAATAATTCTTGACTGCTGACATAATCATTACTTATAATCTAAGGGAACCAAAACATTGTTGTGTGAGTTATCCCAAATAGTGGAATGTTGTGCATTTGAAACTCTTAACTCTTTAGTGCACCGTAATTAATGGTGGTTGGCTTTTGGGTCGCTATTGTATAAAGGTTTGTAGTGGAAACTTTCAATGATTTTTAAAGCCTCCTTTAATTATTGTTCAGCCTTTCTAGAAGTCTCTATCGCCTTCATCTTCTGAAACTGTCCCTTGAACTCCTTCTTTTATGAGGGGTAATGGCGGTTATCGGCATCCTTGGCTACCAATGGCTATAAAAGGGCATACAATCTGCATTTGCTCATCATCTGCTCATCTTTGTATCTTTCAATAATGGCGGCTCATGTGATTTGTGATGTGCTGGCCATGGGAGCGGCTGAAGAATTGCAGGAGGGCATGAGGGTCTCTTTACGGTCATGGAAAAGATCGATAGTATCTACCCTCATGCGGGGTGGTACTATGTCACTTTCCATTGCTGCATCAAAAAGACTAAAATTGCACATGGGATATTTGTAATAAAATCTCTTTAGAAATTGTCACCGCACAACGCGCGAGAATACAACTAGTTTACAAAGTATATCAGTGTAACAGAAACATGACTAAGGTTTACTTTTCCTTTAAGGGAAGATTTGATATTTTTATTATTTATGTCTTTTGTATTGTTGTCTTATTACTCTATATATTAAATGTCATCGTGTGGTTGGAATTCGGGTCGTAATTGGGCTTTTACCCGATTTTCTTGGACTTTTGCTTAGCCCGGTCCAGTAGCACAAATATGGCAAGTAACACAATGGTTAAGTGTTTGTGGGTCTTCTTCGCCTCCTCCTCCTTCGCCTCCTCCTCCTGTACAACAGGTGTCCTACGCTCCTCCACCTCTACAACACGTGTCTTACCCTCCTCCACCTCTTATCATCGTCAATCATTGTTAATCAAACGTCACCCTGTGGATACTAGAAAATCCAGTAATATTTATTCTTTAAACCGGTCCTCTATGAAAAAACAAAAGGGGGTAAGCTAATACTCGCGTTACCAGTTAAGGCGGCTCGTGGGAAGTATTGGCGACACCACCGTGTGTATCAGATCCTCCAACGAATTGTCCCCGTAACCCTAATTTCAATAAAAAAAAATGGGGAAGAAACAACATAGCAAAGATCGTATGTATATCACCAAGACCGAGTGGGCTACCGAATTAGGCGGCGCTAAATCTAAAGAACTCCGTACTCCTTTCAAACGTCTCCCCTTCTATTGCTGCGCGTATAATCACTCCCTCAATTCCCCTTTTATTTTACTATATATAGATACATATATCATGTATCTAATATTAATCATTTATTTATTTGCAGACTCACATTTACTCCATTTGAGGATGTTGTTTGCACTTCCGATGGGAGCGTTTTCGATATCATGTAACTATTTATTATTCATTATGTTTTTTATAATGGGTACGGGGTTGGCCCTGATTGTTGAACATTATTATTATTAAAAGTTTAGGTTTAATAGTAGTTGGTTTAAATGATAGGTTTTTTAGTTTTGTTGCGTTGTTGATGTAGGCATATAGTTCCATACATAAGAAAGTATGGAAGGCATCCGGTTTCTGGAGTTGAACTTAAACAAGAGGATCTCATTCCGTTAACGTTTCGCAAGAACTCTGAAGGTATTATCACATCTTTTCGCTCCTATTCTAATATAACATGTTTCTTCTTTGATTATTCAGTGCACCACCTGAGTAGCTGTTTTATTTGTATCTGTTATTACTTACTTCAAAATATTTTACATATTGTTTGATTATTGATTTTGCTCTGAAAAAACCCTAACTATTTTTAATAAAAAATTTTAGTATTTTTTTTTTGTTGATTATTGATCTTAGGATTAGGTGTTTATTGAAGTTATCGTTTTGGTTTCTTTATTTCGTTTGGCTGTTATGTAACTATAATGTTATTTTTACTTGATTCAGGTGAGACTAAAAAGATATTTGAAATGAGGGGTGCTGATGGAGGATCTTGGAGGAGGTTATGTGCATTACCTATTTTTTGGGTGAGGCGGGTTCGTTGAGAGAAAGTTTGGATAGGTATATGCAGAGGCGGCAGAGAAAGATGCAAGAAGCACAAAAGAGGGCGGAATTGCTTGGAAGAGCAGTATGTAAATTTGTTTATTTGGTTTTATATATTGTTTGTATTTTTGATTGTAACTGTTTCTTTTTGTTTTAACTTTGGTTTTGATGAGGAAGCACAAGCTATGGAGTCTGTGCGTAACTCTTCTCGAATGTTGGAAGAAGAGTCTGCAACTGGAGCAGCCATTCTGGCTAAATACTCTGAACAAAGGGAGCGTTTAAAGGTTTATCCACTTTAATATTTCCTGTATTAAATTTAAATGCACTTAATTCTTCCTTGCATTATCTTGGTTTTGCTGACAATGATGAGAATGATTTTGACAGACTGTGTCTAGAATCGTGGGAGATTATCATCGTTACCTTGCTGAGTTTAAGACTGGTGCTGAACGGAAAGAAGCCGCTGAGAGCACTCTAACTGCCTATAAATCTGCTCAGGTTTACTTTTTTCCTTCAGTAATATACACAACATCTATTAATATGATCATGATTAGATAAAATTTGAACACAAATGATTTGCAGGATATTGCAAACAGTGAGCTTGCCCCAACACACCCAATTCGCCTTGGATTGGCTCTCAACTTCTCTGTCTTTTACTATGAAATTTGGAACTCTCCCGACTGAGCCTGTACCCTTGCCAAACAGGTATGAGCTTTAAAACTTCATAGGAAACTCAGATCTGGGAGTCTTTTCAACATCCCTTCTTTTAATGATTGCGTGTTTACTTTCCTGTTTTCAGGCTTTTGATGAAGCAATTGCCGAGTTTGACACTTTGGGCGAGGAGTCTTACAAGGATAGCACCTTGATCATGTAACTCCTTCGTGACAATCTCACTCTATGGACCTCTGATATGCAGGTATATAGTAACGTCCCTCTAGAGGTAGGAATTTTGACCCATTTACGTATAAATGGGTCGAGTGGGTTATGGTTATATCAAATGGGTCAAAATAGCTACAAAAGGAAATGGGTTGAATTGATAGAAAGTTACCTTGTGCTACAACATGTTTTAGTTTTCTAAGAAAATAAATGAATTGTGTACGTTTTAATTGTTTGCAGGGTTTTGAGGTTATAGACCTCATTGTCGATGTTCAGAATTGTCTGCAGGTACATCTGTTTTCTGTAGTGTTTTAGTGGGCATTGACTATTTGACTTTCGTTTTCTTAAACATGTTACACTTTCACATTGCAGGCCTTTGTTGGGGTTGTCGATGATCTGGATGCTATTGTTATTGCTTTCCGAGGTACTCAAGAGACCATGTATGTGGTGGTTCCTGAAATCAAGACCGATTCTTTTGATTGGTCATGCAGTGATGAATCTCCGGCTAGGCATAGTTTAATCTTTAGGGGTTTGATTCCAGTTTTGATTGCGTGATCTGCTATAGCTTCTCATACTGACTCTACTGAAGAAGCAATTGAATTTTCCCTTCAGCATGCTAAAGAGAAAGGACTATGCAAGCTCGGTGATGTAAAGTAATTCATTTACCTTATTGATACACTTATTTTCTAGATATCATACTCATTTTTGTCTGTTTCTCGGCACCAATTATATCAGTAAAACTATAGTCGATTTCCATATCGACAAACTGAAATCTTATTCTGTTTTTATGAGAAACTTTATGTAATGCTTAAAGCATTTTTGAGGCATTTTTGTTGGGGGTTTGAACAATGACAATTTTGCTAACCTTTTAGTTTGAATATGGGTAATTGCTTTTACATGTGGTTTTGGTTTTTTTATATGTGTTTCAATCTTAGTTGTGTAATTCTTGAATATTGTTTTTGTTCTTGCATGACCATATGAAATATTTTAGTCTTGCATGTATGTGCCATCACTGTTATTTCGTCAGCGCAAGGCGTGTGCCCCAATATGATCACAAGGTAATATTATTTTCAATAATATCTTACGTTTTGAATACAATAATTTAGGAAGTTTTATGTATCAGTAATAACCTTTGGGCACTGCCGACCCGTTTAACCAGCTCAACCCATCTGGTGTGTTTCCTTTTAGCTTATTCTTTTTATGATTTTACCTGCTAAAAAAAAAAAAAAAAAAAACCCCGACTTGACCCCTCCATAAGTAAACGGGTCGATATTGCCACCTCTATTCATGCTCAGAAGTACTTTGACAATTGAGTAGTTTAGAGACCTAAGCTAACTCATTATCATACCGAATTGTAATTTGATTGTTTGTTGTAAGTTTACTTACAAAAATATGTATAAATGTTTATTGTAGATTTTTGTTTTTTCGTACTGTAATGGTTAGAAAATGTATGCATTATTGTAAAGTTTCCTGGAATAAACAACCCACGCAACTGAAAGAAGGTAACAACCCTACTTTTGTAATAGACAAGCAGTCATATAACGGAAAATAGGTGTACTAACGACTACTGTTAGGGTTTTGTAATAGAATACGCAAATACATATAATCAGCACATACGTGCACATTTTGTAAAGAACGTAAACACAATGTCCTTCTCGAACTCGTGCACCGCACGAGGTTCACCTAGTTGTTATGAAGTGTTCTATTGTCCGCAAATTATTTTTAAATATGAAAGTATGTTAATCTCATCATAAAGTGTGTTATTGTTGGTCACTAAATAGGCTTTTATTGAATATTGAATGTAAATAATACCATATGTAGTACCAATGTTGTAGTAGTCGCTACAAGCACGTTAGGTGATGGACTAGGGACTATTGATTAATTGAGATTAATCATAGATTGATAGTAGGTTAATCGAAATTAATCGGATTGGACTCTCTATATATAATGAATATTTAAGTTATTTATGAATTATTATTTAAATATTTTATACAATTGGCTAATCAAATAGGATATGGTATAATCTCATTGGCTTAGATATATTTCCATATTTTTCGATCGAATTGCTCCAATTTTAACCAGATTAATTGATTGATTATTGAGTTAGAAAATTAACTGATAGATTAATTCAGTAAAATAAAGATTAGAAATTAATTAAAATTTTATGTATTACTTTAGTATCATCTGTATATATAAAGTGGTGAGATTCTTATAAAACAAAACTTAAAATAAAATAAGAAAAAAAATGAAGAAATAATTTATAATATGTGTAATTTTGTATTATATTTATTTATTCAATTATAACAAAATTAAAAAAACAAGTTTTGAAATATATCAAAATATATGTGGTTTGGGGGTTGTAAATCAAATTCATGGTTTTTGTACAGTAAATATTCAAATGTTGATACACAATAATAAAATTACCCATTTTTTTGACATACAACAAAACTTTTTTTTTTTAAATTTAAAATTTATTAAAATAAATAATAATATAAAAATTCAAATCTTATATATAATTTTTTAATTTCTTTTTACTTATTTTGGTTTACAAGAACCAACAAAGACTTACACTGTGTTCTCGAGTTTAAAAGATGATGAAAAGAAAAGAAATGAGAAAATAAGAAAAGAAAGTAAAAGAAAAGAGACATATATTTTTAAATTTTCTTGTGTTCTCGAGCTCCCAAGTAAAAGAAAGAAAAGAAAAGAAAGTTTTCATTTAATAGTATTCTCAAGTTAAAAAGAAAGGATAAGAAAGTAAAAGAAACATGTAAATTTACAATTATATCCTTTTTAAATAAACTAAAATTATCATCAGCTTATAAAGTAAAAGAAACATGTAAATTTACAATTATTGTTAGGGATGTTGAAAAATGATAGACTTGTTACAAAGAAGCAAGGTTTGTTACTCGGACGAAAGTTTGTTTTGCTGTTGGATATCTTTTTCTCGTTTCATGTTTGATTTTGTTTGTTTTGATGTTGGATATCTTATTCTCGTTTGTTTTTTGATCTCAACTTTATACGTAACAACATTAAAACAAATTTATACAAATCTTGTACAAGTCCTGCAGATGCAATCATGTTTTCCATCGGGTGGCACTTTCGGGTTCATAATGACCTGGTCCGATCTTCATTGCCACCTTGTCATCTATTATTGCTGCATAAACATCTCTTTCTAACTTTCTGATTTTTACCTGAATTGTGTCAGGATATATGATTTTCGGCTCATTAGAATCCAGGAACAAAATTTCTGCATCACGAGAAACCAACGTCTTTGGTTCCTGTGAATCCGCTAACAGGTCACTGTGATCACGAGAATCAGATACTGAGGCACTCGGTTCAACTGAAACTGAGTAATGAGAAACTAACGTCGCGTTTACCAAATAAGAATCTGTTAACGAGTCCTTCTGATCATGAATCTCCAAGAGTGACACTTTTGGGAGGTCAGGAAGAGGTAACGGTGAAAATGGCGTATCAGCCGTCAAGAAATCATCAGCTGGTGGACTTTCCAATGCCTTCACCGTTACATCGACCCCATCGTTCTCTTCAACCTCAAGCTGCAACTTCTTGATACTCACCTCAAACTTTGTCCCCGAATCCACTAACAAAACAAATGCACATTGTCTAGAACAATATTCGATTAAACACGATTATACAAATAGCAACGGATTAACGATATACCTGTAGAACCGAAGCAATAGAGAATAATGAAACACAATGAAACAGCAACAGGAATGAGATGAATGAGTTTTCGCGCCATTGCTGATGTAGAGCTTTCTTTTCGTGCAACGGCAGAAGCCGGATTATAAGGCCACAATAATCAATTTTACAGAACTTCTACACCAACAAGATACCTGATATTGTTTTAAACAATACTCGTGGATTTACGATTAAGAGTAAAACTAATATAAATAATTCGTTGCATAAATAATTCGTTGCAAACATCTTCTACTTGAAACTAAAACAATTAAAAGCTTAACAAGATAAAATTCACTGAGCTTGCTGACAAAATAATATCCGAAGTGCAAAGAAAAATGATAAAAGTATTTTAAAACGTAGTCAAGATGCAATAAAGCTTCAACTGATTCACCGGTAGGTTGTTGTATATATTGGGATTCTAATAATATTATTGCATTTAGTACTCTATGAAAATGTCTACTAGTTGCGGATTCTGATCGACGATAAAACCATGAAACAAGACGAGTTCTTAAATCGTTTCCTACAATATGTAAAAATCTCGCAACTTGTTCTTCAACCGACATTCTCTGAGTCGGTCGAAGACCACCATCTGTTTCTAACTTTTGACACAAAATAAAAAATGCACTTTGGTTCATACGAATAATCTTACGACACTTGCCACTTGTTGAGAGATTGTGCAACATCTCTTCTCGAACTTGTTGTCTATGCAACATCATATCTCGGGTTGGTAAATTTACACGCTTTGTGTTCCGTAATCTACGATGTGCAATAAGAGCCACTAGTAGACAAACCAACTGAATTGCAGCGAAATTAGTAGTTCTCGCCACACGATATAGGTTATCATCCATTCCAACTCTAGTCACAGATTAAAATAATTTTATTATCAATGAACATATACATTTAAATGTGAGTTTCTAATTTACATTTAAATGTGAGTTTCTAAATTACTTAGATAATCTGTGATCATACAACAACGTAAATAGCAACTATGAGATCACACAAACATAACTCGTACAGATTGACTATTGAGATATTCTCTTTTCATATAACATTTTGATTCAATGTGTTGCATTTATATTAAAATCAATAATCTTTCAAATGTTTATTGTAGTGAAATAATATTAGTGATAGAAAGAAGTTGATCATCACTACACCTGTTCTTGTCTTAGAATTAGTATCATAATGCATTATGCATGCATAAATCTATTTCTTCTTATGAAATCTAGTAGGCATAAATCTAGTAACTTTTTTGGTACGGGTTAAAACTGAGTTGGGTCGGGTTAGGAACTTTTGCCTAAATTTTTGATACAAATGTTTGAAATAACGAACATCATACTCAGCTAAAAAAGCATAATCAATGAGCTAGTTAACTTAATGGTCATAGGCAATCTGGTCGCGATGCAAAGATTCTACTCAGACTCGAACATTTTCTTGTTTTGGTCATATGGTAATTCAGCAAATATTCAGTTTGCAGTTGATGCAGTCACAAGCATTGGGGGAAAGGTTGAGAAAGTAATTCTACAACGACGATTTAAGTACTTCCCTCATGTTAACACACCTATCTTACCACCTCTATAACTGATACATAAAAAAAGGAAAATATACGACTATTTAGGATTATAGTGAACTATTTGAGAAGCATTAAG
Source organism: Senecio squalidus (assembly GCA_910822075.1). Classification (NCBI taxonomy): domain Eukaryota; kingdom Viridiplantae; phylum Streptophyta; class Magnoliopsida; order Asterales; family Asteraceae; genus Senecio; species Senecio squalidus. The sequence continues at coordinate 21,380,438 of CAJVGC010000508.1, forward strand.
TTGACCCTTTTTGCAACAACTATGCAGTTTACAGAGGTACGGTTACTGGGAACATCTGGTGTTGCTTTGCTTTACGTGTCGGCTGGGCTAGCTTTATGGTCATTAGTGGTGTATATGAAGAAGATCTCTAAAGTATTGCTCATGTAACAACTTTAAAAAAAAATCACAGCTGCTTCGACCCATCGCTTCCACCCACCCGGGGATCGTCTTTTACTTAAGTTTATTTTATATTTGCCATATTACATATAGATTTCCTGGTAGTTCAGATGTCGATTTGTTGTCCTCATTTTGAATTTTTGTTCTACCGAGGAAAACAACAGTACATAAAATTAATAATTTTTTGTCGTATGGGAGATTCTCCCTCGATACAACATATGTTATTATTTGGTATTACAATGCACAAATTATTATGTAGTACTTGTAGATTGATAATGGTATTCTATTAACAATGTGATTCCCCGGGCTCGGTATTGTTACTTAATGTATGTAAACGAATTACTAGATACGTGTTAGCTAAAAAATATGTTGCTGTGGAGGTCTGAGTTCGCGCAGCCCCTGCCCAACCTAAAGTCCAATTGTTTCTCTTTTGTTTAGCTACTGAATATAAGTATTTTAGCGATTACCCAATTTTCTTAAAAATTAATTACTTGTTAATCAAATCACCTTTTCTAACCATGACAAACCATCTGAACTACTTCTTGAACTTGTGGTTGTAGCAAATAGAAGTGTGATTGACCAAACTATTTCGAAAACAAATTCTCAAACAATGAGTGGTGTATTGGGTGTAAAATTTGATATCAACACATAGTATACGCAATTTAAAGCAAACAGGGGATTTAACCCATTATCACAACATCAAAATAGTGTAAAATTAAAATGGTTTTACTGTTGTTGCTTATTTAATATATATCAACAAAACTAGTATATGCTACTAATATTAGCAAGATTAAACCAGTAATTTCAATATCAATATAAAACGGTAGTGGTGTACCGTATATAAAAATAAAATGCTAGTCATTTCATACTTAATATCAAAAAGATTACACACGGTGTATATGAAAGTGGTACCAAACAGAAGCAACTTAGGAGGTGTCTGTAATTTGCTTTAACAAAACTTATTATGCATTTTCATCATACAATCATAATTCATTATCCCCAATTCAATTGTTAGGTTTTGCAAAATGTAATTCATACAAAAACTTACAGCAACTTATACATGGTGTTTTTAAATCATATAACAATATATACCATATAGATCACTAGAACGTATAATTATTCATAAATAAAAATTTAAGTAATAAAAGAAGTTACAAACCTGATTTACTGCAGCTTGTAGAAGAAGATCAGTTTGTAGAAGATGAAGATGATATATGATTGTTGTGAGCTGTGATAAAGATAGTGGTTTGATAAAACCATACCACGTACTTATAGTTATTAGGGATATATTGGCATTAATTTTCCATTTAAATCCTTTCCATTCAATTCCTTTCTTGCCTAAATAAAACCCAAGAACACCTTTTTTTTTTTTTTTTTTTTTTTTTTTTTTTTTTTTTTTTTTTTTTTTAAATACAACTGGAGAACACAGTAATGTTAACATAAGAGGTTACTATGGTTGGAATTTTTCGGTGCTAAAACCTACTATTATCCGAGCTATCCATCCATGGAGGAAAAGCTTCTCTCAAATTTCCATCAAATTCTAGAAAACGAAAAAAACCCATCATCAAAACCCTTGTCAATCGCTACATCTTTAATCACAAACCCATTAACCACCAATCCCACAATCATTTCTATCATCCAAACCCTAGAAAAACACCAACAAACCCATCATTTCATCATCACTCTCTTACAAAAAATCCCCACCATTATTCAAACCCACCGCCATTTCAATCTCTCCACCACCAACGTTTCGCCACGCTCTGCCGGCCTCCTGGCACTCTCTTTTTCGAATTCCGAGGAACTGTTTTTGTCTCTCTGTTTTGGTTCTTGTGTTGCGGTGCGACGAAGAGTGTTGCTTGATGTGGACAAGTTTGATGTGAGACCGTCGGTTTTGGTTACGGTGTTGCTTGGGTTTACCAAGGATCCGTATCCTTATGTTAGGAAAGCTGCTTTGGATGGTTTGTGTAAATGTGTTGTTGCTGTTGTTGAAGACGTTTCTGTTATCGAAGGATGTTATTTACGCGGTGTTGACTTGTTGAGTGATTCGGATGAATGCGTTAGATGCTCTGCTCTTCACATTGTATGCTATCACCACTTCCTATTTTCTTTTTATGTTTCTTCAGTTTACTAATTTTAAGTCCCTTGAATGTTAACTGGTTGTGATTTACGTGGCAGGTAACTGAATTTGGGAAACTTCTTGTCGAACATAGTGACGATAAAAGTAAAAGAGATTGGTCGGATGCAGTGTATATACAGGTATCTATCTATTAATTACATCGTCTTATGTATAGCTGTTGATTTGCTTTCAGTTTCATTCTAAGTTAAAAAACGATATTGAATTTCACCTGAAATTGATGTTATTGCTTATTTGTTTACGTATTTTTTGGGATGATATATTCACTTGAAGTCTGATTAGTAGTACTAGTATTGATTTAACCCTCGGTTATTATACCTTTTCATATGTGAAGTAGCAGACACTCTTTTTTAGTCCTACAGCATGAGTTATCTTGTTGTATTTCGTCCTATTTTCCAATTATATTATTGCATTGAATTGAATATATATTGCAGCTCTGTTCAGTGGTGAGGGACATGAGTGTGAATGTCAGAATCGAAGCTTTTAATGCCCTTGGTAAGATTGGAATGGGGTCCAAGCTTGTTCTGATGCAAACCCTCTCTAAGAAAGTAGAGAATGGATCTCCTGGTCAAATCTCAGGAAAACATTATAATATTCCGGCATCAAATATTGCTGGGGCGTTTGTACATGGGTTGGAGGATGAATTTCATGAGGTATTTCCTATTCACCATGTATAATATTGTAATGAATATAGAATGAATTAGATGCGGCAAAATAGACAGGTCGGACCGGATAACAGGTTAAACGGTTCTGGTTAAAACATGTCATTTACCCGCAAACATATTTTGTTCATTTACTTTTAATTTTTAATTAAATGTGCTAATTAAATTAATAATGATATTAGAACAGTAATAATATCAATCTTACAAAAAAATTGATTTAAGGTGTTTGCAATAAAATATGGCTTTGGGCGACTTTTCTCTCGTTTGACCTGTTCCATTTTTGCTAATATTTTTTCATTTGACCCGTATTTAGATAAAGCACAACTTTAATCATCCATTCGTAAGTAAACGAGCTGAATTGCAACATTTACAATGAACATTTCATATAGGCTGGGGATTTGTCGGATTTGCTGAACACATCTTAAGTCATTATTTGTTGATATCTACTTTTTGAGAAAAAAAACTTATCTGTTTTCTGCATTATGGCTCTTGTTTATATCTAACAATATGTTAGCGTCTTTTTTAAGGTACGGAGTTCTGCATGTTATTCCTTGAGGATGCCCGCTGTTCTTTTTGCTGACTTTGCTGCTAAAGCCTTAGGTTTATTGATGGATGTGTTGAATGATGATTCAACTGTTGTTAGATTACAAGCTCTAGAAACTATGCATCATATGGTTGTTTATGGCCATCTAAAAGTGCAAGAAATGCACATGCACATGGTAAGTTTATGGCTTGTTCTTGGATGTTTGGTACACATATTACTCTTGGCTAGAATCTGCGTTTTGATATAAAAAAGAGCTGGTACATAGAGTTGGCAATTATAAACCATCTATTTCAAATGGGTCGATTTGGATTATGTTGTAAACCTGTTTTGGGTCAAATGGATTAAGCTAAAAGATTTAATTAAAAAGAAACAGGTCAATAGGTTGAGTGGATCAAACAGGTCGAATTCAAATGCATAAAACCTCCTAAATTGCTTTGATAAAGAAAGTTAGATTATAATTGTAATTATATAGTGTCTGTGACTGTGATCAGATTTAGCAGTTGACAGTTTATACAGTTTAAATAAATAATAAAAAGTGTGTGCACTTTGCAAGTCCACCCAACCCGACCGATCTGTTTTGACCCATTACCCAGCCTCCCTATTTTTTCTTCCCCTAATCAATATGAAAGTAGTCCCTTTTGGCCAAAAATGCCAACTCGATGCGAGTTTGAAGCTTACAAGTCTTGCTGGGTCTTGGTGCAACGGTTGATCTAGTAAATATATATTTATATTATTAATTATTAATCGTTTGATTATGCAGTTCCTTGGCACTCTAGTTGACATGAACTCATCAGTAAGATTTACAGCAAGGAAAGTAATTCGTTTAACTGAGTTCAGTGAACTGCCTATGTTTAAGCTAGTTGTTGACAGCCTCATACATAGTCTAGAAATATATTCACAGGTAAGGTATTCTATATTTACTAATGGCAAGGCTGGTTGCATATTTTTCATTTTAATTTAATTGATAAAGGGGATTTTGATTTGAAAATTTTCAGGATGAGCCAGACGTTCTCTCACTTGTATTTGATATTGGCCGTAGTCATGGAAGTTTTGCTTCCATCATCACTAAGGAATTCCTTTCAGAGGTTAGATTTTCATCATCTCGGTTTTTTACAAGCTATTTATTGCAATATTATGAGCAAACAGATTCTTATAGATCGTGATAAATATGAAAGAGTTCTCTTTTAGTAACAAATAAATGTCTCTGAACCTGATCCGATTTCGTGTCTCATATTTTCTACTGCTCAAAAAATTCTTTCACTTAGAGTTATATAAGCAAGTGAAAATCTTGATCATTATTATGCTTAAGAAGATCACCATTAGATTATTTTGATATGACGATTAACACAAAAAGCTGTCTTTGCATGCCCTTTATTTGGTATTGTTTTCTTGGTTTTTATGACTTAGGAAAACTTCTTGTTCTAATATCTGAATTTCACTTATTCGTTTTTTTTCTTGAAAGCATATATAAACTTTTTAATCTTAATACATGCTTCAGATGGAACCTTGTGGAAGCAGTTGGGAATTTAATAGTTCGAAAAATGTTGCACGCCTTACATTAGCCATCTCTGTTCCTCTTTCAAATAACAAACAGCAGCACGTGTACGTCATACCATCAACAGTATTTTCTTATGCTGTTACAATGCTTGGAAGACTTTCTAATGGTTTGGATCAAGTGATGGACCAAGACACACTTTTGGCTTATCTGTCGCATTGTAGTAGTAATAGATTAACTGCTGCGGACCCAGAAGAGGACAAAATGGTTGAAGGTGATATGCGAACCTCAGAGATCAACAGTCAAATAGCAGTTCCCCGTGTGTCTGACCAGCTTGAAGTCCATGATAAAGAATATGATCATGTAAACTTGGTTCTTGCTAATGTTGCAGAAATATGGCAGTGGACGAAGATTGGATGCATAAATGAAGTGCTTATGACTCTCAGGTTAGTTGATAATGAAGGCAATTTTGACCCATTTACATAAGAACGTGTCGATTCTACTATATTTCGACAGTAAAGAAGGATCAAACGGGTAAAATAAAAAATAGCTAACAAGAGAACTGGTCCAATGGGTCGAAGGTCACCCAAAGTGTATTTTAAATGCAAAGAACCTCCTAAGTCTCTTTAATGAAATTTTTGGTATCATATTTAAAACACCAATTTTTTTTATAAAAAAATTTAAGAAATTAGACAATAAGTTTTCGGCCCACCATTTTTACACCTCTATAATATATTTTAATATTTTATAGGTAAATATTCTTTAGCGTCTTCAACTTGTTACTGCTTAATCTTGTAACATCTCAGAAGTGTTGTATTGTTCTGTCTCCTGACATGTCTAGGAACCTCAACTTATATAAGAAATTTGATCGGTTGGTCTAGAAGAAAAGAATATATAGTAGAAGAATGAAATGCTCATTAATGAGTTTAATTGGATTATGCTTTATCTTAAATGTATAAAAAAAGGCTGGCTAGAAAGGAAACGGGTCAAATTAGCTCAAAGTGTATTTTTTTTTGTAATTTGTCCAACCTCCAAAATTGCTTAATTCAAAAAGTTATTATTTTAATAATATATCTTTACGACATGATTCATGCAGGAGTTGGAAAGAAGAGCTAGCAATCCATATTGCCGACCCACGCCAATCAGATTCTTTTTTGATGTTCACATTACAGTATCTTCATGTGGTAAAACTGCTTTCAAAAGTTTGGTGGTATGTTATGTGCCCAATGGTCTTTACTTCGAATGAGGTTGGGGACCTGGGATACATTTTTCAGAAGTTAGAAAGGAGACTTGTAGAATTAAGATATAAATTCATCGGGTTGAGTAAAGAAGAGGAATTGCATATTGAGGAGTTGACACTTGTCGCTTGTACACTTAGATTATCAATTTTTGATCCGCATTTTCATGAATCTGCTCTGAAGAAACTGTATCTATACAAAGAAACATCAATGGAACCTTCTCGATTTGTTATTGAACTAATGAAAATATTGAAGAAAACCGACAAGTCAATTGTGGGTAACGTCTTTCCTTTTCGGGAAACACTTGAGTTTTTCACATTAAAGAAATTTGTATTGAGTGAAAACTTGAGATATATGAGGGCAGAAATGGAAATTCAAGACAATGATTGGTTAAAGCCGCTTCCTTTTGTGGCAGGACTACCTGTTGGAGTACTGTTAAAGATAAGGCTACATAATACACCGGTTCAGTCAAAGTTGTGGTTAATGATGATGACATGTTCGAAAGAGTTGAAACAGTATGTGTTTATTGATTTGAAACGGTTTGAGGGCTGTGATGAGATGAGAGAATTTACATTTATAGCTCCGTTCTACAGAACCCCAAAAGTGAATTCTCTTATATTGAGATTATCTATAGGCATGGAATGCTTGTCTGAGAAGATTCGTGGTTTAAGAAGCCATGGTGGCCCATTTCATGAGCTTGTTTACCTTTGCAAGGAAAAACAAGTGTTCCTTTCAATGGCCGTTGTTAAACAATCTTCTAACTGTTAGCCTTTTCTAACGGAGACGGGTCAAATGGTGCTCGTCTGATTATTGAAGAGACGATTAAATTGTAGTGCTCCCTATCACTGGTTCGTTTTAGAAGTGAAAACTTACCAGTTTATATATTAATCAGTTAATTGGGTTGGGTTATGGTTTATTCCTAATATGTTATTTGGACCAGATTAAAAGTTATAACTAAAAAAGGTCGTACGTCGAATGGGTTGAACATTCGAGTGTGTTTTTAGTGGTTACAGCCTATCATGAATCGTCTTATTTTTAGAAAATTATATTATTATTTTTAATAACATAATTATTTTTATAATCATTATTAACATAACTAATTATATGGACAAAAAAGTTGCTTGGGGGGCAACACAACTGTACTCAACAGAACTCTTTACAGTTTACATGACACACCACTTTGTCACCTCTCGTTTGCATAAAAGGATGAAGAGAAATTGGACGAGGGCTTGCAGCTTATTCATGAACGGGGAATCAATCTTGAAGGGAATCAAGCAAAGGGATTTGTTGACCTCCAGGTTCCGGATCAAATGCTATATTTTTTGTTTTTTTTATTTTGATTCTTGCATGAATATCAACGGTGGTTCCAGACTTTTATCGATGCCCTCATGCCCATACTTTTAGAATTGCCCATTTTTGTACATATATAATTCATAAATGAATCAAGGTTAGAGACTATTTATTTATGCTCGTAAGATCAGTCATTAAGCATGCCTGCATAACCAAGCTCGTTATTATTTTTTTAGTACACAATCTCATGAGTTGCAAGCAAAATCTGTTATTGTAGTATGATTTACTGCTGGATTCTGCTGGATTCTCTGATAAGAAAGTCTTATTAGTCATGTCTATCTGATAGAGCTTTTATTTTCTTTGATTTGCAGGCCAATATATTTTTGCGAGAGGAAGACATTTCACAATTGTACGGTAAACTAATCTAATTTCGTATGTTCGATGATTACCATTGTATATCCATTGTATATTAAACTTTAGTTTAAAGTCGGTTTTCTTTTGAGAAACCTCTGGAAAGTCTAAGAACAATGAGTAAAGATGATGAATGGTAATTACTTCACTTTTTAGTTTCCATGATAAAATGTTTACGATGAAGAGGGGCATATGCGGTTTAAGCTGCCATCATTGTGAAATACATTACCTATTGTAAGGAACACATGTGATGAGTGACGAGCATGAAACAGACGCATTGGTGAAAATGAAGCTTGAAGAAAGTTTGTATTCTCTCATAGCCTAGGGAGGAAAGCAGGAAAGGAAGTAGATTTAGAAAGAAGCATGATGGTACTGAGATAAATGTAAAATCAATAAGGGCCTTTATCGGCAAAAGTCTCGCTCCCCGTAAGACATTGTTGAAACACTCCGCAATGTTCGTTGTCAACCAACCCCACCTTTTATCATTCTCATCATAAAGAAGTATCCACTTGCTTTTGTCGATTTTGTCAAGATAATTCCATGCTTCTAAATTGAGATGCATCATATCGTTTATACTTTCGACATACTTTCTTTCTATGTGGTACTTCCTATTGCCCAACAAGGTTTCTTCATTGCAGTAGTTTTATATTTCTTCGTAAAATTACTTCTCACGTGTCGCAGACAAAAAACGATGGTATCCGTAAGGCTGCATCCACCCAATAAGATTTTCCATAGCGTGGATTATACCATTGTGTGTATCGGATATAACACACAAACGTCTCTCCCCAACAACATGAGTCCTTAACTGCTGAAAAAACCTAACACCTGCTTTCCACCGTTTCCTCATCGACAATGGCAAACCCGAACGGCAATATGTAATTATTAGCATCCTTTGTAACAGCCGTTAATAACTTACCCTTGTACGATCCTTTGAGATGTATACCGTCAACACACATAACCGGTTGACAGAGTTTAAATGCCTGTGTCCAAACGCCCAAAATAAATATTTGAATACATATCCATCGTCTGAATATTGTGGATGATTGTGCCACTCCACAATGGTATCTGGGTTTGTAGCCTTTAATGTTGCAATGTACGAAGGCAACTCTGAGAAATTACTCTGCCAACTCGTGTGTATATTCTCAATTGCCTTTTTCCTACCATGCCAGGCCTTTTGGTAAGTAACGTCAACATTCTGAGAGATTTTTATATCAGCGATAATGTGTTTTATCGGGTAGGCGACATCTATCATAACTGAGTGCTTGATGAGAGAACCAATCATTTGTGAGGTAATAGATCGGTTGTTATTGCGAGTGACCGTACCATAACAGTTGTGTGAGGTCACCCAACACTTTATATGCCAGTTGTGATTCTTAAACTTCTTCACCACACGTACATGCTAATTACAAGTAGGTGCCCCGGGTACTTGAGAAAAATTTGGTTTACGACTGCGACACCTGGCATTGAATAAGTTGGGTTTCACTTTTATTAACCCAACTCTCCCTGTTTTGAGAGACAGACCAAAGCCTTACCGAATGTTGGACTTCTTTTTTATTTCTGAAAGTCATTCCAACCCGGATTTGATACTCTACTTGGCTCCAAACATCAACTGGTTCCTCATCCTCATAGTCTGGCATGTAATCATCTTCTGCTTGTTCGTATTCGCCACCACCAACTTGGTCTTCATGAACTGCATCATTTTGCTCATCTTCTGATTCGTCACCACCAACCGGTTGTTCCTGCTATATCTTCATTGTGTACTGAGCTACATGCATCTGAGTTCTCAAAACCAACTCTATCGACATTGGTTGTGACAGTTTGTAGTGAGTTGGTTGATGTTGTTGGTAATTCATGATAAGAAGGTTACTTGGATTGAATGTCAGAAATTCATCTAAAGAAGGTTGACTTTGTATGGTTGTCGGATATTCTTGTAATGAAGGTTGACTTTGGATGGTTGTCGGATATTGTTGGAAAGAAGGTTGACTTTGGAAGGTTGACTGCTGAGATGTAAATAATGGTTCCATTTTAACATGAATTTGACCCCACAAATTTTCATCGAGCTAAAAAAACATAGTTTCTAAACTATCATTACCCCATATTTCGGTAACTTGAGGCATATTTCGGTAAACATAACATAGTAATAACTCCAATCTAAAGGAGTTTTTGTCGACTCGAATATAATCGTAAATTATATCAACGAATTCTTCAAAACTCAAATGGCGAGACATCACAATCATGGTAGTTCTTGTTAAATAATCGCCGTAAATAAAACCGTTTTCATATCTTACATTGCATCCCCAATATAAATTCACCATAAATGGACGGGATAAAGACATATTTTGAGAAATTTGATGTGGATTTAGTAGATAATTGGAAATGGAAATGTGATAGAACTGTAAAGACAACGATGTTATTTATCAACAAATTTTCGTCCAAAAGCTTCAACTTTCCAATAATTGAAAACCTAAAACAACCTTGACAAAGAAGTACATGGATCGCACCTAATATGTGCGATCAATGAACATGGTTAGTATAATGACAAACCCTAATACCAGCTTTCACTTTTACTTTGTCAGAAAGGTACATGGATCGCACCAGTAGGTGCGACCCATGAACATATGTTGCATAAAGACAAACCCTAATACCGCTTTGAATCTTGCTTTTGTCAGACATGTACATGGATCGCACCTACTAGGTGCGACCCATGAGCATATATTCCAAAACCAGCTTTAAATCTTGCTTTTGTCAGAAGGTACATGGATCGTAGCTAGTAGGTGCGATCCATGAGCATACCTACCAAAAGTTAATCCGTGAATTGAACATACCTACCAAAAGTTAATCTACATTCATGAGCATACCTATCAAAATATCATTTCTCAAACCATTTACGAATATTATATATTTCTTTAGAGCTATGTTATAAGATTAAAAATATGTTATGTCTAAATAATAAACATGTTATAAGATGTGTATAAATATGTTATAATTTATGTTATAAGATTAAAAATATGTTATAAGATATGTTATAAGTTATTTAGTTATAAGTTGCGGGTAGAAATATATTTACAAAAGTATAACAAATTAAAACATTTTCAAAATATATAGAAACAATGATAAAAACATAATTAAAAAAACACTAATAATAAAAACATAATTAAAAAAAATAAAGTTACAAAAACATTGTTTAAAAAAACACTAATATAAAGAACATTACAAAAACATAATTAAAAAAACACTAATATAAAGAACATTACAAAAACATTGTTTAAAAAAACACTACAAATCTCTAACGACGGCGACGATGTTGATGATCATGAGGATCGAGGTGTCCATGGGTACCACATTGTGGCGGATGATGTTCTCTTTGCGGATAGCGGTGATTACCAAATTCTTCGTCAAATTCATATGGTTGATCGTTTCACGTTCTGGATGACTCGATTCACCCCCTTGATGTTGCATCGCTGGTGGGGATGACATATAGCTATAACCGTAACTCCTGGCCGGAGGGGTATAATCAAGAAGTGACAAAAAACCTCCCGGAGGGGAAAAACTTTGACTCGGAAATTGGAAGGGATCATGACTCTGGAATGGCATTGTATCTTGAGTCGGATAGTGCATCGAACTCTGAAAGTCAACCCCAAGAGATGATTCCGGGTTAACACTCGAGGGACCGACATTGTCCACGTTAGAACGTGGCTGCCTACGCCTCCGTGTATCTCTTTCGAACATCTGTTGGGGTACCGGGTCATAGTTCTCCACATAATTACTCGACTCGTGTGAAAATCGTTCAGTACTATGCATGTAACTCATATACCGCTGAGACAAATTTTCACCTCCCTGATCTACAGATTCGTTATGCCACCTTGTCATACCATCCATCTGTATTTATTTTTTAACTTAGTGTTAACCTTTTTTTAATTAATATATGTAAAATAATATAAGATAAACATACGAGAAACTCCAGTTGTTCACCAAGAGGTTGAAACCCATGTGGCGTCGACCTTGAGTTAGTGATATACTGCACAGTTCTAGGATGAAACCATGCAATATATCCAGGGGATGGAGTATAATCATTCACCGTGAACATCGGGCTACATTCTTGTTTAATGGTTCATTAGACTCCACCAAGTCTTTTACCGTTAGACGTATGGATGAAAATTTTTGGATTGCTGTTCATAAAAAAATCATACATGAACGCGCCTGACACTATATTGGTGTAGCTGGGTTTGAAGCGTTTTTTTTCTGTTGGAAACCGGCGATTCTGCAAAATTATAATGAAAAAATTAAGTAAACATATCGTGCACCGTAAGGTTCTGCTAAATTATAATGAATAGATGTAACCGTAGGTGCCAAACTCCTTATCCGTACCCAAGTCCAAAGCTGCAACAAACCCAAAGGTCCGCAAATATCAGATACGTCTGGCTTTGTTGCTTTGCATAATCTTCGATACAAATATGCAATTATGGCAATTCCCCAACTTAAATTACCGGATCTTTCTAAATCCTCTATGTGTTGTAAGAAAAATAGAGGAACCTTGTTACCGGAAGTGTTGGGGAATAAACTACCACCAATCATGTGCAAAATAAAAACCCGGGCCCTCCTCATATAATCTTCTTTTGAAGGGTAATCGGGTAGCTCGATGCCGATCACTTTGAGTAAACATGACATTTTAATCGTCCCTTTCTGAACGTCAGTTGCCGAAGGCGAAAACACCAACAGAAAAAAACGCTCCAAACCCAGCTACACCAATATAGTGTCGGACGCGTTCATGTATGATTTTTTTATGAACAACAATCTAAATTTTTTCATCCATACGCCTAACGGTAAAAGACTTGGTGGAGTCTAATGAACCATTAAACAAGAATGTAGCCCGATGTTCACGGTGAATGATTATACTTCATCCCCTGGATATATTGCGTGGTTTCATCCTAGAACTGTGCAGTATATCACTAACCCAAGGTCGACGCCACATGGGTTTCAACCTTTTGGTGAACAACGGGAGTTTCTGGTATGTTTATCAACTTTTATATTATTTTACATATATTAATTAAAAAAAGGTTAACACTAAGTTAAAAAATAAATGCAGATGGATGGTATGACAAGGTGGCATAACGAATCTGTAGATCAGGGAGGTGAAAATTTGTCTCAGCGGTATATGAGTTACATGCATAGTACTGAACGATTTTCACACGAGCCGAGTAATTATGTGGAGAACTATGACCCGGTACCCCAACAGATGTTCGAAAGAGAAACACGAAGGCGTAGGCAGCCACGTTCTAACGTGGACGATGCCGGTCCCTTGGGTGTTAACCCATAATCATCTCTTGGGGTTAACTTTCAGAGTTCGATGCACTATCCAACTCAAGATACAATGCCATTCCAGAGTCACGATCCCTTCCAATTTCCGAGTCAAAGTTATACCCCTCCGGGAGGTTTTTTGTCACTTCTTGATTATACCCCTCCGGCCAGGAGTTATGGTTATAACTATATGTCATCCCCACCAGCGATGCAACATCAAGGGGGTGAATCGAGTCATCCAGACCGTGAGTTTACACCTGTAAACTATCAACCATATGAATTTGACGAGGAATTTGGTAATCACCGCTATCCGCAAAGAGAACATCATCCGCCATAATGTGGTACCCATGGACACCTCGATCCTCATGATCATCAACATCGTCGCCGTCGTTAGAGATTTGTAGTGTTTTTTTAAACAATGTTTTTGTAATGTTCTTTATATTAGTGTTTTTTTAATTATGTTTTTGTAATGTTCTGTATATTAGTCTTTTTTTAAACAATATTTTTGTAATTTTGTTTTTTTTAATTATGTTTTTATTATTATTGTTTTTTAATTATGTTTTATCGTTGTTTTTATATATTTTGAAAATGTTTTAATTTGTTATACTTTTGTAAACATATTTCTACCCGCAACTTATAACTAAATAACTTATAACATATCTTATAACATATTTTTAATCTTAACATAAATTATAACATATTTATACACATCTTATAACATATTTATTATTTAGACAACATATTTTTAATCTTGTAACATAACTCTAAAGAAATATCTAATATTCGTAAATGGTTTGAGAAATGATATTTTGGTAGGTATGCTCATGAATGTAGATTAACTCTTGGTAGGTATGTTCAATTCACGGATTAACTTTTGGTAGGTATGTTCAATTCACGGATTAACTTTTGGTAGGTATGTAGGTGCGTGCGATCCATGTACCTTCTAACAAAAGCAAGATTTAAAGCTGTTTTTATGGAATATATGCTCATGGGTCGCACCTAGTAGGTGCGATCCATGTAAATGTCTAACAAAAGCAAGATTCAAAGCGGTATTAGGGTTTGTCTTTATGCAACATATGTTCATGGGTCGCACCTACCAGGTGCGATCCATGTACCTTTCTTACAAAGTAAAAGTGAAAGGTGAAAGCTGGTATTAGGGTTTGTCATTATAATAACCATGTTCATAACCATGTTCATGGATCGCACATAGTAGGTGTGATCCATGTATTTCTTTTTCAAAGCTGTTTTAGGTTTTCAATTATTGGAAAGTTGAAGCTTTTGGACGAAAAACATCGTTGTCTTTACAGTTCTATCACATTTCCGTTTCCAATTATCTACTAAATCCACATCAAATTTCTCAAAATATGTCTTTATCCCGTCCATTTATGGTGAATTTATATAAGCCAGGCATAGTAAGATATGAAAACGGTTTTATTTACGGCGATTATATAACAAGAACTACCATGATTGTGATGTCTAGCCATTTGGGTTTTGAAGAGTTCGTTGATATAATTTACGATTATATTCGAGTCGACAAAAACTCCTTTAGATTGGAGTTATTACTATGTTATGTTTACCGAAATATGCCTCAAGTTACCGAAATATGGGGCAATGATAGTTTAAAAACTATGTTTTTTTAAGCTCAGAGAGATGAAAATTTTTGGGGTCAAATTTATGTTAAAATGGAGCCATTATTTACATCTCAGCAGTCAACCTTCCAAAGTCAACCTTCTTTTCAACAATATCCGACAACCATCCAAAGTCAACCTTCATTATAAGAATATCCGACAACCATGTAAAGTCAACCTTCTTTAGATGAATTTCTGACATTCAATCCAAGTCAACCTTCTTATCATGAATTACCAACAACATCAACCAACCCACTACAAACTGTCACAACCAATGTCGATAGAGGTGGTTTTGAGAACTTAGATGCATGTAGCTCAGAACACAATGAAGATATAGAGGAAGAACCAGTTGGTGGTGACGAATCAGAAGATGAGCAAAATGATGCAGTTCATGAAGACCAAGTTGGTGGTGGCGAATACGAACAGGGAGAGTTGGGTTAATAAAAGTGAACCCAACTTATTCAATGCCAGGTGCCGCAGTCGTAAACCAAATTTTACTCAAGTACCCGAGCACCTACTTGTAATTGGCATGTACTTGGGGTGATGAAGTTTAATAATCACAACTGGCATATAAAGTGTTGGGTGACCTCACACAACTGTTATGGTACGGTCACTTGCAATAACAACCGATCTATTACCTCACAAATGATTGGTTCTCTCATCAAGCACTCAGTAATGATAGATGTCGCCTACCCACCGATAAAACACATTATCGCTGATATAAAAAACTCTCTGAATGTTGACGTTAATTACCAAAAGGCCTGACATGGTAGGAAAAAGGCAATTGAGAGTATAAACGGGAGTTAGCAGAGTATTTTCTCGGAGTTGCCTTCGTACATTGCAGCATTAAAGGCTACAAACCCAGATACCATTGTGGAGTGGCAACATCATCCACAATATTCAAACGATGGATATGTATTCAAATATGTATTTTAGAAAACACGCCCAAATCGCAAGAACCCGTGAAACACCGTTGCCCCCTCGTATGTGGGCAATGTTCACCCAACGTAAGATATATGCACGACGGTATAGTATTGCCGAGTTTAATTACGACACAGGGGTTTATAGAGTCGAGTCAAGCTTCAATCCAAACGATACCGGCGGAAACGTTTGCACTGTGAAATTTGGAGGGAGAAGGAAAACTTGTACGTGTGGAAAATGGCAAACACATAGATTTTCATACACATTATGTGGCAGCAATTCGACATAGAGGTGAACAACTTGCTACGTATAAAAGAATGTATCGTTCCAATTTTCAACCGCTTTCGCACGTTAGTTATTGGGTAAATCCGGGTTAGAAGATTCAAGCGGATCTCTCTCGTATCTCAAGGTCAAGAGGACGCAGGCGTTTGAATAGAATACGTAACGAGATGGACGTTCAACCTATAGATGCCCCTCGAAGGTGTACCGTATGCAATCAACCGGGTCATAACAGTTCAACTTGTAATAATTACTAACCGACTTTCCTTTTGTAGTTGTGTGTTGTATGTTTATGTAATCTTTATGTAACGAACTTTTTTGTATTTAAATTTTGTAACTAAAAATAAACAATAGAAAATAAACAATAAAAAACAAACATTTTAAATAAAAAAATAAACAATAAAAAACAAATATTTTACCGAATTATTGTTATTATAAAAAAATAAACAATAAAAAACAAATATTTTACCACGTGCGACCCATGTATAAGTTTTAGAAAAAAAATGTTGCAAGATTCGAACCCCTGACCTCTCATTTAACACTAAACTAACTCTGCCACCACACCAACACACATTTCTACAAACAATTAAGAAGAAGTAAATAACTTTTTTTTTTTTTGTGAAAAAACACAATTTATTAAAATCGAATTCTAAGGTAAAATATAACAAAAATCAACAATAAAACACATTTTATTCAAAATTTAACTTGATAACATAAAAATTACAATAACGACTAGTGACAAGCGACTCTGCATCACTTTCGGAAAGTTTAACATTACAAGAGATAAACTTATTATTATTGCTACAACTACCACTAGAACTCGAGTCTTCATAATATTTCCATGTAGCATCATAATCATTATTGATATCGGTTTCATCTTCTTGATCGCTACAATCGTCGTCAACGATAATCCATTCATCGTTTTCATACGACTGTCTAGCACGAAGTTGAAATTCGGTTACTTTAAACTCTTCGACAAATCCAGGTAATTTCACAAGATAAGATTCCCATTCGAAATCTTTCAAAACAATTGCCATTTTCCAAGCGAAATCATGAAAAATTTCAACAATATCACCAAGTTCCCGAGATTTTGTAGTTTCTAATATAGGAGGAATTGGTCTAATACATTCGACGCCCACTTGTTCCACATCCGGCTTGTTACTAAAATTGGGATACACGTTGTAACTAACGATGTATGTCCGAGTATAAACGGAAACAATGCGAGCACAACGCCATAATATGTTATCAAACTTATCTTTCTTCGAAACTTCGAAAATATTCCCAACCTCGTATTTCATTATTTTATATATGGTTGTTTGTGTTTTTATAAATGGTTTTGATAAAAGTGTTTGAGTTTGTGTTTTAAGTTGTGTATGTTGTATGGAAATTTTGTGTAAGTTTTTGTAAGAGTGTGTAATGGAAAGTGTAATGTGGTGTATATATAGGCAGATTTTTCTACGTTGCATGCATGAGTTTTCTTCACAGGGTCGCACCTGCTACGTGCGACCCCTCTAAAGGTTTTTTTTTTAATCTTTCACAGGGGTCGCACCGATTTTGGTCCTTTCACAGGGTTCGCACCTAGTAGGTGCGAACGTGGTATTTTTGAAGGTGGTTTGAAAACCCGGTTGTTTTGATAATGGTTTTCAAAAACAAGGTAGTTTTATAAATTTTTCTACTACTGGTTGGCGAAAATTCGTTACTAATTTTTTTTCGTTCTTTTCATAATCAAAACAAAGTGTTTTTAGACACCCCTTTCATTCGGCTTAAATCGAGTTCAGTAATTTTATTTAATGATTAAGCCCCCATTTCCCCAAAGATCCAATAATTGGATACTTTATCTTCCATTTTTGACAAAAGTCGATATGCATGATATTTGAAGTTTGAAGAATGCATTTTATGTGGGAACGTCATATTGGTGTTTTTGATATTTCTAATCATTAAACTGCGTTTTAGCTTATTTTGGTGTTAATTGACATTAAAATATTTCATAAAATGTAAAACGTAATTCTTAGTGTTTGGATAAAACTTATTAATTTTATCTTGTTTTGTAAAGAAAAATGCACTTATGTTTAAGCACCAACGTAACGGTTAAATTAAACCCCTACTTAAAACTGACTATAAATCTAAGAAATGTTTTGTCGTTCCATCTCATCTTTTAAAAAAACAAATAATTATTTGTTTGAGTGTTGGAGATAATACATTTTTTTTCTATTAAATTTAAACTTATATAATTAATTTATAGTTTGTGTCTTTCTTGTCTTTGAAATATTTTATAAAAGTAGGAAGTTTAGAAAAAATATGGTGAGAGTTAGGGGTGACCAAAAAAATCGAGAACCGACTTGGATCGGAAAATTGACCGAGTTTGGACCGGAACCGACACTGAACCGGTTATGGTGGTCCGGTTCTCGGTTCTAAAAAATATGCAAAAACAATTCCGATGCGGTCCGTGTCTAAACCGACGGTCCACTGGATTTGGACCGGAAACTAAATAACTTTTGTATAGATCTAGACTTTGCTTCTTTTGATATAAAATTATACTATGACAACAATTTACGTTTTTTGTTTTTACTGTTCGTATTTGGCTTCGTTTTAGTTTTTTACTATGCCTGTTACGTATTTACGTTTGTGATTTGTAATTCGATACAATTATTTTTATTGTTGCTTATTGGTTCGGTTTGATATTATGATTATGACACCTATCGGTTAACCTACTTTTTTCTTAATGTTTGCATGACATTTTTTTCTTTCTTAAATTGGATAATTTATTACTCTGTTGTGTATTATGTAGAGTATTAAAACCGAAATGAACCGAAAAACCAAAGAACCGACTAGGAACCGGACCAGAAATGACCAGGAAAAAGCGGTCCGGTCCTCGGTCCACCGTTTCTTGATTTTTTTTGTCTCGGTCCGGTCCGGTTTTCTACGGGTTCGGTCCGATCCGTGCCTTTTGAACACCCCTAGTGAGAGTAACTGTTTATTTTGTCCTCCCTGTCTTTTTTTCTTCTACGATCCATGGAGTTATTGGTTCAATCATTCACAAAGTGTAATTTTTTTTTTTTTTTCATAATAATTTGTTCCCACCTAACTTGAAACAAATTTTGATTGACATGTGAATATTACACAACATAACTCATTTATTTTAAGATCGTATTTCAGATCATCTCGTGTATTGGCATCCCTAAAATTCATGAAAATATATAGAGTACAAGATGATATACTTTTATAAGACATATATGGGTATATTTTTACAATATAATCATAATTTATATAGAGATCACATTAACAGATATAAATATAGTAACTGTTGAGACAATTTTATTTAGCATCTAAGTCATTTTTCTTAAAAATATATAGAGAGATAACATAAATAATTTTCTTAGTCCCGTAGTTTTTTGCATTCACCAAATATATATTTAGAAATTATATATAGGGATAAATGATTTTAAATACAAATTTATATGGCATATATTCTAAAAAGTTAATAGAACCTGATAATATAATAAAATAAAACTTAACAAATACATTATATTAAATATATTAATACCTTAAACCATCCAAACAAACAGTATGTAAACATTTATTAGATGTAAACTTAAAAATGCTCATTAGAAGCATAATATCATTCTCTAAGCATTACTTGGTGTTTGCCCGACTGAATCTTATTTGTAATTTGGCAAGGGAATTTGGCCGGACTCAATTAGCTCAAGATCTTCAACAAGTAATTGATAATGTGCCTTCACTTCTTCCACGGTTTTCCCTATAACCTTTGCAATGTTTTTCCATCGGTCAGGTGAGTTTTCGTCTTGGACAGCCAACTCGTTCTCAAATAGTTTGTTTTCACTTGCAGTCCATGTCGAGCCCGAACTTGTTTGTTGAATCTAAACAAAACATTGAAAACCAATGAATGTAAATATAAACTATTCTTTTCTTTTTATTTCCGGTGTTGGTAAATCTATTTTTTAATTACGAGTAATTTACATGAAAAATGTTTTAATTTCCGAACAACAATTCAAGCAAAGCAAAAGATATCATAGGATTAAAAAGAATAAGCAAAGAAAACAAAAGTACCTTTAGCATTTCGATCTTCTGAATATGTTTAACTTGAGAAATTGGCAAATTGTGTGAACAAATGTGGGTGTATAAATACTAGTAGGGGGATTAAGTTATTATCAAAATACAGTCGTACAAATCAACTTATAAAATTGAAGATACGATCATATCAACAACACAAATAAACCATATAAACTCGTTAAAGATTTCAATTTTCCTACCAAAATAAATACATGTCTCAATATTTAAACATTATAATTGATTTTCCCCCCTTTAATTAACCATATTATTTTTTGTATATATCCAGTTAGATTTAAGGTAAAGATACCGTAATGGGGTTACCCCGAGCCATTATCGACGTCATAAGGTAAGTATTAAGATATCTTTAATATATAATAAAATAGGGGCCTTAAATGCCACATGGCGAAGTAAGATCCGTTGGATGGATTAACCTCTATGATATCAGCCGTTAGATCATATTGATGATGTCATAATGATTATTTTCATTTTACACCCTGTTACAATATATAATTACATTTTCCTCTTTTATTCAATCTCTACTCAAATAAAAAATATAATTATAATTTATTTATAGAATAATTTAATTTGGACTATAATTTACCTTATTATTATTCTAAAATCTTCTAACACAAAATATCAAACCATGTGTATAAAATAAATGTGTATATGTTATTATAACTATAAACAACACTTGTATAAACGTAAAAGTATATTTATGTATTTTACGTACAACACTATTTTTTCTCATAATAAATTTAAATCTACGTAAAAGTAAAATTAATGATTCAATTTTTATTTTTTTTCGCGCTATCGCGGGACAATAATCTAGTTGTTATAAAAAGATATAGAAGCGTTGTCGAGATCATACAAGTCGAAAATTCAAATTCTCCATAGGCTATATAACTTTACCACGAACTTAGAATTAAAGAAAAGTTACTATTTATTTTTATTAAATATTGTCGTTCGCTGAACATATTACGAAGTAAGATTTTTGATCAAATATTTATATCTAATACACTAAAATAGATTGTTTTTAGTGGTTATCATTTCATTATGCTAAGGCTCTCAAATCGCAATAGAGACCGCAAACCTCCAAGGTGAATGACTTCTTATACATTTTTCTTTTGTATCAAACCATTATTTATCTTAAAAGAAGTACGACTAGTACGAAGAGTTATGATGACCAAGAGCCTTAATTTTGTGTTTCTTCATCCAAAATTTTATTTAAGAATATTTAAAGTATCTCATATTTATGCAAATAAGCTCATGTGGAGTTAAAATTCTTTAAGAATTCATTTATGTGTAAAAACAAGGTTTTGAAAAACCCCGTGCGTTGTGTCGGGATTAAAAAATAAAAAAATCTTGGTCGAAAACATGCGTGTATATTTAATTAAAATACAAATCGACATGCCCTCTATAATAATTGTAATAATAAAGTAGTATTTAAAAATATGAAAAATAATAAAGATACAAACAGAACACATATTTAGTTATATACAGATTAAAGTTTTTGTTTATATATATTTTTTTATAATTACTATAAAAAATATCTAAACAATTAAAAGTTTCTTGACGATTATATATAGTTAGTTTAAATAATATATTTGTACTTATATTAAAAATAATTATTATTGATTAGTGAAAGAAATATTATAAAAGGTTTCTATCTTGAAAACCAAAACATTTTATATCATAATCAAAAGCTTGATAACATAACAAAAAATACTACTCTCTTAGACCACTTCCATCCGTAACACCAATAACATCATTTTTCGTTGCCACGTCACCATAACACCAACTTAACATAAAACCACTAAACACCCCCATTCATAACACCAAAAAATGGGACCCACCACCTTTTCTTTTTTCATTTTCTTTCTTTTTCTCATATTATTTTTAAAACATTATTAATATTAATACAAAACAAAAATACAATATTTAAAAAACCAAACCGACAACTATTAAAAATTAAACTCTTCCAAAAATGGAACCACACCGATCTACACCTAGGTGAGGATCTGTAGTGGATAAATAAGTTTATTTTGGGCTCAAGAGTCCAGTCCATCTAATTCCCCTACCCAATATAAAACCCCCCAATTCCCCTAATCTCTTCCAGTTTTTGCTTTCTAGGTTTTCTCCATCAATAATCGAAAAAAGGTAAATCGCTTATTTTCTCAAAACCAAGCATTAACTAAATCCTTTAATGATAATCTATTAATCTACGTAATGTTGATTTAGCTTATTGATGTTTATTGATAAATTGTATGATTTTGATTTCCCCTCAATTCTTTGATATATATATATATATATATATATATATATATATATATATATATATATATATATATATATATATATATATATATATATATATATTAATAATCGAATTTAATGATTAAAAAAAAAAAAAAAAAAGGGAAACGCGCGTTGCTGGAAGAACACCACCGCCGGAACGCCGGAAGAACGCCGTTGGCCCAGCCGTTAACGGCGTTCTCGGCGGTGGAAACGCCGTGGTGATGCTCCCGCTGGGAGTGGTCTTATTAATTAGAAAATTAATACGGAATGACGAAAAAGTAATATTATACATAAAAATTTATTAAGTACATCATTCATTATTAAACTCATTTTAAAAAAAGAAAAAACCTTATTTAATAATTTGAATAATATTTATTCAGATATTATTGATTATATAAATAATTGTAATGAATAAGATAAATATAAAGGATAGTTAAATTAATAATGATATAAATATATTAATAATAAAATTAAAATTTGACTTAAATAACATTTTATACTTTAACCACATTCCTTTTGTGTGCGGATGTAGCTAAGTACTTTATTGGTCAT
This sequence comes from Senecio squalidus, assembly GCA_910822075.1. Lineage (NCBI taxonomy): Eukaryota > Viridiplantae > Streptophyta > Magnoliopsida > Asterales > Asteraceae > Senecio > Senecio squalidus. Next base: position 21,403,412 of record CAJVGC010000508.1, read on the forward strand.
AGTTTCTTGCTGTTATATAAGTTTAGTATTTGGATTCTTTTTGAAAAATAACGGTTTATTTGTAAATTTATGAAAATAAAGAGGTAAAAGTAAAAAGAAATTATAATATAAAGTAACATAAGGGTTTACCTGTAAGTTTATGAAAATAAAGGGAATGAAAGTAAAAAAAAAAACATATAAATAACTAAATTAACATAAGGGTTAAGCGTGTAGCAAGCAAGGAGGACTCGAACACTTGCCCCCTCCTATTGGTATTTTCTAAATTATTTGACATATGTTAAAAAGAAGTTTTCAAAGCTTAATTTGTTAAAGTGATACTTGGATGATTCCCCACTTAGATTAATTAAACATCGGTTTCATTAGTTAGGTTTTTATCAAATAAAAAGAAATATATGAATTTCACGTTTTCAAAAATATGCATTTTAAATTGTTCATACATAAGAAATGATAGGCATACTCTTATAGCCCCTAATTTGCGAGATTAAATATTACTAACGGTTTACTTATTTGTGGTTATAACTATATAAAATGGAGAAGATGCGACGTGAAACTTTAGAATCATGTTGCGTGTTAATACAAAAGATCCCTAGACTACTAAGTCCGACCCGGATTAGGTTTAGTCTAACTAGAAGTCCGTTCTCCTTTGGATTAACCTCAATGATCCTTCGTCCGACTTTCCTGCACTAAGAAAAGACACCAGGTTGAGCGGGGCTATACCCCTGATTCAACTCGGGCGTAAGAGTAAGCGATCTGGTTCGGACAAAAAGATAAAAGTATAAAGCTATATGTAAAAAACCTGTGGACACTTACTGTTCACCTGGGTATTTATAGGAGGTCTTCTGGATAATAGGATGTTCCCTAACTTTCACCTCTTTTACCCAGCGGTTAAAAGGATGTCGTTTGTCAGAGTATCTTTTCTTTCCTCTTTCGTCGAATTATTGTCGTATTCTTTTTGTCTTTACACCTTTTGTCTTTTCTTGGCCGAACTAAAGATTCCGGACTACCTGGTTCGGTTCTGACCCGAATCAGGTAGTCGGACCCTATGTCAACAACTCCCCCAAGTCTAGCATTGTATTCCGAAGAAGTCGAGATACAATGCTGGACTTAAGATTGTGTGTTTGTTTTCTTGTTGTTGCTTCGGTAATCCTATACCTTTTCCTTCGACCCGCTACTTCCTTCGATTCCACGCGTCCAATTCCTATGGCTTGAGTGATCCAGCTGTCATTAAACCCTTACACGTGGCGCGCTCTAGTGGTTTGAACGACGCCAGCTGTTTTCCACCCATCCACGTGTTACCCACGTGTCACGCTCTCCTCAAGGTCACGCGCGTCCCTTGAGGTGCCTGCCACTTGCCTATAAATAGGGGTATTCCTTCCTCATTTATTTCTCACTTACGCTCCGAACCTCTGTCCTTTTTCTTCCAAAATCCCCTCTACTCCGATACTCTCTTCTTATTTCGATATCATGGCCAAAGAGTCGAAAGAAAATCTCAAGGAGATGCATAATACGATGCCTGCTGTAGATCTCCAAAGGTTTTGCAAGACCTATCATATCGATGCTTCCTATGGCGTTGCTGTTCCCGGACCAAATGATACTATCAAAGACGCTCCTCCGGGCAAGATTGGTGTATATTGTGCCTGGTTCGAATATTCCAACCTTCGGTTACCCTTCTCTCGATTTTACCTCGACGTGATTCAATATTTTAATGGTCATGTTTCTCAAATGAATCCCTTGGGGGCGAATAAAATTACCAACTTCGAGATTCACTGTCGCGCCCTCGGCAAAGCTCCCGATCTAGCAAGTTTTCGCTTTTTTTACAAAGTCGGACTAAATGGAGATTGGCTTACAGTGGACAAGAGAAGAGGCGCCCCTGTCTGCATCAATTGGTATCTTTCCTCTTTAAAAAATTGGAAGAATCGCTTTTTCTTTGTTAATGCTTCGGTAGCCCCCATCTGGATGAGGTGGTGTGTTAGGGGTGATACTCTTACCGATCCAGAGCCCAACACTGATGAGCTGGACCCTGATCTCATTATGGAGCTTCAAACTAATCCGATCAGAGCCCGCTCCTATCCAGAGAAGGTATTAGTCTTGACCGGACTAAGCCAAAATTGGAACCGCCCTTTGGCTCGCCCCTGCTTGAAACTTGCTGACAAAGGTCTTTTCTCGTTCTCCTTCCTTATCCATATGTGTGTCTTTCTTATCGAACTAACTTCTTTTGTTTTGTGTTGCAGAATCACCCCTCCTCTCCTTTTTGAAGCTGACGCATTGGGATGACGTGGATTTTGGTTCAGCTCTACTTCCCGACGGTGCTCCTGGGTTCTTGACCATGACTACGGATCGCATTGTGCTTCCTAATGAGAACATTCCAGCCCCTTATACTGATGCCGAAGCAAATGTGGCTGTGAAAAGGAAAAGGAAAGCCAAGAAATCGAAAAAGACTGCATCGAAAAAGACTGCCCAAGGTCCCCCTTCCAAGAAACACAAGACTGTTATTAAGGTGCCCCCTACTTCCCAAGCTTCGAAAACCAAGGAGCAGCATGCCTCGACTTCAGCTCCTTCTCCTACTGCTAAAGAGCCCAGTCCTGACACTGAAGAACTCTTTGCTGCATCCGATGATGGTGGTTCGGAAGAGTATGGGTTATCATCCGGATCTGACGAATCCTCGTCTTCATCCGATACTGCTGAGTCAGAAGATCCCACTTTTTTTGAAGATCAAACCACCTACTCCGATAGGTCGTGTCCTCCTACCCCTAAAGGTGCCACGAATTCGGAGGTTGAGAAAATTATGCAGGAGAGTGGCTACTCTCATGAGACTGAGGTCGATCAACCTCCGAAGCTATCGAAGCAGAAATCAGTACTCCCAGAGGGATTAGGTGTCGGCTCATCCGCCACTAATCCAAAAGATGGAAAAACTCCCGAGAAACCTGTTCCGTCCCCCCCCGAAGGAGAATGTTGAGGGCTCTAAAGCCTCTCCTGTTATCGTTTCCAGCAAGTCCTCTTCCGAGGCAAAGAAGACAGTTATATCCAAGAAACCCTCCGCTTCAGTTGGGAAAACAGCTAGTCCATTGAAGTCCAGCAAAGGAAAATCTCCACTCATCAAAGAACCTCAGTATGTTACCCACCGAAAGAAAACCATTCCGGCCAAGGGTCCTTCGAGCAAGATCGTAGCTCCGAAAGACAAAGAGCCTATTCTTGATGCTCCGGACTTTAATGGTGTCGAAGCTTCCATTGCTGTGAAAAAATTTCAGCCTCGCTTTCAGCAAGTGTATAACCGCTCCTTGTATACCGATGCTGGTGTCTATCGTGATCTCCTAGATACTTTAGCCACTCCGGCTGAAGTCATTCGTCTTGATAATACCAACAATTTCGCTCTAGCCGAGAAACTTGATCATTTGGTATCCCAGCTTCTAGTCATTGCTCCCGAGGTTCGATCCAGGTGGCTCCTATCTGAAGAGGAGATCTCGAATCAGACACGATTAATCAAGAGTCTTGAAAGGACTGCATCTTTGAGCAACCAGAGGGCCGACGCGTTGCATGTTCGGTTTGATGAAGAGAAAAAGGGTCTTGAAGATCAAGTGTCCCAACTCCGCCAAGAGGTAGAGGAGCTGAAGAAAGCTCGGACCTCTGGCGTCGAATCTTCGTCCTTAAACGACGATGCTGTTCGGGCTTTGGGCGAACTAAACATCACTCACAGCCGGACTGTGAAAGATTTGAAAGAGCAGATTAATGCTTTGTCTTCCGATCTCTTGGCTGCCGAAGCCCGGAGTTCCCAGGCAACAAAAGATATGGTTCGAGAAAGGGAACGTCTTCAGGAGTTAGAATCCCGTGTTGCAGAGTTGGAGTCCACCAATGCTACCCTTCAAGAAGATCGGACCTGGTTGATTTCTCAGGGTCCAAAACATGTGGCGGAAGGCCTTCTTAAGAGCAAGGATTTTGTGGATGCCAGCTCCAGCGTTAATGTGGCTTATTATCGTTCGGGATGTCACGACGGTGTAATTGCCGGATACAAGTTGCATCGGTTGGGGCAAAGGATCACACAGTCTCCCTTTCATGATCCTTCTACCGAAGCTGCCCTTACCGCAGCAAAAGAATCCTTTCAGCAAACTCATTATTCGTATTTGGACGCTCTAGCTGCTACCGACACCCAAACGCTTGAAGCTTTCCAGACTGCAAAACCTACCTTGCCTGATCCGGAGTCTCCCGAAGCAGAAAACCCTGAAGCAGAAGACCCTTGACTGTTAGTTTGTATTGTTACATTGGGGTTTAAGTCCCCCTTTTTAATGACAGTGCCCTTTATGTTTTCATGCATTGTGTTTGTATTATTAGTTTTTGCTTTGAGTTGCGTATTATCATCGAACCAAGTGGTTCGGTACTACCTCGAATCGTCATTCGGAATTACACTTTTGTGGTGTACTTGGCTGCTAAGTCAAGCCGTGTTACTTTCCTCGGATTTTGATCCGGTATATGATTAACAAGCATAATTAACGAATCAAATGCATTATGTTATAAGAAAAATCAACCATTCATACCTTCCAACGGTACAAATTACCTCGGGAAAAACCCGGCATTACAAACTATCACTTGCTACTTCCAAAATAGACAAAGAACATACATATTTAGATCATCAAGACTTTACTTGGCATAAAGAAAATACAATGTTCTTTCTCCTCGGGGAAAACCCCGGCATTACATGTAACACTTCCTCAAGTTCATTTCATTCCAGGTTCGAGGAATTAAGGTTCCATCTAGGTGCTTTAACTTGTACGAACCATTTCCGTTGTTCTGCACCACCTGATACGGTCCTTCCCATTTTGGACCCAGCTTACCCTCGTCTTCCTGCCTACTCGCTTCGTTTTTCCGGAACACAAATTCCCCCTCCTTGAAACTGATCTTCCGGACTCTCTTATTGTAATACTGTTCGATCTTCTTCTTGTACCGGGCTTCCCGAATATGAGTTGCTTCCCTTCTCTCTTCCGCCAACATCAGGTTAATTCGTAACTCTGTTTCGTTATCTACGTCATTCCGTTGCACATTCCTGTAAGTGGGCATTCCTATTTCTGGTGGTATGACGGCTTCCGAACCATAGCTCAAGCTGAATGGTGTTTCTTGTGTGCTTGTCTTTTTTGTGGTTCGATGTGCCCATAGGACGTTTGGTATCCGATCCACCCAGTTGTGCTCATACCTTCCCAAACGCGTCTTAATCCCTTCCACCAAGCTACGATTGATTCGCTCCACCTGCCCATTAGCCTGAGGATGTGCCACTGATGTCTTTACTTGCTTGATCTGCATTTGCTCGCACCATCCTTTGAAGGGCTCATTCACAAACTGTTTGCCGTTATCTGTCACCACCTCCCCCAGTAATCCAAACCTGCATACCACATCTTCCCAAAAAAACTTCAACACTTGAGCCCCCGTAATTCGTGCTAGGGGCTTTGCTTCGACCCATTTTGTAAAATAGTCTACCGCGACTAGCAGAAACTTGACTTTTCCTGGCCCTTCTGGAAATGGTCCTACTATATCCATTCCCCATTTAAAGAAAGGCCACGTTGCTGTAACCGATATCATGTCACTTTTTGGAAGCTTGGGGATCGGTGCATGTATTTGGCATGAATCACACTTTCTTATTTCTTGGTATGCATCTTGATGCATTGTGGGCCAGTAGTACCCCAAGTTCATTACTTTTGCCACTACTGCTCTTGAACCTGCATGCATTCCGCAAGATCCTTCATGCACCTCCCTTATCACATAGTTAGCATGTAGGGGCCCTACACACCGGAGCAGTGGTGCCAAGTAGTTCCTTCGGAATAACACTCCTTCCACCATGACATATTGAGTGGCCTTCATTCGGATCCTCCTTGCTTCCGCTGCATTTTCAGGCAGTGTGTGATTGACAAGATACTCCACCAAAGGTGTCATCCATGTGACTCCCTCTTCTTCGACGATGACATTTACTTCTACCCCTTCATCATTGGATCTTCCCTCAATTTCCTCCAGGAAGATATTACTAGCTAAAGCCTCTATGGTCGATCCAGCTATAGACGCCACTTTACTGAATACATCCGCCCTCTTGTTCTTGCTTCTTGGTATTTTCTTGATTTTACAAGAGTCAAATTCCTTCATAAGGACCACCACCTTGTCTCTGTACCTTCTCATCCGATCATCTTTTGCTCCATACTCTTCATTTACCTGATTTGCCACGAGCTTCGAGTCTACATAGATTCGTAATCTTCCCACCTTCATGTCTTTAGCTAACCTTAGTCCGGCCAACACCCCTTCATATTCTGCCTCGTTATTGGAACTTTGAAACTTCAAACGGATTGCATAGGCAAATTCCTCCTTTTCCGGACTAATTAGGATGATGCCTGCTCCAGCCCCTTCTTTGCTGGCAGCTCCGTCAGTATATAACTTCCAGGTGGTTCCCTTCGTTCTTTTTCTTTTTCCCAGGACTGTTGCTGGTTCAGCCAACACTACCCCCTGGTCCGGAATTTCGTTCAGAAAGTCTGCCAACACCTGCCCTTTTGCTGTTGTTTTTGGGGCATACTCTATGTCATAGCCTCCCAGCTCGATAGCCCACTTTGCTATTCTTCCCGCCATTTCCGGACGAGTTAGTATCTGCTTCAATGGCTGGTCCGTAATCACCCTCACCTTGTGTGCCTGGAAATATCTCCCTAGTCGCCTTGACGTGAACAAGAGCGCTAAAGAGAGTTTTTCCAACGAATTATAGTTGAGCTCAGCTCCTTGCAATACCTTACTAATAAAGTAAATAGGTAATTGCTTCTTCTCTCTTTCTACCAGTAATACAACACTTACCACCTCTCCGTTTGTTGCTAAGTATACCAACAAAGTCTCTCCTCTTCGGGGTGCCGTTAAGTACGGAAGGTCCACGATATATTTTTTCATTTCTTGGAAGGCTTTATCTGCCTCCTCCGTCCACCTGAAATCCTTCTTGTTCATACACTGCTTCAGCGTTTTGAAGAAAGGTAACGCCCTTTCGGCTGATTTCGAGAGGTATCTCCCTAACGCTACTATCTTTCCATTCAAACTTTGCACCTCCTGTAGCGTTTTTGGTGTCGCCATACTGGTAATAGCCTTTACTTTATCCGGATGGATCCGGATGCTTTGTGGCATGATGATATGACCTAAAAACTTACCTTCTTCCACCCTGAATGAACACTTCTTGGGGTTCAGTTTCATGTTTACTTTCCGCAGCACCTCGTGTAACGCCCCAAACTTACAAAGCGTACAAAATAATATCAAAAGGAACTTAAAGGAAAAAGGGTGCTAATCTTATTCAAAGTCAAACAAGAGTCAAAAGACAAAGTTAACCGACATTCCTCAAAAGGTACTAATAAAACAAAAGATCAAAAGCACTAAAGCTTGAGAAACTCTAAGGCAAAGGTGCTAAGTCCACTTCAACTCTACACTCTTCCCTCGTTCCCAAAGCCCACTTGATCACCTGTCGTAAAAGAAAGAAGAAAAAGGAATACGACTGAGCCAAAGCCCAGTGAGCGGATAAAAGAGACAAGAGTATAGTATGACATGCAAAGACTTATTTCAAATACAAAATTTTTATCAAAACGAACTTATTTTCAAAGCAAAGTACAAATATATATATATATATATATAAAATCCCAAAGTATATAATACAACATATATCAAATGTAAAAAGGCTAAATTTCATAAAATAATGCACTAAGAGTCAAACAAATATGTAACAAATATCAATGAAATCATAGGGTAGCTACTCCACTAATCATTCATTTCGGTGCAAACGTTTCGTATGACACTACGATAAACGTCCACCATCAAACACACAAAATTCCTAGGATCGATCCATACGCCTCCTATAATAATGTATAACAAAGAGCTCGTACCAACCATCGGGTAATCAAAAGGAGACGCCGTAGACATAGCAAAATACACCGCTACGGTCGATGCCACGTTATCGGTGTCACAATAACGAGCCCATGGGACCTCCATGGATAGGTTACTCTTAGGCATATTTTAAGAAACCGTTTTGACCGACTTATGTAATATAAATTTTTAAATACTTTTACAACTTTTCAAAGTGATAAATAGACATTCGAAATATATTTTAGAAAGCTATTTAAAATGTACGCAAGTACCTAAACTTAAAATGTTTATGAGTATGACTTTTTATTCGTTTAAAATTCACGTGTCTAACCCAACCGTTTGGCTAATTCTTGTCACGAGTCACCATAACAAGATTGTCAAAGCTTTACAAATAACAAAGTAACGGACACTTATCGGGACGTGCAAAGCCACACGGAATGAGGGACAATCTATACGAATCACCGTACCAATCGCCACACTCACACGTGTTCTTTACCGAGCTATTTCGGGACAAGTTCGGGGCTGTTTAGGGGCTGATTTCAGGTTGTTTCGGGACTGCTTATGGGCTGTTTCGGGGGCTGAATTCTCACTGTTTCGGGGCTGAATTTTGGACAGTTTCGGGGCTGTTTAGGGGCTGAATTTTGGTCAGTTTAGGGGCTGTTTGGGGACAGTTTATAGGGCTGTTTGGTTGCTGATTTTTGGACAATTTAGGGGTGTTTGGTTGCTGATTTTTTTGGACAATTTAGGGGCTGTTCGGTTGGGTTTTAAAGACACGGTTTTTACACAATTTACAAAGACCAACGTATTATGATTTCCCAATATACAAATATGATTTGCAACTTCGTCAATACATCTAAAATGAGGAAAATCATAACACACTTAAAGACTAACAAATAAAACAAGTTTACAATTAAGCATGTCATACCAATAATCTTTATACACAAATCAAACAAAGTTTTGAGAGGAAAGATGTTACCGAAATGATCCTAGTACCACCTAGAGTATCCGTACCTTATCTCCAATAACCACAATAGCAAAACGAGAGAATCACCGAAAGAATACGATCACCGAATCAAATCTATCAATTATAAGTGTATGAGTACGAAACACATTTATATGGAGAGTATGTAATATCCTTAATTTCCTTAGATTATAAATATATATATATCCATATTTATATATTAATATGCTAAGTAGTATAATTCTAAAGTTTGAAAACTCGTTTTAATTTTTGTCAAATGGGACAAACATCTATCTGTCCATAAGCAAAACTTGTTTTTCTTACATTATTTTTGTTTTGTTCATGTGAAGTTTAATAGTAATAACATTATCTATATTATTAGAAGGCTATTATGTGATAAAATAAGTAACGAGATTGAGTACAAAATATCATTTTCAAACAAATATTTTAGTAAAATTTCTTATTCGACTTGTTAACTTTTAATTCAAAAAGTTCATTCTTAAGATGAAACAAGTAATGATATTATAAGACGAAAGTGAAATCTAACCTTGGACAAAAACAGTTATATTAGACTCCCTCCTTCAAAATGATTGACTAATTTCCTCTTTTCTTGGCCAATTCCACCCAAAAGGATATATGTTTTTCAATTGAAAAGAAAATGTATATAGAAGTTGATATAATATTTTTAATGGGACCTTTCAAGTGAACTCCACTCTAATTTATGATAATGAAGGTGTAAAGCCAACGAAAACTTTACTAAGTATTATTATCATCATTACTATACTTAGTTAATTTATTTATTAACACATTTAACCTCACAATGTCGACCACTTATGATATATTAGTGGTTAGTTTATTTAGTAGTAGTTTAGTATAGTGTTTCGATTAATATAGTATCGATTTGTTTTTTTTTTTTTTTTCGGATATTACAACTCGAATATCTCTTTGATGTCTCGCAACATCGCTTCTTCGGTCTCGCTTTTGATCACCAAATCATCCACATAAGCCTCCATATTTCGGCCTATATAATCCTTGAACACTTTGTCTATAAGCCTTTGGTACGTAGCACCAGCATTTTTGAGCCCAAATGGCATCTTTTTGTAACAGTATACTCCTTGATCCGTGTGGAAACCCGTCTTGTCTTCGTCTTCCCGGGCCATCTGTATCTGGTGATATCCCTTATATGGAAACCCGTCTTGTCTTCGTCTTCCCGGGCCATTCGTCTTCCCGGGCCATCTGTAACTAGTTGATCAACTTCCTCACATGCTGCCCTACTTCGTTCCGGTGCTAAAACTCTCCTCTTCTGTACCACAGGTTCGGAAGTTTTATAAACGCTTAAGCGATGTTCTGCTATCTCCCGTGGTACCCCCGTCATATCCTCCGGTCTCCATGCAAATACTTCTCGATTTTGCTTCAACATTGCCACCAATCTTCTCTTGGCCTCCTCCGACAGAGCTTTTCCAATTGTTATCATCTGATCCGGGAAATGGGGGTTGATTTGGACCTGCTCCTCTAGGGTTTTGTTTCCTTCTACCGTTAGTTTCTGTACCTGATGGCAACCTCGATTTCCTTCAGACGTGATGGTAGCTATTCCTCCGGGTGTGGGAAACTTCATCATTCCATGTACAGTGGACGCTACTGCTCCCAATTTCTTTAATCCTGGTCTTCCCAAAATGCAATTATAGGGAGACGCAGCTGCTAGTACTAAAACATTCATACACCGTCCGGATTTTATCACCCTCAGCCAGCTGTACCGGCAAACATATCTCTTCTATGGAGGATTTTGTTTGTCCAGCGAATCCTACTAACGGAACTTCTTTCACTTTCATTCTTCGTTTCAATGCCGGATCTAATTCCCGAAAGCATTGTTCAAACATGATCTCCGATGCACTTCCATCGTCCACATAAATTCGGTGAACTAGGTGATCCGCCACATGAGCCTTGATGAGCATTGGATCGTCAGTGGGATTTACAGCGCTCAGCGGGGGGAATGCTATGACTTGGTTCATCCAGTCTTTCCACACTTCTTTCTCTGGTTCGGTTCCTTGACCAATCCCATTCGTTGCTCGAATCATGTGAATTTCCCTTGCCTTCCCCTTAGGGTTTTTGTCATTTCTTCCCTGCTTGTTTCCTCCTCGTATATCCCGAACCAAATGGTTAAGCTTTCCTGTTTGGACTGCGTCCTCTATTTGCTTCTTTAACGCATATCAATCATTTGTGGCGTGCCCCCTATCCATGTGAAAATCACAAAAAATTCCCTTTTCTGGAGTTCCAGGGAGGGTTCCTGGGGGTGGTTTTACTAGATTAATCCCCCTTTCCGTGTTCATGATCTGCATCGGTGTTTTTAGTAAGCTAGTGAAGTGCACATTTCTCCGACTATCTCCTGGCCCGGAAATAGGATTGCTCCTAGGGGAAATGGGGGACATGGGAAACTTTCCCCCATATCTCTGAGCTCTAGTGGGCGAACCAAACGACCTTCTTCCTTGTATCGACCTGGATGTCGGCACTCCCGACCCTTTCCACGATGTTCCTGAGTTTCCTGCCATTCGTCCTCCCAATTCTTCCGTTCGTCCCGATGCCTCTTTTCCTTTGATAAATTCCTTCACCCTTACCATCATTTCCTCCACTGTACTAGGGACTCTAGCATTGAAAGATTCTATCAGCGTGGGTGGTTTAATTCCTTCCATGAATCCTGAGATCTTCATGGTTTCCGAAGCTCCTTTCACCTGCAACATCTCTTTTTTCCACCTTTCCACAAACTCTCTGAACCCTTCCCCATCTCTCTGCTTCGTTTTATGGACATCTGTCGGCCCTTTCAAATATTTCCTTTGTTGCGTAAAGAATGACCCAAACACCATTTCCAACTCTTTGTAACTATCTATCTGTCCAGGCTCTAACGCTTGAAACCATATTCGCGTTGGCCCGACGAGTGTCTGTGCAAACATACGACACCACACAGGCATTGACCATAACTCAGTCTCGGAAGCTCCGACAAATGTATTAAGATGATCATCCGGATCCCCGGATCCATCATAGGTTCTAATGATACTGGGCATTTTTGTCTTTGGTGGAATTGGGAACCTAGCTATCCTCTTTGTAAACTTGGAAGAAAAATCTGACTGGTACGGTAAACTCAGATCCTCATCTTCATCCTCCGATTCTTCTCCTTCGCTGAAGTTTAGTTTCCTTCCTCTAAATCTCTCCTTTCGGGGCTCCTCACCCATCTTGCCTTTCCCCTTTTTCAATGATTCCGTACGTTCGTGCTCTTCTACTAATGCCCTTAGTAGATCTATGTTATCCTTCACAAACTTACTAGAAAATTCCCCATTGGTTTCGTTTCCTTCTCAGCATTCTTATCGGAGCTCGGTCCTTCGTTGGTGACTAAGTTAATTGTATCGGCTGGAGTTTCCATTTTAAGTGAGTAATTTCTTCGGTCCCACGGATGGCGCCAAAATGTTAATACAAAAGATCCCTAGACTACTAAGTCCGACCCGGATAAGGTTAAGTCTAACTAGAAGTCCGTTCTCCTTTGGATTAACCTCAATGATCCTTCGTCCGACTTTCCTGCACTAAGAAAAGACACCAGGTTGAGCGGGGCTATACCCCTGATTCAACTCGGGCGTAAGAGTAAGCGATCTGGTTCGGACAAAAAGATAAAAGTATAAAGCTATATGTAAAAAACCTGTGGACACTTACTGTTCACCTGGGTATTTATAGGAGGTCTTCTGGATAATAGGATGTTCCCTAACTTTCACCTCTTTTACCCAGCGGTTAAAAGGATGTCGTTTGTCAGAGTATCTTTTCTTTCCTCTTTCGTCGAATTCTTGTCGTATTCTTTTTGTCTTTACACCTTTTGTCTTTTCTTGGCCGAACTAAAGATTCCGGACTACTTGGTTCGGTTCTGACCCGAATCAGGTAGTCGGACCCTATGTCAACATTGCGCAAGACATCAACTATGAAGTTTTCAATTACATTTGAAGTGTGGGTTTTGGAGGTGTATTCCAGACCGGATTCCTAAAGATTGATCATGCTTTTGTTACAACATTAGACGAGAGGTGGCATCCTGAGTTATATACATTTCACATTCCCGTGGGTGAAGCGACAATTACCTTACAAAACTGTGCAAGTTTTGTGGGGTTTAACTATAGACATATCAGTTGTTTTTGTTTCTGTTTCTGGTTCGTGGCTTTCTTTACAAATTGAAGAATGTATGTATTATTGCGAGCAACTAATGGGGTTTAAGCTTCAACCGGAAGAAATTGTGTATGGTAAACTTAAGACTGACTTTAATGGATCATCTAGAAACTCATATCTTTCATTTCCACAACATCAAGAAAATGTTGGATTTGCAAACTCTTCCAATGTGAAAATTTTTAAAAACTATTTATTTTTTACAACTAGTTTCAAGTGTATTTGTACCGATTTTTATATATGTGATGGTTAGATTCATTTCTTTAGTTTCTCCGTTAAATGGTGACCTCAACTTTCATAGTTTAGTTTTATTGTCAATTGGATTCCGATGCATTCGGTACATGTGAATCCTTTGAAGCAATATTTACGATTTACCATCTATGTACCAATCTCTCACAATTTCATAACCATAACGAATGAGTGTCATCTTTACAAACATGACACACTTTCCCCCGCCCTTTATTATCAATGAATAATTTACATATGCTTAGAAATCAATAAAGGTGCAATATATGTCGCAAATACCATTTTACCTAATGAAAGGGTTTATCTACAAATAATTACAATCATATGTGACATCTTGTGGGTAAGCAAGTAATCTTGTTAAAATTCATGTTTATTTATCAAGATGAACATATATTTTATTTAAAGTACATAAAAATCCAGCATGCACAAAATTCTCTAGAGAAACCGATCAATATGTGGTCTAACCAAAAGAATTAAACGAAGTTGGAATCAGCGGCGACTGGCAAAAGGCTAAAGTACTCCATGGAAAGATGCTGTCTTGGGAAGAAAACGAATTGTCACCTTTTGGAAGGAGAAAGCTTTGAGAGTTAGTCGTAGGATGGATGATACTTTGAGTAGGAGCTCGATCATCACCATCAAGCCTCGCCCTCTTTGTGTAGCGTAGATCTTGTCTTGATCTCATATCGTTTGTGTCCACTTCAGAATCAGATTCAAAATCCTTCATGATGGATTCAGACACATCGCAGAGAGATGGTAGGGAAGTAGGAGACATCACGACCTCGTTCATTTTTGTTATATTTGGCCTGAACTTGTGTTCCTCGGTGAGTTTCTCAAGGAATTTTGACTGTGCTTCAATTTTCAGCTTCAAATTCTTCTGCACCTGTTTACGTAAACCCAAGGAAAACCAGGATTACTCGCTCCTTTAAGGACATAAACTTTTTCATTACTGCTTGTAAATGTTATATATTGTTATAAACATTAATTTTTGGAATACTGTATATGTAGTTAATTTTATGTTAAGTTGTGACTATTTTACCTAATCAACAGGGTTCTATTTAGGTTGGGCCACTTCTATTGAGTTTGGTACCACGATCTTTAACAGTATCTAACTAAACGAATTTAGTAAGTTGATCCTTGTTTCGATCCACACATGAACATATTTATTAACTAAAAACAAATCTTCATTCTTTCTTTCACATTATAGCCATAAAAAAGGGAAAGAAAGAAAGAAAACAGATGGAATACGGGTTTTGGAATGGGTTACCTCAAGTTGATCACTTAATCGCCTTTGAACTTCCATTTGCATCTGTAATGCTTCGTTTAACTGAGCACCACTACAAGAATTAAGACAAGATTTGTAACAGAACTTAAATGAACTTCAGGTGCCTAGTGGATTACCAACAATACACTAATAAGTGGAAAATGGAAGTAGTCATGTATTGACTCACGATGTTACGCCAAAGTTTGGAAATATATCAGATATGCTTCTTTTTTCAAACTTGTCTCCTGTTTATTAGACATAGCATAAGTTCGTAAGAGCAAAATAGCATATCTATGCATTGGCAAAATCCATGTTCTGATTTCTGATTAAGTACTCCATTTTTGTAGTATATTATTTCGTAATGATACTAATAATCTGACTAAAATTTAGGCTAAACATAAATGTGCAAAACTCAAAACTTGCATATTGTAATGTTAATGCTAATTTGATCAGGATAGAAAGGGTCATGGAACTTACGTCTTGATGATTCGGGAATAAATTTGGACATTCTATATTTCTGCAACAAAAAACAAAAACATAATTCAAACTTGTTTACCTTTTAGCGAGATTAGTAGGATCAAATAACTTTATAATTATACAAAATCTTTGGTGTATGACGAATTATATAACTATGTTATGAAGTCTACAATGATAAGAGGTTTTACCTGTAAGTGACTTTTAACATGGTATATAGTAAGTCCTGTTATCCCCATGGCCTTCAATATACCCTTTGGTGTTGCCCCTGAAAATCACAAGATTCGTCAAAATTCAGTTGTAGTACCCGTAATTCATGATCTGATAATGTATCAAATCAAATTACAAACTTTATATGAACTTACTATCAGGACCACCGAGCTGATTAACTGCCTTTTCAAACAAATCATGGAGTTCTTGAGTCCATTTCAGTCGCTCTTTTCCTGAGCTCTGATCGGACCGAGTCGAACCCATGTTTCAGAAGACAAAAAACAAATGGTTCAGAATATCGTAATAAAGATATTTTAAGGCGATTTGGACTAAGGAATGTAAGAAGATGCTATATAATGTCTGCATAAGGTAATGGTTCGGATTTAACTAAGAAGAAGTTTAGTGGAGTCCGAAACTTAAACTTGTTAAACTCAATGTACTTAGTTTACATCAACCGGCGAGTTGCACAATGTATACAATATATATGAAGAGATTCACTTAATTGAATCGACCATGTAAGACAATTTATAATCTAAAAAATGATTTCTTTCGAAAGTGAGTGTCATTTTGTTTGTAAATGCAGCTCCCTTGGATTTTAGTTAGGAATGGGAGTTTCCAAACAAGAAAGGTTGACTCTGTCTTTAAATTTACCAAGAACTAAATGTAATGTTTTTTAATTCTACATATAAATTAATTTGTTGGCAGTGTAATTTCTGTCTGTCGTTTTACAATATTCGGGCATGTTTTTTCTTGTCTGGAATTAGTATAAACGAAATCGAATAAATAATTGGATATTATACAGTTTTTTGTAAAGGCAAAGAGTCACACACATCTCACACGATATACATTTGCCCTTGGTTAAATTTAAACCAGCGACGTCTGGGTGATCTACATTGGTACACACGCTATAATACAAGAAATGTTAATGCCAAGCTCCTCTTTGCCATTGTACCCTTTGAAAAACTAATGTAGTAGCACTTGAAACTGTTTTAAGGGAACATGAGACTCGAAAATTTTCTTATTTCGTCTCTGTTTGTTTATTTTAAGCCTTATTGTATAGTTATTAAAATGCATATCTTTTGAAATTTAAATTCATCATAAAATATGTTATTTTCTACAATACTTTAGAGTTGTCAAGTGAATTCAGGACTCGTCAAATAAACATAAAATGAAATTTATTTATTAAACTTAAACACAAGTTTTTGTGTTGATACAACAAATATTATCAAGGCACTTACTTTGGAGATTAAGCCAACTCACTTATACCACAGAAATATAATAATATCACACAATCTCGGAGATAACAGAAACACAGAGTTTTTCCAGTTCATTTAGTGTCCTTTCATACTCGGTTACATCTGCAAGGTCACGAGCATCAAGAGTCTGAGATGCATTCTCAATAGCACTCTCAATTTTCTTCATGTCTTTCTTGTGAATCTTTGCTTTAGAATTTTTTCTTATGGCCTTGATTTTGCTGTTCACATCATAAATGTATTCCTCCAGATCGTTGCGTGCACACACCTTCTTCTTGTACTCTTGGTCATCAAATCTATACCTTTCGGCATCTTTAACCATCTTATCGATCTCTTCATTTGAAAGCCTTCCCTTATCATTAGTAACTCTCATTTTCTTTTTGAGGCCGGTAGTTACTTCTTCCCCTGAGCAACTTAATATACCATTAGCATCAATGTCAAAGACAACATTTACTGTGGATTTACCCCTTGGTGCAAGTGGGACGGCAACCTCAAATTTCCCAAGCCAGTTGTTGTCTTTAGCCCTGATTCTCTCACCTTGGTATACCGGGAAATTAACAGCTTTTTGGTTGTCTTCAACTGTATGATAAAGGCCTTCCTTCTTGGTTGGTATCGTGGTGTTTCTTGGAATCAAAACAGACATTGTCTGATCATGCAACTCCACACCAAGTGACAAAGGAGTGACATCCAAAAAAACCAAGTTTTTAACTTTTTCATTCAATTCGCCACGTAACTTTGCAGCAAGAATTGACGCACCATATGCAACAGCCTCATCAGCATGAATCCTCTTACAAAGCTCCTTTCCATTGAAGAAGTCTTGCAACAATTCTTGTACCTTGGGTATCCTGGTTGAGCCACCAACAAGTACTACTTCATCTACATTTTTTTTATCCATATTTGCATCTCTCAAACAACTCTCGACCGTTTCTATGCACTTGCTAAATAATTCTGCATTAAGATTTTCAAACTTCGCTCGAGTAATTCTAGTAGAAAAGTCAATACCCTGGTGTAAGCCGTCGATTTCAATGGTCGTTTCTATAGTTGAAGAAAATGCTCGTTTTGCTCTTTCACAAGATACCCTTAACCTCCCTATTGCTTTTGTGTTAGTTTTGATGTCTTTCTTATGCTTTCGGTTAAACTCATTCATGAAATAGTAAACCATCTCATTATCAAAGTCCTGACCACCCAAATGAGTGTCTCCGGCAACAGCCATCACTTCTAATTTGCCGGTCTCATCAATACTGACAAGAGAGACATCAAACGTACCACCGCCCAAATCAAAAATAAGAACATTTATTTCACAAGTTATATCATCTTCCTTGTCTAGCCCATAGGCTATTGCAGCCGCGGTAGGCTCATTAATTATTTGTAAAACATTAAGTCCGGCAACAAACCCAGCATCCTTTGTCGCTTGCCGTTGTGAATCATTAAAATATGCAGGCACTGTGATAACTGCATCCTGTATACTTTTACCAATGAATGCTTCAGCAATATCTTTCATTTTCACAAGTACCATGGATGAAATTTCTTCGACAGAAAACTGTTTTTCCTCACCCTTGTATGTAACCACAATCTTGGGAATGTCATTAGTCCCTTGTATGACTTTGAAAGGCCATAACTTTATGTCATTCTGCACCCTTGCATCGCTAAATCTCTTTCCAATCAATCGTTTAGCATCTAAAAGAACCCAACAGTAAGAAATTTAATAAATAAAATAATTCAATAATCATTGATGAATGTTTTTATAGCTAAAACAAATTTCTTTATACTAGGGGAAGAGATAATAAGCGATTACCAAATATGGTGCATGTGGGGTTCATTGCAACCTGGTTCTTGGCACCTTCTCCTACTAGACGTTCAACGTCGTTGAAAGCAACACATGATGGCGTAGTCCTGCTACCAAGATCATTGGGTATGATCTCAACGTGGTCATGTTGCCAAAGACCCACACAAGAATATGTTGTTCCAAGGTCAATACCAATAGCCGGTGACAAACCTTTAGCACCCTTTTTGTTCTCAAATTCTCCTTTTACTTCCATTTTCTCAACGTAAATTAAATTTAACCTGTTTTCTAAGAGGGTATCGGTTTCAGCATCTACATTACATAAATTTATGATATACTTATTTATATAATTCTAAGACATACTATGAAGTATCCTTGTAATGGAACAAATTGAGAATAAGCATTTATGATTAATTCAAGTAGGCATAAATAAGACGGCATCTTCTATCGTGTGACAACGTTCTTATTATCATTCTCTAAAAAGGCCCCCTAGGTACATAATATTCATTCCTTCATTTGCTTAAACACCTTATGTTGTTCCAAATGACTTGTAATTTAACGATATGTGAGTGAGTCATTGATCTAGTGGTCATGAGGACCAAAGTGTGAATATATGTATGATGTATGGAACATTTTCCTTTCTAAAAGAAAGTATACTTCCCGCTGTTATTTATATATCTGTTAAGTATAAAGAATATTTTCATTGTCAATGTATAAATTTGCTCATTTCAGTGCGCTCCTCACGTTTGCCACAAAAAGATAGAAATGTGTAATTTTTTCGTTGTATAATAAAATCGTTAGAAATGGTGACAAAATAAATAATTAGTTTCCGAAACTTGACCACTGATTTGATTTTGTAAAGTTAGTGAAAAAACCGTAATTTGATATAACCATATGACGATTTTAATATACTCAGAATTTAACTCTACGCGTATACCAAATTGATTTGCTAGACGAGCATGGGTTTTGTGGGTTAGGCCTAATCGTCAGTCTACTAACTACAGATAAATTTAATTGAACCAATCCAATCTTTGAGAATCCCAACTAAATGTCAACACATTAAAAGAAAAGGATGAGCAAAACCCCATGTAGCCACCATACTAATCTTCTTCAACAAAGCTTGTCGTTGATCGATTTACATCATTTACTCGTGTATGTAATAACTATATGGAGGTAATCTACTTTTACTTTTTCGTTTGTTAATTGTCCCTTTACTTGCTCATTATCATCGATTTATGCACTCCTTTTAATTTATGTATGTTATCGGAGATTTTTCTACACAAAAATCTACATTACATATAGTTTTTGAGATAATAAGGCTTTATTTTGTCATACCAATAAGGAAAAAATCAGTGTAATATATAGGGTGGACATTTATGCGCATACGATTTCACCTGTGTTTCAAGTGTATAGAGAGATACTGTTTGATTTGGAAAATAATAAATGGAAATCATCTAAAACGAAACAAAAATAGTTCAAATCTTTCTAGCAAACACGGAAGCTCAATTTAATGAATAAAAAGACTAACCGGACTTTGTTTGATAGATCGAGATCCTAGTCTTGCATCTCCTGAATGGATGTGCATAAATCATAGATATGAGTATAAGCCCTTATAAAGGTTAAAGAAAAATACACTAAAACATGTAAATATGCATGTACGTGGTTTGTTCATCATGATGAATATGCATGTATATGATGCATTGGCCCAACTAGCCTACGTGATTATTGCAAAAATTCCTTCTTTTTTATTTATCATGAAAAATCCGTAGGCTTTCCAACCAATGGATATGTCTTTTAAGTGACGGAGCCATGATATTTGTTCACAAGGTTTATAAATAAAATACGGAATTAATGTTTGGGTATAAACCAAGGGCTTCATCATCAAAATTGTACTGAAATTACATTACAATTCTGCTAAAGTTCTACGAAAACTATATAAAAAAAATACAGTAGACCCTAATATGTATAAACTAGCTTCGTCCGTGTTTAAACGAATATCATGACTTCGAAATAAAAATTGCTTCTCATATAATAAAAACATTTTTCTAATGCAATACTTAAAGGAAGATCCTTTAGAAATTTAGAGCTGAAAATCTAACCCTTTTTGAAGGAAAAATGAAGCGGAATATAAGCAAAAGAAAGAGACGGCATGAAACAAATCATACTCATTCCTCCCTATATGTACACATCAAAATTACTCAACAAGAAGGTTGGGTCCATAAATTATTTGTTTCATGTGGTTTGGACGCTTTCATATACAGCTTCATGGAAATTACCGAAGGCATCCGGTGCACCATCGTTTACATCATAGCATGATGGCCGGCTCTAAAATTTCATTTATTTCTGATAAGTACGATACCACATGTTACATGTAACCTTTAATTCTACAATTAATACCTTTTAGTTGGTTGGCTAGACTCTATATAAGTTTGCTCTTGTAAATATCACTACTTCAAAAGTAGTCATAGATGTTCCCAACAGAGATTAGTTCAAAGAGGCAACCAATCTCTATAAGTTTTCGATCATCAATCGAATAGAGATTGGTTGTTTGAAATTAAAGGATACAGGTTCTATTTTAGTACACTATGTAAAATTATCGGTTGTCATGACTTATGATGTTCAATTAAGAAGATATACAAAGGGACTCGTTCCATATCTTATCAAACACTTATATTTAATTAAACATATATATAATTACTTCATACGTTTTACATGGATTTAAAGTAATAAATATGACAAAAACGTCGTATACAATTCGGTGTGAGAATTCTCTACAAAGAATACCGTCCCGCCTTCTATATCATCAACTCCGCCTCCAAGAATACCCTTTTAAACTGGAAATTCAGTGACATACCAAGTTAGTTAGTAAAACGTTAATATTAATTATTATTGTGTGTTGTTAATTTAGTGTAACACGGGATATGGTTATTGTTTTGGACATGGGTTAGAAGTATATATGGAGTGACTGCCATTAAGCCACTAGCATCCCGGTCTAAAAGAGCGGTAGTCAAAGTTACAGATAGATGCAAATAAGTCTCTATTGCCCTGTCTAAATGAGTCTCATGTGCACTGTCTGAATGAGCCTTGTATGCATTATGAGTCTCGTGTGCGCTATTTGAACGAGCCCCGTGTGCACTGTGAGTCTCATGTTCACTGTCTGGATGAGGCTCGTGTGTACTATATGTGCACAGTGTAACTGCTCTTGACAAAGATTAAATGGCCATTATAAATGGTCTTTATGACAAAATCTTGTAAGCGCTTGACCATTATGATGGCTAATTATGCAGCAGTTAATTCTCATAATGTGATCATAATTATGGAAGGCTTATATACGAGCACATATTGTCAACATGTAAAAGATACCGAAAACACATATGACTCTACAACTAAAGGGTTCATGATTTTGTGCTAAAATCTTGAACAAACTCATTGTCATATCCCAAAGTGATATTCGTGATACCCACACATTACAATTTAATAATATATCTTTTGGAAATTGATAACACGATTCAATGATATATCCGGTACCATTCTGGTTTCTTTACCCTGTCACGCAGGAGGCCACCGACAATCAAAGAGATTATTTTGTGAAATAAAATGGCGGCTACAATGAAACAGAATTTCTCCAAACTGGACAAGTTTGAAGGGGTTGATTTTAGGCGTTGGCAAAAGAAGATGCACTTTTTTCTCACGAGCTTGAGTGTGGTATACGTGTTGATTTCTCCTTGTCCAGATGATGGTGACGATGTTATCGTGGAACAAATCCGCAGGAGAACCAAGTGGGAGAATGATGACTACGTTTGTCGAGGTTTAATCCTCAATAGTGTGGTTGATTCCCCTTTTGACATTTATCAAAATATTGAATCTGCAAAACAATTGTGGGACTCTCTCGAGTCCGAAGATGCCTCTAGTAAAAAGTTCCTTGTGAGTTTGATAATTACAAAATGGTCGATTCTGGACGGGTATAATGGAACAATACAATGAGCTTCTTCAGATATGTCAATTCACACAACATATGAACATGGATGAGGTCATTTCGGTTTCTAATGTCATTGATAAACTACATCCTTCTTGGAAAGATTTTATACATACTTTGAAACATAATAAGGAGGAGTCAACTTTTGTTGAGTTGGGTAGTCATTTGTGTATTGAAGAATCCCTCAGGTTGCAAGATAGTGACCAGCCAAAGAGAACAATGTTACTGGTACCTCGGTTGTCGATATGGTGGAACACAAAAAATCAACCGGTTACAATGATAAGAAGGGAAAGCATAAACATCATGATAACAACAAGTTTGATACAACTAGGTGTGAAAATTCTAGACACTTGAAAAGGGATTGCAAGGTTGTTAATTGTGACATCCCGTATTTCGAGGTATTAACCGACTTCCATTTGTCTTTATTTTTATCAGTTTTGTTTTGACCCATTGATTTTCCTTGTGTTTATCACGCTTTATTCCTTTTGTCGGGTTTATATTTGTTGCTTCGTCCTTCGTGACAGAAACATTTTAGTTTACCTAAGTGCCGATTAAATAGTATTCCTTTAAGATAAGTTAGGGTGTTTGTGCCTTCGATAACTTAAATAAGATTAACGATAATAATATTACAAGTTGGTCCGTTAACGAGAAGATACCAATCATCTTACTTCAATATCCGTCTAACATATGATTTCCGTCCTCGGGAATCGTCCGCCGAATATTCGCGAAGTTTTGTCAAAACATGTTGGCACTGCGCCGCAGTAGCCTTGAACTGCGACGCAATGGCTTGGCTACAAAGTCTCGCCGCAGTAACCATTTAACTGCGACGCAGCGCGTATTTCGGGCAAAAAGTTAAAAACGTCATTTTCCCACCATTTTGAGATCCACAATGCCACTTTCACGTGACTTTGGCCTGGATTCTCCCCAAAATGGTGTGTTTTGACCATTTTTAAGATCTAAAGTCCATTTCTCTTCTCTCTCATTCCATATCTCATACTTCCATCATTTCTCCCTCATTTCATCACTCACTTCTCTCAATTTCTCTCCCAATTTCCAGAAAACATGAGAGCTTGTAAGCACATATTGAGTGAGTTTTCAAGCTAGAAGATTCATCCATCATCTTCCATCAACATCCCCCTTGATTCACCGACTTTTGGTAAGTGATTTCACCATAAAATCTTCATCTTTTTACTCTTCTTCTTCTATGTTATGAAGAGATTTCTAACCTATGGTTCTTTTATGTGAATTTCAAGGTTTCTCCTCCCATTTTCATTCTTCATATCCGGATTTTACGATTACCACTGTTGGGGTTGTATGGATCTTAATACGTCAACGTTATATCAATAACCTAGCGGAAATAAGCTATCGATTATCTAGCGAATATTTAACCTTCGGAAACGAAATCAAACCAACGATTGTTGATAAGATTAGACCTTAGGAAGACTATTCGGATGATTGAATATATGTTATATTCGATTTGGAACACTAAGAAAACGAGCAACAGCAGTTCAACACGCACAGAAAACCCTAGACGACTAACTCCGTAATGCAGAAATAAGTTGGGTATATATAGGCCCAGATATTCATCCGTACAGATGTGATTCTATTCGTACGGATTACTATCTCATCCGTACAAATGTTAAAGTTTAACAAACTCTTGTTTAATTTACCTAATCGTGCGTATTAACAGTTCATGCGCACGGATGCATCCTCATCCGTGCGAATGTAATCTGGATATAATTTAAACATCACAAATCATATATTTGATTAATTCATAATAACGTAAACATTCAAGCATATAATTAATCAAACACGCAACATTAATATCCAAACAATACAAAGACTGATATTAGAATAAACGTTAATTACATATGAATCTAGTAACTAACAAAATGCACCTACAACCACCTTGAAGATTTATACATTTTGAGTTTTTGGTAAGAAAAACATCCATCTATTTCTCTGTTCTCCTTTTCTTCAGGCTCTTATACAAATGGTGTGTGTTTTTGTGTGTTGGTGTGACAACCGTCAAAACTCGGGTCGAGAACGCTAACTTATAACCTCGTTATATATATATTTGATACTCGATATAACTAACTTTATGTGTTACGTGGTTACGTAGACATAACTCTTTAAGCTAAGCTCGATGTAACTCACACAAAACTTTAAACGTATGTATCTCGGAATCGAAATCGGAAACCGGAATCAACTCCTAAATAAATCCTAATACCAAGAAATCACATAAAGAACTTGCCCAAGTTCATAACAAGAACAAACGTAAAACTCGGGACTAACGCTTAACTGTAACAAAAACTTAAAACGAAATTTGGCTGAAACAGCCATTCAGCCAACGACTGAATGATTCAGCCATCGGCTGAGGCCCAGCCGGCGGCTGGAGATGCTCAGTCGGCGACTGAATAACGCTGGTCCAGATTTTGGTGAGTGTCACACCCCGCTAAAGCGGAAACACGGAATGTGAAGAGCTGGAAGATCATTACACAGGTCATATAAAACATAACGGCAATCAAGTCATTAATTGAAAATAAAAAGTGTTTACAAATCCATAAAACGACCAAGTCATGACATTTTAGTACATTGATACACAAATTTAAAGTTTCATTAAAAATTCCCAAAAGAAATGGCCAAGTCTTTTCCCAATGAGGTTCTCACACGACCGCCTCGACCCGTCCATGCCATGCACATCATGCTTACACTAATTTCCTGAAACATAAGATAAAGTGTCAACTACGAAAGTAGTGAGTGAGTTACAGTTTAAATAGTTCGGCAAAAATATAAGTAAAGTATATAAAAGTGGAAGTTTCCAAAAGGAGGTTAGCGGAGAAAAGTCGCTTAAAAATTTATACACTTTTAAAGTTCAAGTAACGGGCGAACGGGTGCCCTAAGTTTGTAAAGACCAAATAGAGTCATATTTAGTCAATTTGTAGTTGCGGAAATCAATCGCTAAAAAGTTCGTAAATTATGCGTAAGTAACTAATTAGATTTCTTGTATCAACCTCTTGGCATCTATAATTTAAGTGTTCACACTAATCCGATTGTTCAACCGTGAGGCCCGTCTTCCCGCCTCTCCTACGGGAAGTTGTACTAGTTCTTAGTAATATGTACTTAGACTGCCATCTAAGCAAGGAACGTTTCTTTCCTAAGTATCGATACCCATAATTACTATACGGCTGAGTAGTTAATAGTGTGTAAGTCTAAGTCCAAAAATTCGTTGGGCACTAAGTAGTTTTGTTTAAAAGAGAGATAGTCGTCCGTCACTTAAGATCGTGTTATAGTTCCATCAAGGGTTGGTCCGTATACAAGCATCAATGATTAGTTTAGTTCAAAAGAGAGCGAGCCAATAAGTTCAAGTAGAGTAAAATGTTTTACGCATACGAGTTCAAATAGTTCGTACAAAATAGTTCCAAAGTCCAATAAGTTCCAAGTCAAAATAAGTTCCAAGTCAAAATAAGTTCAATAAGTTTCAAAAGTCAAAATAGTTCAGTAAGTTCAAAAGTCAAAGTAGTTCATAAGCTCAAAAGTCAAAGTTCAACATGTTCAAAAGTCAAAGTTCGATAAATTGCAATTTGATTCATAAAGTTTTCAAATACAATTAATCTTATGTTTCCCCCAAAATTCATGTAAAATATATAAGATAAGGGGTTGTAACTCACGGATTGCGAAGAACGAGAACTCGAAAACTCGTTCGGAATATGAAAGCCGGGAATCACGGATTGCCTAATATTACCAAGATAGTTTAATTAGTTGTTATATTATTATGTTCTTATATAATAATATAGACGAAGTTTTATTAAACTTTAAGTGTCAAGGTTAAGTATAGTTAAAATAGTCCGAAAAGGTAATTGTCACGTTTTTGTCCAAAAGTCCGATTTAACGTTTTTGATCATTATGTCTTAAGTGCTTTTACTCGCTGAAGTGATTTATAATTTCTGAGGAGATTTGGGCAGCGCTTCCGCGCCCAAATTTCATGCCCAAAAATTATACAATCACTTCCGCTCACAAATCACCTAAAACGCAATATCATATATAATATAGTTCAATATAGTCCAAATAGTCCAATACAAGTCACCATTATTATTAGTTTTACTCATCTCGGTCCAATGATATTATTCACAAAAGTCCAGAATGTGTGTACAAGTTTTAAACAACCAAAACGACGATTTTCGGGAGGAACAGCAGCCCGGTGGGGGGCACCTGTTAGGGGGTGCTGCGCACCTCCTTGCTATTCTTCCCCGTTTTGTGATTTCTTTGCTAAAAACGTTTTGTCACCCATAGATTTCGACATGCAATGAGTTCAAACTTATTAAAACATCTTTTTAACAGTTTATAAAGCATTTTTGGTTACAAGACCGAGGATCTAAAGGTTATTTTCGGTTAAAAACGTTTTTGACCATAAAAAGTCATAGATTTGTATAAAAACACATTTTAAACCGTTAGATCTTACATGCAATTGATTATTTGTATAAAAACAGTAAGAAGGAAGAAATCTACCGAAGGAAAAGCTCGGATGATGAGTTTTGGTCGGATTTACGCTCCAAAAACCTTTACAAAACTAGTCCTTTTTGATATAAACGACACCCCCTTGCTTCTCTAGATGATTCAAACGTTTTCTATGGATTGAAATGGTGTTTTGATGGTGTAATGTTCCTGGAAATGAAGAACTCTTGGAAGGTTTTTGAGAGAAAATGAGTTGTGTGTGTTTTTATGCTTGTAAAAATGATTTAGAAAAATGAAAATGAATTAGAAAAGGAAAAGTGATAATGGGGTGTCTTGGGCAGGTTATTTGTCAGTAATTAAGTGAAAAGGCTCGAGATTGATTGGTGGAATTGTTACAAAAACGAGGCAAGGACTGAAAATGTATTTATTTTGAATTCTGGCACTGGGTGCTGCGCACCTAGCCCAAAAATCAGTATTTTCTGATTTTTCGTTTTTACGTTATTGCTTCGTTGGACCTTTTTGTTAATTGAAAGTTCTTAAGTATGATTTGTTATGAACTTAGGAAAGTTCATTATATGTTTTCTTGGTATTAGGACTTATAAAATTTGATTCCGGAAGTTATTCCGACACTGGTTCCGACAAGAACAGACTCAACAATTACGAACTAGAACAAAGCGAACACGATAAAAGAGTAACTAATGTTCTGAACCGATATAGTAACTGAACAAGTACCTGAATTTTAGACGGTTGTCACATTCTCCCCGGGTTGAAAAAAATTTCGTCCCGAAATTTAGTGCGTCCCATCATGAAGAAGAGTTCTCGAAAAGATGTGGATACTTCTGACGGAATTGGTCTTCACGCTCCCATGTGAATTCGTGACCTCGTCGGGAATTCCACCGAACTTTGATTATCGGAATACGGCTCTGCCTGAGTTGTTTGACCTCGCGGTCAACAACTTCGAGCGGTTCCTCGATGAAGTTTAGCTTGCTGTCGATTTTGACCTCGTCAAGAGGGATGACGATGGTCTCATCAGACAGGCACTTCTTCAAGTGTGAGACGTGGAATACATTATGAACACTCGCGAGAGCCTGAGGGAGTTGGAGACGATAAGCAACGGGACCGATACGCTCAATGACTTCAAATGGACCAGTGTACCTTGGACTCAGTTTACCGCGCTTTCCGAAGCGGACTACCCCTTTCCAGGGCGATACTTTGAGGAGTACTCGGTCGCCAACTTGAAACTCGAGGGGTTTCCTTCGGTTGTCAGCGTAGCTCTTTTGTCGGGTACGGGACGTCTTCAGTCTTTCACGAATAGTGGTGATCTTGTCAATGGTCTCCTGGACGATATCGAGTCTCGTAAGTTGTCGATCGCCAGCTTCTAGCCAGCATAGCGGTGATCGGCACTTACGCCCATAGAGAGCCTCGAATGGTGCGCACTTGATGCTGGCATGGTAGCTGTTATTATAGGAGAACTCGACCAGGGGAAGGTGAGCGTCCCAACTTCCTCCGAAGTCTACTACACATGCTCTCAGCATGTCCTCAAGTGTTTGGATCGTCCTTTCGCTCTGGCCGTCGGTCTGAGGGTGATACGCAGTACTGAGGTCTAGTCGAGTACCTAAGGACTTCTGAAGAACATTCCAGAAACGGGAGGTGAATCGACTATCCCTATCGGAGATGATGGAGAGTGGTGTTCCATGACGAGAGACGACCTCGTTGATATAGACCTGTGCTAGCTTCTCCATAGAGTGATTTTCTCGAATTGGCAAGAAATGGGCGGATTTAGTCAAACGGTCCACGATTACCCAAATCGTGTCGTTACCCTTAGCCGTACGGGGTAACTTGGTGACGAAGTCCATAGAAATCTGCTCCCACTTCCACATGGGGATTTCCGGTTGCTGTAGTAAACCTGAGGGCTTTTGATATTCCGTCTTGACCTTGGAGCAAGTAAGGCACTTGGCTACGTACAAGGCGATATCTTTCTTCATGCCCGGCCACCAGTAGTATTCTCGGAGGTCCTTGTACAACTTTTCGGATCCCGGATGGATGGAATATCTAGATCGGTGGCCCTCGTCCAAAATGAGGTTGCGAAGATCCTCAGATCTTGGAATCCATGCTCGGCCCTTGAAGTAGTAGATTCCGTCCGACTTGCGTTCGAATTCCCTTTCTTGGTTATGTAGCGTCTAGACTTTAATGTTCTCGGGCTTTAACGCCTCTTGCTGCGCGTTTGCAATCTGCGTGCGAAGGCTCGTCTGAACTTGCATACCCAATGCTCGAACTCGAGATGGCTTTACCCTTTCCCTCGAGATGGCTTTACCCTTTCCTTCCTACTCAGGGCATCTGCTACTACGTTTGCTTTACCCGGATGGTATTTGATCTCGCAATCGTAGTCACTCAGCAATTCTATCCATCTACGTTGCCTCATGTTGAGCATTTTCTGATCTAAAATGTGCTGGAGGCTCTTGTGGTTAGTGAAGACCGTACACTTAGTACCGTACAAGTAGTGTCTCCAAATCTTCAAAGCAAACACGACGGCTCCCAACTCTAAGTCGTGCGTGGTGTAGTTCTGCTCATGGATCTTCAACTGCCTGGAAGCGTAAGCGATGACCTTGTCCTTCTGCATTAGGACACACCCAAGTCCTTGGTGGGAGGCATCGCAAAACACTACAAAGTTGTCCGTGCCCTCTGGCAGAGATAAAATCGGTGCGTGACATAATTGGTACTTGAGTTTCTGGAAAGAATCCTCCTGATCTTTTCCCCAGATAAAGTCCTTATCTTTTTGAGTGAGCTCGGTGAGGGGTTTTGCGATTTTTGAGAAATTCTCAATGAATCTTCGGTAATAGCCTGCCAATCCTAGGAACTGACGGATTTCAGTCGGGGTTGTCGGAGCTTGCCATTTCTCAATCGCTTCGATTTTGGTTGGATCTACATGAATCCCTTCTTGGTTGACCACATGACCAAGGAAATGTACCTCTCGGAGCCAGAATTCACACTTCGATAATTTGGCGTATAACTTCTGATCTCGGAGGAGTTCTAAAATGAGCTTAAGGTGTTTCGCATGATCTTCCTTGTTCCTCGAGTAGATGAGAATGTCGTCTATGAATACGATCACGAATTTGTCTAGGTATGGCCTACACACTCTGTTCATCAAGTCCATGAACACTGCCGGTGCGTTGGTCAGACCAAAAGGCATGACAAGGGATTCGTAATGGCCGTATCGAGTGCGAAAAGCGGTTTTCGGAATGTCGGACTCGCTGACACGAACTTGGTGATAACCCGAACGGAGGTCGATCTTCGAGAAGTAAGTTGCACCCTGCAACTGGTCGAAGAGATCGTCGATCCTCGGGAGAGGGTATCGGTTCTTGACGGTCAGCTTGTTCAGCTCTCGATAGTCTATGCACACACGGAAGGATCCGTCTTTCTTTTTGACGAAGAGCATTGGGGCTCCCCAGGGGGACGAACTCGGGCGAATAAGACCATGGTCTAAGAGTTCCTGTAACTGTTTCGACAGTTCTTGCATTTCGGGTGGTGCCAGACGGTACGGTTTCTTGGCAACCGGTGCTGCGCCAGGAATGAGGTCTATTCGGAATTCCACTTGTCGTTGTGGTGGCAGCCCTGGCAAATCCTCGGGAAAGACTTCGGGATGATCCTTGACTACTGGAATATCTTGGAGTCGAATCTCAGAAGCTTTACGCTCGACTACATGGGCAAGGAATGCGTCATAGTCCCTCAGAAGGTACTTGCGCATTTAGATTGAAGATACGATGCGAAGTTGTCGTCCAGGCTTGTCTCCCTGAACAACGAGAGTCTCCTTTTCCGAAAGAGGGATACGGATAAGTTTATCGAAACAAACGATTTCCGCTCGGAAGCGAGATAGCCAATCCATTCCGACAATGATGTCGAAACTTGAAAGCTCGATAGGAATTAGATCAATGGGGAAGATTTTATCGGATAGGCATAGTGAACAACCTAAGATTATGTCCTTAGCTTCAAATTCTTGGCCGTTAGCGTATTCGACGGTAAAACTATCCTTAAGAACTTTAGATTCTAAATCTATGAGGGGTCTAAATTCTAAGGAAATGAAACTTCTCTCGGCTCCTGAGTCGAATAGCACGGAAGCAAAATGATTGTTGAGGGAAAACGTACCAGTAACTGCGTTGGGGTCCTGACGTGCTTCCTCAGCCGTTAGTGCGTAAGCGCGACCCCTACCTTGCCCTCCTTGATTCTGTGGAGTCCGATTGAGCTTGGGGCACGCATTGCGGAGGTGTTGGTCGCTTCCGCACTCGTAGCATGTCAGGCTCTGGGCTGGAGCAGTTGTCTTGTCAGGGCAGTACTTGGCAAAGTGTCCCGCTTTTTGGCACTTGAGGCATAACGGGCAGTTCCCGAGATGATGGAGTCTTGTCAGGGCAGTACTTGGCAAAGTGTCCCGCTTTTTGGCACTTGAGGCATAACGGGCAGTTCCCGAGATGATGGAGGTTGCACCTGTTGCACTTCGGGTGTGGCCCGGAGTAAGACCCAGATTTAGCAGGTGGTGCTAGTGCAGGTGCAGGTGCAGGCGTAGCAGTCATGGCGTAGTTTCAGGTCTTCTTCTTGTTGCGGTCGCTTCTCCTTGGGGTTGACTCAGCCTTTCTCTTCTCACCCGACTCCTTCTTGGAGGATCCAGGGGCGGTGAGGAGGTTGCTGGTGAGACGGTGAGCCAGAATGATTGCACTTTGGAGGGTTTGAGGCTCGGCTGACATGACCATACCGCGGATTTCCGGAACTAGACCAGAGATGTACAGGTCGATCCGGTTCTCCTCGGAGATTACCAGTCTTGGAACCAGTCGGGCGAGCTCGTGGAACCGGGTGGTGTACTTCTCAATGTCATTTCCGACCATCTTGTGGTCCCACAGCTCAGCCTCGAGCTTCTTGATTTCCCCTCTCGGGCAGTACTCTTCGATGAGCAAGTTCTTGAAGGTGTTCCAGGGAAGAGCATATGCATTGTCGCGTCCTCGGGTCTGGACAACAGCGTTCCACCAAGACAGAGCTCGGCCATGGAATACACAGGATGCATACTCCACCTTGTTCGCCTCAGCACATCGGCTGATGTGTAGGACCGATTCGATACTCTCGAACCATTGAACTAATCCTACAGCACCAGTTGTGCCATGGAACTCTTTAGGCTTGCACGCCATGAAGCTCTTGTAGTTACATGGAGGAGGGTTCGGGTGCTGGTTCGGGTGCTGGTTCTGGTTCTGATTTTGGTTTTGATTGTTCTGTTGTTGTTGTTGCTGCTGTTGCTGCTGCTGCTGTTGTTGCTGGTGGTGGTTGTTGACATTGGCGTTGATCCCGGCGGTGATCTGAGCGATCATGTTGGGCATAGCCGCATTCAACTGTTCAGCAACTTGCTCGGCAATGATGCTAGCATTAGTGCGAGGAGCCATGATTCTACACTCAGAAGAACAGATTTAGTTTAGAACGCACGAATGGAATATGATAAGAATGCAAGGTAGTGATCATATACAGTTATAGCACGAAGTTAGGATGAATGATCAAGTAGTTCACGCAAGATTATGATTCAAGAGACAGAATTATAATGATTGTAACAAGTACAAGATTCACAAGGTATGATAAACATAATGATAAAAGACAGGAATTTCATTAATAATAATAAGGTTTGGTACAAGTACTGAACTGAGAAATACTGATACAATACATAAAAAGGAAAGATGATAAAAGTCTACGTCGTGTACAGAGAGAAAATTACGACTAGACTAAGTACAATACAATAGAAGAAATAACTAATGGCGCCTATCCAGAAACATCTTGGCTGCCATAACCACAATCAACGTGCCCATCACCAGGCACATACCAATGAGGCGCTGCACAGTACGGGCCGTAGCTCGGGTCGATGCGATGAATCGCAACGCCTGCTCCGACAACCGTTGTGCAGAGTCGGTAACCTCACTGATGAGGTGTCCCTGGTTCTGGGTCTCCTGAGCCAGTCCCCGCACTTCGCGGTGCAAGTGAAGGAACGCGGCCGGTGGGGGAGGTTGAAGGGTAGGAGGCATCCTCTGCCTCGCGGCCTCGGCGTCTCTGGCGCGCTGCATTTCTTCGCGCTCGAACTGTCTTTCCCAGGAGTAGTGGTCCATGGTAGGGTTCCATGGGACCTCTGGTGGGTGTCTGAATGGTAGGTGCGATGGAATAGGCTGGGATGGTCCCTCCTGGCGGGCAGCCATCCTATCCGGCAGACGGCCCGGGAGGATGACCTGCTTTCGCGCGGTCAACCTGGTACGCGGGCCCCGGTAGTGGAGTGTGGCGGCAACGGGTACCGGTGGAGGGGGTGGTAGCACATCCCTCGGGCTGGACCCGATGCTGCTCGAGATCACCATGGAGGTATCTTCCGTGGGATCGGTGGTCTGGTGTCGCTGGCTCTCTGAAGCGGTGCGGCCCTCGGAAGGCGACGCGGCTCTAGGTAGAGAGCGAGACTGTGAGTGTGACGGTGAACGCGATCGTGAAGAGTGAGACATGACGGATCTGTGAATAATGAGTTTCGTGAGTACTAGAAGATACAAAGGAATA
Organism: Senecio squalidus; assembly: GCA_910822075.1. Classification (NCBI taxonomy): domain Eukaryota; kingdom Viridiplantae; phylum Streptophyta; class Magnoliopsida; order Asterales; family Asteraceae; genus Senecio; species Senecio squalidus. The sequence goes on from CAJVGC010000508.1 coordinate 21,436,634, forward strand.
ATAAAGGAAATGTGTAATGAAATGCATGTACGGGTCAGTCGCGTGAGAATCGGGAAAAGACAGTACCGGCAATTTTGACTTAAAACCGTTAACAATAGTAATTACGTTCCGTCCTTGCATAATCTCTTTTGAACTAGGCATGGGTGATCAGGCCATGCGTAGTTGAAAATAAATATGAAATCGCGAAATTAATTCTCTAAAGTTTAGACCCATAAACGATTTTCCGAAAAGCCTTGGTTATAGTTTGGTTTCGAAAATTTTTGAAAATTTTTAAAACCTTTTTTCTCTATAACCGGTGCTCTGATACCAAGTCTGTCACACCCCGCTAAAGCGGCAACACGGAATGTGAAGAGCTGGAAGATCATTACACAGGTCATATAAAACATAACGGCAATCAAGTCATTAATTGAAAATAAAAAGTGTTTACAAATCCATAAAACGACCAAGTCATGACATTTTAGTACATTGATACACAAATTTAAAGTTTCATTAAAAATTCCCAAAAGAAATGGCCAAGTCTTTTCCCAATGAGGTTCTCACACGACCGCCTCGACCCGTCCATGCCATGCACATCATGCTTACACTAATTTCCTGAAACATAAGATAAAGTGTCAACTACGAAAGTAGTGAGTGAGTTACAGTTTAAATAGTTCGGCAAAAATATAAGTAAAGTATATAAAAGTGGAAGTTTCTAAAAGGAGGTTAGCGGAGAAAAGTCGCTTAAAAATTTATATACTTTTAAAGTTCAAGTAACGGGCGAACGGGTGCCCTAAGTTTGTAAAGACCAAATAGAGTCATATTTAGTCAATTTGTAGTTGCGGAAATCAATCGCTAAAAAGTTCGTAAATTAATGCTAAGTAACTAATTATATTTCTTGTATCAACCTCTTGGCATCTATAATTTAAGTGTTCACACTAATCCGATTGTTCAACCGTGAGGCCCGTCTTCCCGCCTCTCCTACGGGAAGTTGTACTAGTTCTTAGTAATATGTACTTAGACTGCCATCTAAGCAAGGAACGTTTCTTTCCTAAGTATCGATACCCATAATTACTATACGGCTAAGTAGTTAATAGTGTGTAAGTCTAAGTCTAAAAAGTCGTTGGGCACTAAGTAGTTTTGTTTAAAAGAGAGATAGTCGTCCGTCACTTAAGATGGTGTTATAGTTCCATCAAGGGTTGGTCCGTATACAAGCATCAATGATTAGTTTAGTTCAAAAGAGAGCGAGCCAATAAGTTCAAGTAGAGTAAAATGTTTTACGCATAAGAGTTCAACAAGTTCAAAAGTCAAAGTTCGATAAATTGCAATTTGATTCATAAAGTTTTCAAATACAATTAATCTTATGTTTCCCCCAAAATTCATGTAAAATATATAAGATAAGGGGTTGTAACTCACGGATTGCGAAGAACGAGAACTCGAAAACTCGGTCGGAATATGAAAGCCGGGAATCACGGATTGCCTAATATTACCAAGATAGTTTAATTAGTTGTTATATTATTATGTTCTTATATAATAATATAGACGAAGTTTTATTAAACTTTAAGTGTCAAGGTTAAGTATAGTTAAAATAGTCCGAAAAGGTAATTGTCACGTTTTTGTCCAAAAGTCCGATTTAACGTTTTTGATCATTATGTCTTAAGTGCTTTTGCTCGCTGAAGTGATTTATAATTTCTGAGGAGATTTGGGCAGCGCTTCCGTGCCCAAATTTCATGCCCAAAAATTATACAATCACTTCCGCTCACAAATCACCTAAAACGCAATATCATATATAATATAGTTCAATATAGTCCAAATAGTCCAATACAAGTCACCATTATTATTAGTTTTACTCATCTCAGTCCAGTGATATTATTCACAAAAGTCCAGAATGTGTGTACAGGTTTTAAACAACCAAAACGACGATTTTCGGGAGGAACAGCAGCCCGGTGCGCGGCACCTGTTAGGGGGTGCTGCGCACCTCCTTGCTGTTCTTCCCCGTTTTGTGATTTCTTTGCTAAAAACGTTTTGTCACCCATAGATTTCGACATGCAATGAGGTCAAACTTATTAAAACATCTTTTTAACAGTTTATAAAGCATTTTTGGTTACAAGACCGTGGATCTAAAGGTTATTTTCGGTTAAAAACGTTTTTGACCATAAAAAGTCATAGATTTGTATAAAAACACATTTTCAACCGTTAGATCTTACATGCAATTGATTATTTGTATAAAAACAGTAAAAAGGAAGAAATCTACCGAAGGAAAAGCTCGGATGATGAGTTTTGGTCGGATTTACGCTCCAAAAACCTTTACAAAACTAGTCCTTTTTGATATAAACGACACCCCCTTGCTTCTCTAAATGATTCAAACATTTTCTATGGATTGAAATGGTGTTTTGATGGTGTAATGTTCCTGGAAATGAAGAACTCTTGGAAGGTTTTTGAGAGAAAATGAGTTGTGTGTGTTTTTATGTTTGTAAAAATGATTTAGAAAAATGAAAATGAATTAGAAAAGGAAAAGTGATAATGGGGTGTCTTGGGCAGGTTATTTGTCAGTAATTAAGTGAAAAGGCTCGAGATTGATTGGTGGAATTGTTACAAAAACGAGGCAAGGACTGAAAATGTAATTATTTTGAATTCTGGCACTAGGTGCTGCGCACCAAAGCAGTAGGTGCTGCGCACCTAGCCCAAAAATCAGTATTTTCTGATTTTTCGTTTTTACGTTATTGCTTCGTTGGACCTTTTTGTTAATTGAAAGTTCTTAAGTATGATTTGTTATGAACTTAGGAAAGTTCATTATATGTTTTCTTGGTATTAGGACTTATAAAATTTGATTCCGGAAGTTATTCCGACACTGGTTCCGACAAGAACAGACTCAACAATTACGAACTAGAACAAAGCGAACACGATAAAAGAGTAACTAATGTTCTGAACCGATATAGTAACTGAACAAGTACCTGAATTTTAGACGGTTGTCACAGTGAGTCATTCCAAACTGTAGTAACTTAACAAAAACGAGCCCAAACCCAAAAGCTCCGGGCTTAGACTTGTCAAAAGCCTTTTTGGGTCCAACAACTAACCACTTACACCCCCCTAAACCATCTCATTTCTCTCATAACTTCAAAACACAAACACACACTCAAAATACACACTTTGGATTCTCTCTCAAAAACTCTCTCATCCCCTCTCATTTACAGCCCCTAATCATAGCAAAAATCACCATAAAACACACAATAATAACCACATAAATCGACACTATCATTAAGAAGATCAAGAAGCTTGCACCAAGACATCATCTCTACCGTTTTGAAGCCGAAAACACCTCCTAGCTACTCTAGATCATCATCCATACACTTTCTTTGGGTAAAAGTACTTTCTCTTTACTGTTTATACATAAATAACACATTGCATGTACGATCCATCACTCAAAAACATGTTTTTATAAAGTTTTATAACGATTTATACACAAAAACAGGTTTTTATAATCTCTTACATAAATCTATATATTTGTGGTTAAAAATCTAATAGAAACTGAGATTTGAACATATATATATAAGTACTCTTTATGAATATTCAGTTGCATGTCGAAATCTAGCTCAAAAACGCTTAAAATCACGAAAATGGCAAAACAAGAAAATCTGTCACGACCATCCAGCCGCTGGCTGAAGCTCCAGACGCTGGCTGAATGTCGTTGTGCACAAAACTTGTATTTTTAACGTATTAACGGAAAAATCGAGAAACATATATTTTCCATAGTTTATAACATGATATAACAGATTATATATTTTGAAATTTGAATAATAAGTTGATGTGTTTAAATAACTAAACTATTATATCGATATATAATGTCATTATATGTGTCGTGTTAAGCGGGAAAGTGGATAGAAAATTTTGGACATAAATTTTATAGCGCGGAAGCGATGCCCAAATTTCATTGGACATAATTATAACACTTAAACAACAAACAATTCGTTGACTAACGAGTATGAAGGTTAACAAGTAATAATACTTACACGAAAATTTGGTTTATACTAGGATTCCGGTGATTCCGAGCACCTTCGAGCAATTCCTAGCACGCTAGAAATCTTCGCAAACAGTGAGTTACAAACCCTACTTTTAAATGCTTTTAAACATATTTTTAGGGTGAAATGCGAGTCTTAGGCTTAAACGTTATATTTAAGATGAACATGCTTTGAATACTAAATGAAACGCTTTGATATTTAAATACTAAACAAAACGCTTTGATACTTGAATACTATTACGAAAACTAATTTTGCCGACATTGTTGATGGTTTTGCCAACAATGCTGAGGATACAAACACTATTTTTGCCAATGACTAAACATCGATCGTCATGTTGCGGACGTTGTACAACATGGACGTGAGATACCACTAAAATTATCGATACTACCAAGGACATTAATTGCTATTAATCCCTTCGGAAAGGACCGTTAGTAGATATGGATAGCGCTATTAGGGTAGATTGACCCTCACCACAAGGCCAAATAACGATGGTGCATAATACTAAATGGGTAGGCTTTAGGCTTAGCAACAATCATTGGGAAATATTTAGGATTGTCACATAGTCGCTTTATGTAGTCAATGCCTACAAAAACGAATACTATACTTTCCGCATGTTTATGCGATAACTACTAGAATTCTAATGTTTTACGCATGTTTATGCGACAACTATTTGAATGCTATACTTTACGCCACTTGTATGTGCGTCGAAACTTGTATGCTTTTACTTAAACTTGTAGCTCACTAACTACGTCTCCCGTAGTTAACACTTGACTCGTATTTTCAGGAAACGAGTAAGCTTTGGAACGATGACTTTATGCTTTTGGGTTGACAACTTCAAGAATGGGAAGGGTTCGGGTGGTTTGGTTATGAACACCCTATTTTGTATTCGGATATGTAAACCTTGTTTTAAACTTCAATGTAATCTCTGATGTTAACTTTTATATAATATAACTTGGCGTTTATCTATATCTTGCTATCGAATGCTATTGCTCTCCACATCCTGTGTTTCTGCTTTAGCGGGGTGTGACAGTTGGAGTTCGATTTTTCACCACCACCACCATTGGAGCTCATTTTCAGGGTATACTACCGTGACCGTTTTTCGGCGACTTGTTGATATTTGCGGAGGTCTTCGGTACTCTCTAAGTTTCCCCTAATTTCTCTCTACGTTTCTTACTTACCGTTAAAGTCGTCTAAGTAACCTATAAATGGAAGAAAACATAATCTTTTAACTAAATATTCTTAATATTTTCATATTATAAATTATTAGAAGATAATAAAGTAAAAGTGTCGTTTTGACAATTATTGAATTAAATTAGTTATAATATGTTATTTTGATTTTGTTTAGTATTATAACTAATTAATATATAAAAGTTCACATATTTAATAAATAAACTTATGCATATGTATACCACATAATATATTCTGGAAATATTACTATTTATTACAAATACGTATTGTAAATATTATTGATACTTAAAACGTTTAAAAGAAAGGTTTTAAAAGCTGGTTTTTGGCACACTGCGACGCTATACACGTTGACTGCGTCGCAGCGGGTTGCGGAAAAAGCCCAGTGCGCCGCAGTGGTGATTCACTGCGTCGTAGTGAAGCTTCAGTACGTGTTTTCCTAGCTTCGGACTGCGTCGCAGTAAAGACTCGGTGCACCACAGTGTGTGCTGAACCAAACCATATATATTTTGAATATATATAACTATATTATTATACGTAAAAGTTTTATAAATTTTCAAAGAGATGTTTTTGGACTCAAAGACGTAATCACAATTATAAACATAATATTTATTATTATGATAATAGTTAAACTTATATATTTTTACACAAACGTACTTTTTACTCAAACACAATCGTAATCTTAAACTTCTAATAATAAATTATACTTTTTCGCTAACATTATATAAAATTGTTTTCCGATCGATTTCACTCAAAATATTTAATACTTCAAAGGTTGACTTTTTAGTTGACTTTGACTCCTTATTATAGTAGTTGACTTTGACCGGAGTCAACTATCTTATTACGTTGATTTTCGTTAATTCCGACTAAACTTCGGTTTTCAATAATTCAACTCTTCCATCCTTACCTCCTATTCGTCGGTAACGACTTAAAATGTTATTCTTTCGGATGCTGTGAATCTATAATGTAATATAACGTTAATTTATAAGGCTAAACCCCACTAGACTTATACAGGTACTTGGACTTATGTAGGGCACTTAGGTGTTAGAGTGATCTCTCCATATTGTTATCCCAACACTGCCATCTTTGAGTACAGTGAGTTATTCGTAGCCTTTTTTACCGTTTTACTTTGGGCTGGAAAGCGTATGATAAAACTATTATTTGTTGAAATCTTGTTTACCTAGTGGATCAGAATTGCCTTACATTTTATGAACATTAGGCCTTTTTAGGGGGCCCCCTGTTTATACATGTTAACTCTTTGAGCCTTGGTTGCATATATATATATATATATATATATATATATATATATATATATATATATATATATATATATATATATATATATATATATATATATTGACTTCCTAACCACCCATTTTTCTTATATATTTGTTCTTTTTTTTTACTTTTTTTCTAAAAAAAAATTTTACTTTTTTCTTTTACCTTTCTATTTACTTTTTATTTTTTTTTTATTTTTTTTTCTTCCGAAAATCACATTTGATTTTCAACCTTACTTTTTAAAAATCAAATGTGATTTTCAATCTACAAATCTTTTATGGGTAAAATCACGTTTGATTTTTAAAAATTATTGATTATTTTTTACCAAAATCACATGTGATTTTTAACCTACAAACTATTTTTGCTTATAAAATTACATGTGATTTTGGAGAAACAAATTTTTCAAGTTTGACTTTAAAATTTATAAATTTTGGTTTTTGAAAATCACATGTGATTTTCGACAAAGAAAAAATTCACGTGTGATTTTAAAATTTATAAATTTTGGTTTTTGAAACTCACATGTGATTTTAATTTTTTTACAAAAAAATCACATGTGATTTTGAAAAAAAAAAAAGTTAAGTAAAACATAGCAAAAAAAAAAAAAAAAACCGAATTAAAAAACGAAAAAAAAAAATATAAAGGGAAAAATGTATGGCTAGGAAGTGGATCCCTAGATCTCTAGAGAATTAGATATCCCTTTTGAACCTCACCCTATATATATATATATATATATATATATATATATATATATATATATATATATATATATATATATATATATATATATATATATATATATATATTATATATATATATATATATATATATATATATATATATATATATATATATATGGGTTTGACCAAACCCTCATCGTTCGGTAGGATGTCCCTACGAATGGATGTTATGGTCCTTTGTGATTATTTGTTGCCTTTGGTTAATCGCCTTAGGATTGGGGTTATTTATTGTGGTTAGGATCAGGTGTATGTTTATCTAGGAAATATACGTCGCACTATGGTTGTTAAACAAGATATATATTTGGAAATCTATCACTATTCTTTATATTTAAAATGGGTCACTTTTAAACCTAGATTGCATATAAGTCACCAACTTTTGTTGACGTATTTTTAACGATTTTCAGGAGTTTGAGGTTGAGGATTGCCTTATTAATGCCATGCTTTTTTTTATGTGGATCGTTGATTATGTATTTGGAACTTCTTTTGTATGATGTAGTTCGTAGGTGATCCTTGTATTTGATTTGATATGTATTTTGAGACGATTACTATGTATTGTAAACTTTTGCATGATTTATTTCTTTTGATGTATTTTTCGTTATGGTTGTTTGTTGTAACCTTGACTCCTGATATCATAAACTGTATAAACATTAGTTTATAACCATAAGAGTAAATTACATAGATCGTCCCTAAGGTTTATATGGAATTACGGTTATCGTCCCTAACTTTGAAAAGTTGCATGGATCGTCCCATTGTTTAAAGTAATTACGCATTTCGTCCCTATTTTAGACGTCCGTCTAATTTCACCGTTAGCCTTCCCTCACGTGTTAAACAAGTGAGGGTATTTTGGTCTTTTCCCCTCTATCATTTTAATTACCCCTCTTTCTAAACGATTTCATTTTGTATCCTTAGTTTTAACCTAACACTTCGTCTTCCTCTTTCTTCATCTTCCTCGCAAAATTAGGGTTACAGTAATTATTATAGTCAATCGATGTTCTAGGGTTCTACGATAAAAATGGTGATAACTGAAACTAGGGTTCGACTACCAACTGATAATATCGATCTTCTACCACAGTTTTATGGTAAGTTTTAATTTTTCATTTTAGTAGTCATTAACAACCATAGTAATGGTTACTGACACCAAATTATTTCTTATTTCAGAAAATGACAACACACATTTTACCATGAAGATTCATCACGGTGGCAAGTTTTCAAGTTTCCCTGATAGGAGGTATATTAATGGGCTTGAATCGTATGTTGATCTTTTAGATATTGATACCTTTTCAGTTCATGAGTTGGATGATATTATGGTAGAATTAGGCTATAAACAAACTGATATTATGTATTACCACTATGAGATTCCTGGTACTGATTTGGACTTTGGACTTGAGGCACTTGCTAGTGACCAGGATATAAATAGGTTGTCTAAACATGTTGTTGAACATAAGATGATTAATGTGTACATTGAACATGGTACAACTAGTTTAAACACCTATTTTATGGTAGACCATAACACACCACCAAAAACCAATGTTAGAATTGAAGAAATCCTTGATGACACACCAAGTAAAATGACAAAAAGAAAAATCCAAAGTTCTAAAATGTTGTTGTTAGACCAGGTCACACCACCAAGAAGTAGTGTTAGAATTGAAGAATTACCTGATGACACACCAACTAGAATGACAAAAGGAAAAATCAAAAATTCTAAAATGTTGTTGTTAGAGTATGACCAAGTTAGTGATCCAACTGATAAGGGTAAAGGCAAAGTTGCTGACTTAGATGATCCTTTTGTGGGCTTAGATGATTTAGTGGATGATAGAAATTACAAGGGTAAAAGCAAAGTTGTAGATGAGGGTAAAAGCAAAGTTGTGGATGAGGGTAAAAACAAGGTTGTAGATGAGGATAAAAACAAGCTAGGCTGTAGATGATGATTTAGATGACAGTGACTATCTAGTAGATGAAGAGAATATGGTGAATGAGGTTGCAGTAGACATGATAGACTTTCATTCAAATATTTATTCAAATGTAGAGTTTGGTGGTGTCACAAATAGGAGTTTAGTAACTGATAATGATCCAACTGTTGAAGAAATTGAAGTGGAAGTTATAGACAATGATGCATTTTCTAGTGCTGAGGATTCAGGTGATGGTATTGAAAACATTAGGAATAGAAAATTAAAGATGTTGAGGAAAAAGAAGGCTGGAAATGATAGGGGTGTAGATGATGAATATTTTTATCCTGGAAAAGATTTTGGTTCAAGATTGGAGGTGACTGAGTTGGTCAAAAAGGCTGCAATTGAAACAAGAAGGAATTTGAAGATTATAAAGCAGGACAACATTAGGGTAAGAGCTATTTGTACAGGGAGTATAGTTGTTTTTAATGATGAAAATGGGCAATATAAAACTGCTGTGCCAGCTGCAGCTGATGGGCCAAGTGAGTCTGCTGGGCCAGCTGAGTCTGCTGGGCCAAGTGTGTCTGTTGGGCCAAGACCAGGTAGTGGGCCAAGTAGGGTAACTAGATCTAGTGGGCCCATTAGGGCAAGTGGGGAAAGTGGGGCAAGTGGGGCAAGTCAAAAAGAGAATCTTGGTACAGGTAGAGTATTTAATGTCCCAAGAAATGAGGGTAGGTGTCCTTGGGTAGTGTATATGGCCAAAGTTAAAGGGGAATCTACTTGGGTAGTAAAGACATTTAGAGGTCAACATAAATGTCTCCAAACTAGAGAAGTTAAAGCATACACAGCTGGTTTTCTATCCCAAGAACTTGTTTCCCAAATTGAGTCTAACCCAGATAGACCAATCAAAGCAATCTAGGATCAATTGCAAAAAAAATATACAGTCTCAATTAGCAAGATGAAAGCATTCAGGGCAAAGTCACAAGCATACAATAAAGTGAGGGGTGATTACATGGCTCAGTATTCTATGTTGAGGGATTATTGTGAAGATTTGAGTAAAAGAAATCCTGGTACAACTATAAGATTGGATGTGCATCCTGAACCAGATCCAGAAGTTGACAGCAGAGCTTTTAGGAGGATATACATATGTTTGGGCCGCTGAAGTGTTTAAAAGAAGGATTTAAAGCAATTGGAAGGAACTTGTTAGGATTGGATGGGGCATTCATGAGTGGTCCTTTCCCAGGACAGATTCTTACTGTTGTGGGACTAGATCCAAACAATGGAATTTATCCATTAGCATATGCAATAGTTGAAGCAGAAACAACTGATTCTAGGCAATGGTTCTTGGAGTGTCTTGGAGGGGATCTTGAACTAGGTGTGATGTCTAATTTCACCTTTGTTACTGATAGACAGAAGGTATGATTTTTATTGATTTTTGCATTTTTTTTTTTTTATTTATACATTTTTAATGAGTGACTTACTTGTTACAGGGTATACTCCCTGCAATTGCCAAAGTGTTTCCATGTGCTGAACATAGGTACTGCCTTAGGCACATACATGAAAACATGAAGAAACAGTGGAGAGGGAAAAAATATAAAGACCATTTGTGGAAGTGTGCATCTCAAACTAGTGTTCCATACTTTGAGAGGGCAATGGGTGAGTTAAGAGAGTTCAATAAAGATGCATACAATTGGCTACTTGAAATTCCACCTCAACATTGGACAAGGTCCCACTTTTCAGGTTTGAAATATTATTGGTTTTAGTTAATATGTTATAGATTTTGAATATTATGTTTGAAATATTTTTAACTGCTCACATGAACAGGGATTGCTAACTCAGATGTGCTGTTGAATAATATGTGTGAAGTATTCAATAGGCAACTCAAACCTGGGAGAGATAAGCCCATTATAAGTTGTTTGGAGTACATAAGGGAGTACTTAATGAGAAGAATTGTTGCTGTTAAGGGAGTAATTGACAAATCTGAAGGGCATCTTACACCAACTGCTACTAAATTGTTAGAGGAAATCAAAACAAGAGTTGTGCAATGCACTGCTATATGGAATGGCAGCAGTAGGTATGAAGTTTCTGCTCCTTTCTCAGATCAATCTGTTGTTGATATGCAGTTAAGGCAATGCACTTGTAGAAAGTTTGAAATTACTGGCATACCTTGTAAGCACATAACTGCTTGTATATGGAACATGGCACAAAATGACACAAATGTTGGCATACCTGAGAGATGGGTTCATCCATGTTACAGACTATCTACATGGAAGCAAGTTTACAGCTTCCATGTGGAACCTGTAACTGGTTCAATTATGTGGCCTAAGTCTGAAGTTCCTACCTCTATAAGAACACCTTACCATCATACTCCAGTTGGTAGACCAAAGAAAAAGAGAAGAAAGGGTGAATTTGAGATGGATGACATGGTTCAAGGAGGTAAATTGACAAGGAAATGGAAAACTGTTACTTGTGACTCTTGTAAGCAAATGGGTCATAACAAGAGGTCATGCAAGGGTCAATTTCCAAGTAAGCAAATGTGATTATCTTGGTTAAATTTTTACATGTTAGTTGTAAGCAAATGGGTCATAACAAGATTTTGTATTCTTTTGTTAGAATGGAGTCAAAAAGACAAGAATAGTGGAGCCCCTGCAGCTGGTGTTGGAACAAGTGGAGCTGGTAGTCAAAAAGGGAAAAAGAGTGCAGCTGGTGTTGGAACAAGTGCAGCAGCTAGTGGAGTTGGTGGTGTTGGAACAAGGGCCAAAAGGAAGAAATCAATTGGGCAAAAGGGGAAGGGTACCAAGAAGTGTTAGTATTAGGTGACTTGAAAACAACTTTATGTTAGTGTAACAACTTTGTGTAATGTCTTTTGTGTAATGTCTTCAGAACACCTTTATGGTTTTATGGTATTATGGTATTTATGTTATGTGTAATGTCTTTTGTTTGTGTTTCTGCTTGTGTGTTAGTATATAAACAATGTTAGTATATACTAGAATCAAAATCAAAAAAATATGCCAATACATATAACCATAAACCATCCTTATACATATAACGATAAGCCATTACAACTGAGATAAACCATTACAACTGAGAAAGGCATACAGGTGCCAATACATGTAACCATAAACCATTCCAAGTGAGAAAGACATAAACTATCCTAATACAATCATTAAAATACAAGAAACTAAGAAAGCCATCCAACTGAGAATCAAGAACACCTTCAATCTTCTTCGTTCAAGTTCCAACTGATTAATATTTGATTGCATCTTATTCCTTGTCGTCAATAAACCAGGGATTATAGTAGTTGATCGAGCACACATTGGAGGATCAACCCATCCAATAAAACGACAATTCGATCCCTATCAAAAAGGAAAAGGGAAATTGATTTGAAATCATTGATGGAAAAAAAAAAAAAAAAAAAAAACTAGTCACTGATGGAAATCAAAAAAAGGTAACTGACCATTTGGGGACAAGCATAAAAACGACGACCCGGATTTTGTGAAGTCCATGAAGTGTGAACAACAACATGTCTTCCACACCAACAATTCACCATGAAGGATTGCGAGGAAGGAGGAGGATGAAGTGTTAGGTTAAAATTATTTGAAATTGATTTGAAATCATTTAGAAAAGGGGGTAGAAAGAGGGGTAATTAAAATGATAGAGGGGAAAAGACCAAAATACCCTCACGTGTTTAACACGTGAGGGAAGGGTAACTGTGAAATTAGACGGACGTCTAAAATATGGACGAAATGCGTAATTACTTTAAACAATGGGACGATCCATGCAACTTTTCAAAGTTAGGGACGATAACCGTAATTCCATATAAACCTTAGGGACGATCTATGTAATTTACTCTAACCATAATTTTGTATAAACCATAGGGACGATTTATGTAATTAACTCCTATATTTATGCAACTTTGAACGATTTATGCAACTTTTTAAACTTATAGAATAAATCCATAATTTTATATAAACCATAGGGACAATTTATGTAATTAACCCCTAAATTTACTTATGGACCAAATCTATGAAAAAGGGTAAACGTTTTGCTCAATGACATAATCTGGGCCACAATATTGTTTATTGTTAAAGACTTCTGTGGTGTGCTTAGTTGCCGGAATTTTTTTGAATTTTGAGTTTTCTTTTTCTTATACTTTTTAACAAATAAAAATCAGAAAAATGTGTTTAGATGAAAAAACGTAATATATTTTCCACAATAGAAATTTAAAAATTAAATTTTGGAAACAATAAAAAAAAGTTTCCGAAGTTATAAAAATGAAAGTGGGGATTTAGTTTTCGGTAAAAAGATTTTTAAAAAGCTTAATTTGAACGCATTTTTAGTTTTTAAATTAAACGGTTGATATTTTATTTTTTTGTTTTTTGTTTTTTTATTTTTTTCTTCTATATAAGAATTTAAATAGAACAAATATTAGGTTTCTTATTAAGAAAATTTTGGGGACAGTGTTTCTGTAAGCAGGGAAGATTCGTAACATCCAAAAGTAAAGTATTATTAGATAAATGAGATGATTATTGAGTAACTTGATAAAAAGATTACGATATTTTAGAATTGACTTGAAATTGAGTTCTTACTTTTCTAACTTAGGTATATATAAATAACTAACATCAACAAATGCAACTCAAAACTACGTACGATGGTTAAGTCTAGAAAGTGGAATACATCTTACATTGTTGGTGTCGCAACTATAGATGCGTAAATGTATATACAGTTGGTTAAACGCACCTCGGCATTAACAAGTCGTAATATATACCATACATGGCACATTGCCAAAAGTAACGTTCTACAGAGTCATTGAGGAATTTAGCTAACAAAAGCGTGGGACGACGGATATGTAGAAATAAGCACTAAACATTTAAAAGCACGCTCGCTATTTTCTTTCTATACTAACTAGTACTACCTTTTCAATCCCTTTTTAAGTCTTTTCAGAGGTTTAGTATCCGTCCCATCTTCATTCTTACTTTTAAGCTCCTCTATGTTTTCTTCTGACGATGCCTCCTTGCAGTTATATCCTGATCGCTGTGAAGATATCGTGATAACTCCATGTTCTAACTTTTGTTCTGGAATCTCACACTTCCCATTGATGGGTTTCATATAGCAAAACCTAATTAACAAAACATTCAGTTAACCATAAATAAAAGATAAATGAAAATATGTCTGATGTTCCTTAAACTTTAAGGATTTTATAGGGATATGAAGTATACGTAATAGATTACATAAACTATAATACGATTACCATTCTTGGGGAAGTGTCTTGCTATCGAAATCAGGGGGTAACATCCTCCATTTTCTACACTTGTTACACTGCACCCATTCATGATCTGGCTTATGCCGCGAACCACCTTTTTTCTATGTAACAGAAGTAACAAAGAAAATCAAAATTTAAGAAATATAAACATGATTATATCATAGCGAAAGAATGCCAGTCAGGTGTAGATGAACCAAAACCCATTAACCAGAAAAAGTGCAGTTTGACATCGTTGTGTTCATGAAATGAAAATAGCACCAACAAAATTACATAGCACCAACAAAATTTGAAAAACTCCCAACACAAATAGGAGACTATGAATTGAAAATTACCACGAAAACCTTGTCGAGAGTTTCATCCAAGTACTCATCTGCCTTTTTACTAAGCCATTCTTCAAGCAGAGCATAAGGCTCACAATCCACAAATCCTTGTTTGTTGTTATGCACCCAAACCCGTCCACTACCATCATCCTGCATAACAACAAATGTTCCCATAAACAAAGCTAGTCATAGTTTTTTTGTATACTAAAATCAATAATATATTAATAGTGACATAGCGCTAGAAGAGAAACAGCTCTTTTCGATAAACAAAATATTACAAATATCTTATATTATTGTTACTTCAGCCATTAAAAAAAATAGAAACTGCAACTATGTTTACATCATAAGAGATGAAAACAGGAAAGGTGTATGTTACCGAACAGCATTAATAAGCATACAATGAAAGAGTCAACCGAACAGGTATATAAACGTGCCACCGCATGATTTTTCAGAATTATACGTAAAAAGAATTATCAAAAACTACACAAATATCGAAGTTGAAAGCCTAAAGCAAAAAACATACCATCACACTGGTAACATCGATGACTCCAACAATCCCATGACTCTTTTCTCCATTATGAATCATGCTCCCGACTCTTTTGTAAGCCTTTAAGAAGAAAACAATAAATAAGGAGTGAATTGCCTAATCACTATAGGTTGCAATTTGATACATTTACTTTTGAATTGTTGAGTTGGGTTGTCTTTTATCAGAAATGGGTCTATCTGATCAATAATATAGCGGATGTTGGATTAATCCGGTATTGTTCACGGGTCCGTGGGTCAATGCGACACGGAACAGACCCAACTTGTTACACAAGTCATGCAAGAACTAATCATTTGCACGTTGGTGAAGTTCCTAGTCTTTAGAATGTTGTAGTTTAATTATTATTCCTTCAGCAAGTTATTTTCTTATTTAAGCATAGTAGGGTAGGTTTGTTTCATTATTCCGACGTATTTTGTATTCTCTCATATTTTAAAAAGCAATTTCCTTCTGTTGAAATCCAAGATGATTATTTCAACAAGTGATGTAAAAGTACACGAAATCAAACTCACCTCAATCAACCGACCATGCCAATATAAAAAAATTCCACAATTTCCTTGTTCCAGGTCTAGCTGGGAGTGTCCAAGAATGAGCTGAACTGGTTTTCCCAAAACAGTACCGTTCACGATGCTAGTCTTGTGTAGAGATCTTGCTAAAGGGCGGCTTTTAACCTGTTACAAATTTGTAGCTATTTAGTGATCTTGATTGGTTCATGGAGAAGGAGCAAAACAAGTTCAAATTCTAAATACTGATATATTACCAATGACCCTTGAACTGATATCTTCATTCGTGGATCTGAGAAGATGACTTCTAAATAGGATCTAAGTGAATGGTCCAATGGAACCTAAAAGCCATTAAAAACTCCATTAGCTATGCTTTTAACTAGAGCGAATAATAAATAAAAGCTCGAAAGGAATGAGTGACACCTGACGAGTCATCTGGCCTAATCGAGATCTGGCCCTACGTGAGCGAGTAAATATGTCACCTTGATGGAATGAACTACCGCCACTCATCCCGTTCATCCATTCAAGAGAATATTCTGATCCCCATTCATCCAAATTCCATATATATATTTGGGTTCCTGTACCGTTTCGCTGAAACAAACCTACTTTTTCACCGATAAAATACTTATTGAATGGTGAAAATTCCATTATGGCTTTCAAGTTGGTCTTTGCTGAAGCTTCAGTCTGTATATTTGTATCAAGTTCCATAAGATGTCCCTTTCGGGAATAGGTTACAATTGGGATCTCAACATTCTGTGTAATAAAATGAGAAAAGAAAGGTAAGACGGGAAAACAATTTGAATAGTTTTAAAAGGAAATAGGTAAATTCATACCTCTTTTCCCTCATTTAGTGATTGTGAAAGAAAGGCAATAGATCTGGAGTTAGTTGCCTGGGTAAGGACCAATGCATCCCTGCCGAGTCTCATCGTTCCAGTCTGTAAAGAGTGTCATCAAAAATCACAGTGACAAAGACACACATCATGTTTTAGATATTAACTAAAATATCTCGACAGATTTCTGAATAAAGCAAGAAATACCTTAAATCCAACACCGTATCTTCCTATATAATTTGGATCATTAGTATCAGGTTGTTTTCGTCCAAATGATACCATTTTCAAGATCTCCTCGTGACTCATCCCGTGACCATCATCTACAACAGCCAACATTGGAATGTCTTTACCAGCAGTGTTCAAGTATATCATGTCAACCGAAATGTCTAACCTACAATACAGTTTTACCATATCGTAACAGAAAAATGAATGCTAAGCGATAAAAATAATAATAGCATGAAATAGAACATATACTTTGTCGCTTGTGCATCTCTTGAATTATCCACAAGTTCAGCAACAGCACCAAAAATCCAGTCAGAATGGGTTTGACCAAGAGTTTTTAAATAACTAGGATGAGCGCACACATAATTCTTCACTGGACGACCTTGCCCTTTTGCAATGCCTACAGATCTGTTAAAAGTTTTGGCTGTTGACAGAATAGGTATATCTCCAGTGTAGCGATCTCGGGTGTCTTTATAGTCATTTTTGCAATTAGCCAAATCAGCCGGACCACTATCATCAAAATCTCTTTTAGGACGATCTAGTTGAATCAAATCGTATACAAGAGATAAAGTAAAAAAGGAATGAGCTAAGAAAAATGACTCTGCGTATGGTAAAAAAAGACCAGCATGGCATAAAATATAAATAAGTTGTACTGTTGTATGCATGAACAAGCTGCAGATATCTAAACAATCCTTTCAAATCTAATTATGGTGATGATGATGATAATTTAGGAAAACTAACCGGAATTGACCCGACTTTGGCTTCTGGTGACACCATCCTCATGCATCAAATAATGAACCGTAGCATAACTGAATTCTTCATCCCACGAGGTAGGCCCAATTTCTTCATCCCACGAAGGAGGCACAATGTACATCTCACCAATGTCAGTCTTTGCAAAAGCAGCCTTCAAAACCAGTATGAACCAATAAGACCGGAGAAGAATGTACATATAACCATTGTCAATGTTAACTTGACACATAGTTCAATGAAAAAGGTTGACTATTTGGTTTTATGTTTAAAATTCCCTTCAACAAGCTAAACATGGGGGTTAAAAATCGAATATATAAGTTTCACGTAATGATTAATAATATGCAAGAAAGCAAACTTGGTAGCGGAACCAGAAACTATATAAACAATTTGACAATGTAAAACAAACAAAAGACGGTAAATGAGTAACTCCATACCTTTTTAGATTCTTTCAAGAAACGCAAAAACCTTGGCCACTCTTGCTTTTGGCGTTTATCCTCATAAGCTGGGTGGATAGGAGTGCACTGTAATCCAGAGGGAACCTGCTCAACCTTAATGCATTTGGTAATATCCCAATTTTGAGGACTGCAAGACGTTGAACAGTCAGTAACATACAATAATCTTTAAATGATAAAACAGCCCTTTAGGTATCATTATTCATCTTTCTTGAAGATGGTCGAGTATATTATGCAACAAACAGAGCAGACCTAAAAACTATCAGGAGAAGAACGAATGATGAGAGCGAGCATACATTGCAATTGATGGGTTTGGGCATTCGATCCGACAGATGCTTTTTCTATCCATCCTTAGCAAAACATACCCTTGGAAACCATCTACAAGTTCTGTGAAAAAATTATTGAATAGTTGGAAAAACAAGTTACATAAAGCGAATAAAGAAAAGCTAACTTTAATACATGAGTATTAATACATCATTATGTCAACTTAACAGTGTAAATGCATAAGATCATTTTACCAAACTTGTAGTCAGAACTCTGAGACATTTCTAATTAGATAGGAAAATTAATAATTATCTCAATCGACTTTCCTTTATCTTCAACTTGCGCTTTCCTGTCTTTCTTTACTTTCTACTTGAGCTTAAATAAACCTTAAGAAGAAACTAGCAAAATATAAACCCAACACGAAATAAAGTCCCTAGGATCGTGGCTAAACGGGTTAGTGTCGTCAACAGGTAGACGTGGCTAACATGTTTAATAAAGCGATCGAGTTCTAGTTGACCTTCTGAACATGTTCAGTATAGATTATAAATTCAGCTGTTTTATAAAAATTATAATTTCTTTGTGGCAGGTGACGTTTATGTGTTAATTGTACCTTCATTCTAGTCCAAGTCAACATGGCTAAGCCATTTTCCAACATGTTCGGGTTAGGGGTCAATTTCTCAACAGAGTTAACTTAACCAATTTGGTTAGGGTTAAAATAAATGAACTTGACAACTCGAACAAGACACAAATTACAGAGGGCCACCTCGCACTATGGTTTCGTGTGTGGCCTATAACTGATTTAAGAGATACCTTAGCTACATAGTGCACCTTCTAAATTACAAAGTCCCTTTGTATTCGAGTAATAATTTGTTACGGATCAAACCATTTTTAATTCTTTTTTGGTTTTTATTTTTAATTTTAAATTTCAATTTCATGTGATTGTGACCTGATAAACACCCTGACTGAAAGCTCAAGGTAGCAAGAAGTTGGAAATGCAATTTAAAGGTCAGCTAAAACTATATTAACGAAACAAAAATGACATTTGTTTGACATACTAGTATGATATTCCCCGAACTTATGACACAATTCTGGCATTAAGAAAATTACATCATAGTAAACCGAATAATATGCTCAAACATTATTACTATATTTAATAATCTAGAAATAACGAAAGAAATCAATAACAAATTTTATGGTCACCTTTATATTGTTGGTTGGGTAAATTACGACAAGCTTCAGTCATTAAGAAAACCAGAACCTAGTAAATAGAAAGAAGAAATATTTAGGGATAACGTCCAAGAAAAATAGTTATATATGCGGCATGACATGTTTAACCAAACTAACAAAAAGAATTCATGGAGAAATACATAAGTGTGAAAAAGAATTCATGCGGCATAAAATTTAAGAAAACGATGTTGCAACGCTTTGCACTGTTATTTTCAGTCTGCACTAACTCAGTCCGCAGCTATCAAACAGCCCCTTGGTGTAACAGATTAACTACTTACATAAGTGTGAAAAGGTTACATTAATGCTATTTATTCCAAAAACTTGATTTAAGAGCAAAGCATAAGTGTCTTCACGAACTATTGGTCTTACTGACAAAACATGAGCCTTAAAATTAGTGTTGGAAGAAGTAAAGAATCAAACAAAATCTGGAAGTAATGAGAAATTAATAACATTAGTAATATCATTAACAAGCAAACAGAGAAACATACATTGTATAAAACCTAATGACAAAAAAGTTGATTACCGTAAAACCTAAAACCTCCGTTGAATCGTCAACAACTGTACTGCTGCTGACCGCCCACACGTATAATTCTCTCAAATTACCCCAATAATTTTTTAAATGTTTTTTTGAAAATTAACTTTCAATAAACTACGTAAATGGTCCTTCAGATTATTCAAACATTGCATGTGCTTTATATCTTTTAAACTATATTTTTTATAACATAATTCTATATTGGTTTATTTATGTAATTTGTTTTAGAAATGTGGACCTCGATGTAGTTTTTGATTTTTAAAGACCAAATACATAATTTTAATATGGGGATATAATAAGTGATGTTCACATCATTTAAGTTAGGTGCTACAAAGAGAAAAAATTAAATAAAATAGGATAATTTATGTATGATTTAAAAAGTAGAGGGGTTATAATGTCACTTTTCACTAAAAGTTTGTACCATGCTATAAGTATTGTTTGTTACACCTATCATTTTCCCTTTTAATAAACACATAGATTATTTGAGAAAATATCATTTAACCCCCATAATTTTCTTGAGACAAAAACACATCATTTTTGCCCTTATCCCATTTTAATCTAATGGTTAAGATTAAAACCAAAACTCATTTTTATTTTATTTTTTTAAATTAATTTATCTCACAAACCGTTGATCGTTAGACGAAACAAAATACACCGTTGCGATCGTCTCGTTTTTATCTTTAATTAGAGCAGTGGTGTTATATACTTTCGACGACTTTTTTTTTTTTTTTATGGGTATTGAAATTATAACGATAATATCATATATGATATTTACATCATTACGTAAAATTGTATAAAAGAGAATTAATATAAAATGTATAAACTACCTAAATTTAGAAAAAAATCAAATTTTAACTAGTTTTATTTTTTCTCGTTTTTTGACATAAAATGTGATATACTAAAATCACATATGATACTACTATATCATATGTGATATTACTGTAAATCATATATGATATGAATATAAATCATATGTGATATATACTAAAATCATATATGATAATACAATATAATATGTGATATTACTGTAAATCATATATGATATAAATATAAATCATATATGATATTATGTATGTAAAAATTTTAAAACTTAAAACACAACAACACACATGAATTTAACTCTAAATATGAATTTTAATACACAACAATGTTATACAACGTATAACCTATATAGACCCAGAAAAAAGTTCGAATTTTGACGACTTTTATTTTTTCGTTTATGGCCAAATGTTGAAATTCATAAGACAATATCACATATGATTTGAACACTAAATACGAGTTTCGAAACATAGATTTGTTATATTACATACATTCAACTTAAATCAAAAAGAAAAACAAAAAAATAATATGTCAAACTACTGATATCACATATGATAAACAGTAATTTGTAATATAAAATTTCAAAACTAGTAAAAAAACCCGAAAATAAATTTCGTCAAAAGTATATCGAGTGGGTGCTCTATAGAAAGAGGAGAAAATGCTCGTTTTAATGGTAAAATTTATTCGTTTAATACGTTTACCGTTTATGAGATAATTAATTTAAAAAAAAAAAAAAAAAAGTTATGATGGGTTTTTGAAATAAAGAGTTGTGATTGGTCCATTTGGTCTCAAATTTTTTAATAGTCTTTCTTGATCTCAACCCTAGATTATTTATGAAATTTTCTCATTTTCTATTTTATGTTGCGTTATTTGGGTTGAGATTATTTACGACCATTAAAACTTTTGAGACCAAAAGAATCAATCACAACTTTCTATTTTAAAAACTCATTTTATTTATTTTTGTTTAAAACTTAATTATCTAAAAAATCGTAAATGTATTAAACGAATAAATTATATCATTAAAACGAGCATTATTCTCTCTTTCTATATAGCATCCACTTTATATATACTTTTGACGGAAATAGTTCGAGCTTTTTGACGGGTTTTGAAAAATTTATATTATAAAATCACAATTTTATCACATATAATTTTAGTAGTTTGACTTATGATTTTTGTGTTATTCTTTTCGATTTTATTTGAATATACATAATATAATATTTTTAGGTTTTGAAATTCATATTAAGTGTACATATCACATGTGATTTTACCTTACAAATATCAACATTTGACCAAAACGAATGGGAAAAAAAAAGTCGTCAAAATTCGATTTTTTTTCTAGGTCTATATAGATTATACCTCATAATATTGCCGTGCTTTAAAATTCACATTTAAAGTTAAAATCATGTGTGTTATTAGATTATCACATGTGATTTTATTACTATCACGTGTGATTTGGTTGATCTTTTTATAGGTTTAATTGAATTTTATATCATATAATGATTTTAGGTATTTAAATACACAGTTTATGTTAAAATCACATGTGATATAATCTTACAAGTTTAAACTATTGTCCAAAAACAAAAAAAAAAACAAAAGTTGTCAAAGTTTGATCTTTTTTTCTGGGTTTAGATAAACTATACATTATATAACATTTTTTGTTTTTGAAGTTTACTCGTTTATGTTAAAATCACATGTGATATTAACGTTACAATTTCAATACTCACCCGTAATTCGAAAAAATAAAAGTCGTCAAAACTATATATATGACCACTGCTCTAACTAAAGAGGAGAAAACGATTGTCGCAAAAGTGTAATTTATTTTGTTCAACGATTAACGGTTTGCTAGATAAACTAATTTAAAAATTTTTATTTAAAAGTGAGTTTTGATTTAATCTTAGTCATTGAATTGATAATAAATAGATGGTAGAAATTGAATTTTTTGTCATTAGAATGTAGTGGTTTTATTGATCATTTCTATACATATTTATAATATATGTTCCTTCTTTTTATTATAATTATCACTGGAATTTATAGAATTAAATGTAGAATCGGGATCAGATACAAACGAACCCAAATATAAAAACAATAAAGACGATCTTTCTCTCTCATCTTAAAACTTAAATCAAAACCCATATCTGTTTTTTTTTCTCTCACTTTCTCATCTCGATTACATCTTACCAAAATCAAATCGTGTAATATTGATCTAAACCATCACTAGATTTCGTATCCATAACCCACGTCAAAACTGGATGAAATTCAAACAAAAATCCAAACTTTTAAAGTTTGAAATCAAACACCAAGTAGTGATTTGTGTATTTGTGTGCGAAGAAGTAAAAAAAGAAGGTAGGTGTGGACTTTTTGTTTCATATAAAAGAAGAAACAAAAAGAAATCATTGGTTTTTTTCTTTCAAAAAGTTACACAGTAAGTTAGTGAAGAAGATGAACTAGATACAATTTTTTCTTTTATCCTAATGAAGTAGTTTTGTTACATTTTTATATATATTGAATTGTTGATAGTATAGATTTTTAACTTTTTATATGTTTCTCTAAATTTTTTTTTAAGTAAAATAGTAGATGTATTTTTAAATTTTAAGTAGATGCATTTTATGAGTATTGGATGCAATTTTGTAACAAATGTAGTTTTGTAACTTTTTAATGTATATCTAATTGTTGATGGCATAGATGTTTATTTTTTTGGTATGTTTTTTTAATTATTATTAAGTAAAAAAGTAGATGCATTTGTAAATACAACTAGTTTTTTATTAGATGAATCTAATTTTTATAAGAGTTTTAAATGGTGTTTATACATAATGAAAATTACTTTTTGAGATACATCTAGTGATTGAAATATATCTAATACTTGAAATACATCTAGTCATTGAAAAATGCATCTAATAGTAGTAAAATGAATCTAATTGATATAAGGTGTGACTAGTATAAAATTAAAGAGGATGAAAAACTGAATTTATTGATATAACTAATTTAATACGAAAATTGTTATTATGGTTAATGCATTATCTGCTAAGTAAATTAAATTGTTTCTTATCTATACTATGATACTATCTATAAAACATTTGTACTGAATGTTGAATTTTAAGTAGTAAAATACTTAATTACCCCTTATACTACTACTAAAACTATTTAAATTTTACAACTCATAGATATATAAATGCAAATTCCTTTTTGGTGTATTATTTCCTTTATAATCCAAATACATTTATATAAATTAAAAATAACAAACTTTTCTTGTAAAAACTTAAACATTCAAATTATAAATATTTTCATCCATATATGAATTTTTTGAACACTAACACATATACGTTACTCCAGTAATTCACCTTTATAAAATGTTTGTACACACACACACACACACTCCATCTTATTAAATGTAATCGAAAAGATTGTCGGAAATTATTATATGTCACCGCTGCAACGCGCAGGTACTATACTTTTATATAAGAGATGTTAGAAACAAAATTATTCAATTTAATTGGATGAAAAGTTGATTAAATAATTCTAAATTTGTTATGGTCTTTTTTGGTAATTGACTCATTTAGAGTCATTAAACATCCCCAACATACTCGTAGGAATTGAATTATAGAACCCTCGTATTTTGTAAGAGTTTATGTTTGTCAAAATGCTCATATGTAAATATGATGTGACAACTATTTTGAAACTGTTAACTATATCATAAACTGAGTATGATAATTTCATAAGCAATATGTTTCATGTGTTGAAACCAATGTCACATAGAACGGAGAACTTCCCCGCTCCGGTACGATAGGTTCTTAAAATTTGGTACGAAGGGGGTAGTCTCATTTTGGTACGATTGCGGTACGATGTACCAATTAATATGGTACGATGTACCAATTAATGAGGTACAATGGATCCAATACTAACAATTAATATTAAAAATATTTCATACTAAGAAAAACGTAACAAGGATATTATAGTCGATAATTGATAGAAATTCATAAACATACTTAATCTTAAGTTCTTAACAATCAAAATCCAAAAGACAACCAACACGGTTTAATATTCAATAAGAATTACTCGAGCCTTGTTCTTTTCGCTTTCTCGTTAGCACCAACATCTTCATCCAAATTTCCCCATCTCATTTCTTCCAATCTTGTACTCGAACCTTCTAATGATGCATTTTCTGGATCCATGTCCCATTTTTTGTATGGTCCTTCTTTATAAGTTTCAGAAAATCGCGATATAAGTCGAATATTTGAATGAATGAAAACCAACTTGTCTGCCCTTTTAGCGTTGAGTCGGTTTCTCTTGACACTATGAATATAGGAGTAAGTACTCCAGTTTCTCTCGGCAGAGGAGCTACTAACTGGTTGTGAAAGTACCTTTTTTGCAACTTCAGCCAATTCGGGAGTTTCTGAACCGTAAAATGACCACCACTCAATTGCATCCATGGTTACCGCGTCCATATGAGCAGCTGGTGAAGCATACAGTCCTAGTTTCATATGAAATCTTGCAAACTGTATTCGTAACAGTTGGTATTCTTCATCATTTTCAGAAATTCTCTTCAATGCTTCCATAACACCAGCAACAACTTCTTTATCATTGTTTGGTGCTTTTCTTGGAATACCACCCGGTGCGAGAGTTTCAAGATATTGTGTATCATAAAACCGCGGAGTTAATGCAAACCCCAAACAATGCAAAGGGATTGTCATTTTATCCCACCGAGCCAGTCATTTTATCCTACCGAGCCAAAACAATAGCCTTGATATCTCTACAATAAGAGGCAAATTTATTTTCCTTCAAGACATCAGATATTTCACCTAGCATGTTGTCCATTTTTTCATAGATTTCACCCATTTTTAGACCCTCACCATCACAGAATTTTATTAGTAAATATATCGGCTTTGTAACAGCGAGAATGTTTTCCACATCTTCCCAAAAACTATCACTCTTAATAGTTTCAGTAACAGCAAGTCCATTTATTCTCGTGTTTTCATCTCCTTGTTTAACCCAATCTCTCCACGAGTTAAGTACGATTGTGGTGGAAAGGGCCTCTCTACAATCTAATAACCTTTTCAACAAGATGTAATGAGACGCAAAACGTGTTTTAGCCACCTTTAACAACTCTAACTTGGAGTTATCTCCAAAAATCGCCAACGCTTGAGTATGATTAACAAAATACTTAACAATTGTTTTTCCTTTTTTATATGTATTTGTTAACCAATAAAACTTTGTTGCAAGATCTTTGAAAATTAAGTTAAGAGTGTGAACA
The DNA here is from genome assembly GCA_910822075.1 of Senecio squalidus. NCBI lineage: Eukaryota > Viridiplantae > Streptophyta > Magnoliopsida > Asterales > Asteraceae > Senecio > Senecio squalidus. The sequence continues at coordinate 21,462,686 of CAJVGC010000508.1, forward strand.
ACACAAGGTGACCAGAAAATATGTTTATATACCTTCTCGATCTCTCTCCCAGCAGCCTTGCAATTGGCTGCATTGTCGGTCACTACTTGAAGTACATTACTTGGTCCTACATTTTCAATAGCTCCTTGCAAAAATTCTGCAATCGCTACTCCAGTTTTCTCCACGCCCATAAAGTTCTCAGAATACATAAACATCGCACCTCGACTATTCACCGCCATAACATTAATCAACGGTTCATGTTTAACGTTTGACCAACCATCAGAAACAATTGATACTCCTTGAGAGTACCAAGTATCTTTGATCGGTGTTAAGTCTTTTTCAATCTCCCTTGCACATTCATCAAGCAACACCGTTCTCGCCTTTTCACTTGAAGGCACCTTATAACCAGGAGGAGCCTTATTGATAGCGCTAACCATCTCCTGAAATTGAGGGTTGCGCAAAACATTAAAGGGTATCCCATTTGCACAAAGACCTCTCATTACTTTTAAATCGACCGCGTTTCTCTCCATTGTACCAAATGACTGCTCAATTGGGTTTTTAGAGGAACAACCATGTTTTTTAGAAATCACTGAATTTTTCAAGGTCTTTGAGACTCCAATCTTTTCAGCGGCTTTAACCTTCTTTAGTAACATATCATATTTCTGTCGATCATTAAGTAGAACGGTACACCTTCTGATTTCAGCCCTTTTTCCAACCGGAGTTCCAAAAAAGTGATTGTGTATTCTTGAATACGAGCTTGTAAATTGTAAGTTGCAATATTTACAAACCCAAACCTTAGCACCACCTGGATTCTTACTATTACCAGCACCAACAAAAGTGACTTGATCGAGTAGTGGTTTAGCAGCAGCATCCTCCATACGCGATTGTTTTTTAGATTGAGTTTGAGTTTGTGTTGGGAATACACTTTCGGGAACAAATTCAATAGAATCTGTGTTTTGCTCCTCCTCCTCATCAACCAGATTATAATGCTCTTCAGTATCGTGTTGCTCGGGAGTTCGTTTTTTTCCAAAAACCATTTTGAAGTTTTTTGTTTGTAACTATAGATTTTGTTGATTGTTTGTTGAGTTTAGTGGGAGTATGATTGTTAATATATATGCCTTCTGCCAGTAAAGTAACTAAAAGTAATTATTTTGAAAAAGGTGACCCCTAGTTTCCCACTTTTATTTAATATTCACAGAACCCAATTGCTAGGGAACGCTAATTTCGTGGACTGAAAACGGGTTTCAAAATGCTAGGGAACGCTGATTTCGTGGCCTGAAAACGAGTTCCAAATACAGTTTGGTACGAATTAAGGAACGATTAGGAACGTCGGGTTTCCCTATCTAAATCACGATCCCAAGCGTTCCGGATCGAAAACGTACCGCGTTTGGGAACGCACGATCCGGAACGGAAAACGAGGGGGTCTAGCGATTTATGTAACACTGGTTGAAACATCATTAAACTAGAACCATATTAGAAAGGTGCTTAAAGAGAAGTTCAAATTGAGTTGTTAGTTTTTAAAATATAATTCATAAGCAATATGTTTCATGTGTTGAAACATCATCAAACTAGAATCATACTAGAAAGATGCTTAAAGAGACATTCAAATTGAGTTATATTCTCAAACTAAGAAAGGTCAGTTCCAGACAAAGCTGAAATATTCTCGAACCGATGTTGGTCTTGGATGAAAAATTGTCAGTGATCAGGCGTATCATGTAGGGTTGCGTGTCTATTCTCTTATTTGCATATATGCAAGAAATCCGCGATCTTCGAACTCAACATAAAGGAATTTGTTTGCGTATTAGCCGAGGTTGTTTACGAGAGTGGGACGGAGGTATCATTATTGGTCGTGTACTTCGGCAAGCGTTCTTTTATCCCTTTTTCTTTCGGAATGTTGGTTTTTTCTGTTTCAGTTCTCAACTCTCGGCTTGACTTATTATCTTTATATTAAGAAACAGTTTTCTCAGTTTTTTTTTTGTCCCAAGTGGTGTCCGTTTATCTATCTTGGACTAACCCATAAGCTAAAAGTGGGGTTGGCCTAAAAGGTATTTTGACCGAACTTGTCATATGTAGTCTTGCTTAGTGGCAAGAGATGCCTGAAGATATTAGCCCTTTTGCGGATTGTTGTTTTGTCTACTGAGGGATGTTTTGGTTGATTGGAGTGATAGTGACTTGTGTTAGGAAGATGTGCGATTGCAATCTATAGCGAGGTTTTTGGTAGATATGCAGTTTCTAGATCTGGGTGGTAAACTTTTTATTCGAAAACCTCGGATGTGCCATTTGTTCATGCCAAAGTTAGCATATGGACAAAGAGCGGGACGTCATGATAATTGTTGATGGGTATCGTTCCGAGAATCTTGTCAACTAAATTGATGGTCAAGGGAGTACAAATATGCCCATATTATTAAGCTCTATTATTAAACTATGATGGCCAAGTTAGAATCATGTTTATGAAAATGGTAAAGATGTGAAAACTTTTAGAGAGAAGTAAAGTACGAGGAAGGCTGCTCTTGTTGACATGGTGATTTTCTATTTACCGAAATTTTAACACGAACAAAGAAAATAACTAAAATACCAATATTAAGAACAAATGAAATGACTACAAACAAATGGTACTTTGTTATTTTACTCTGTCCAGAACTAACAACGTTACACGTTACATTTTAGAGACTAGGACGAGGTTTCATCTATCTTTTAGCAGTTACGGACTATACGTGAAAGTTTGGTAACACCACCAAAATAACTCACGCAATTTACTCTATATAGATCAGTTTTGTATTCTCTGAAAACATCAAGAACGTGTAGTTTTCTCATGTTTTTACTTGTATTGTTTATATCATACATGTAACTATTTCATAATTAATCTTTCTCTTTCCATTTTACTCTACAAAATGAAGAATGAGCCTACTTAACCATCACTTGATGCTTTTGAGCTCAACTCATAATACCAAAACTTTGATAACAACGGAATAAAAACGAGCTTAGCTCATGACACAACAACTTTGATAACAACCGACTATAGAAGAAAAATAATACGATTCGACCAAATTTTACATATATAATAACATATCATGACTAGAACAAATTAACCTAAATCACACAATTTGAGAAAGGATGGAAACACATAATGTTTCCAACTCATTTAGCGTTTTCTCATACAAACTTACATCTCCAAGCTCAATGATATTAAGACACTTACTTGCATTCTCGATCGCCTTTTCAATCTTCTTCTTGTCTTTTTTATGGATCTTTTTCTTTGAATCTTTGCTTATCGACTTGATTTTGCTTTCCACGTTATAAATGTATTCCTCCAAGGCATTGCGAGCAGTGACCTTCTTCTTATACTCTTGGTCATCAAGTCTATACTTTTCGGCATCTTTCAGCATTTTACTAATCTCTTCATTTGAAAGTCTCCCCTTGTCATTAGTAACTTTCATTTTCTTTTTTAATCCGGTGGTCATTTCCTCGCCCGAACAACTTAAAATACCATTAGCATCAATCTGAAAGGAGACCTTTATTTTAGACTGACCCTTTGGAGCAATTGGGACCGCGACACTAAATGTTCCTAACCAATTATTGTCTTTAGCCCTAGTTCTCTCACCTTGGTAAACCGGAAAATCTGCTATACTTTGGTTATCCTTGGCTGTATAAAAATAGTCTTCCATTTTTGTTGGTATGGTGGTGTTTCTTGGAATCAAAACAGACATTGTCTGATCATGCAACTCTACGCCAAGTGACAACGGAGTCACATCTATAAACACCATGTTCTTTACTTTTTCACTCAATTCACCTCGCAATTTTGCCGCAAGAATTGATGCCCCATATGCAACAGCCTCATCAGCATGGATCCTCTTACTAAGCTCTTTTCCATTGAAGAAATCTTGCAACATTTCTTGTACCTTGGGTATCCTAGTTGAGCCACCAACAAGTACTACCTCATCTACATTACTTTTATCCATTTTTGCATCGTTCAAACAACTTTCAACCGTTTCTATGCACTTATTAAAAAAGTCTGCATTTAGATTTTCAAATCTAGCACGAGTAATTCTGGTAGAAAAATCTATACCTTGATGCAAGCCATCAATTTCGATGGTAGTTTCAATAGTTGATGAAAGTGATCTTTTAGCTCTTTCAGAAGCTACCCTCAACCTCCCTATTGCTTTTGTATTGCCTTTGATGTCTTTCTTATGCTTTCGATTAAACTCCTTGACGAAATAGTCCACCATTTCATTATCGAAGTCTTGACCACCCAAATGAGTGTCTCCGGCTACCGCTTTCACTTCTAACTTCCCATTCTCATCAAGAGTGACGAGAGATACATCAAATGTACCACCACCTAAATCAAAAATAAGAACGTTTGTTTCACAAGTTATATCATTTGTCATGTCTAGTCCATATGCAATTGCAGCTGAAGTAGGCTCATTAATTATTTGTAAAACATTAAGTCCAGCAACATGACCGGCATCCTTTGTCGCTTGGCGTTGTGAGTCATTAAAGTAAGCAGGCACTGTGATGACCGCGTCTTCTACTGTTTTACCAAGGAATGCCTCAGCAACATCTTTCATTTTCGCAAGTACCATGGATGAAATTTCTTCAGCGGAAAATTCTTTCTCCTCTCCCTTGTATGACACCACGATCTTTGGAATATCACTACTTCCTTCTTTGACTTTGAAAGGCCACAACTTCATGTCTTTTTGAACCGTTGCATCACTGAATCTCTTTCCAATTAATCGTTTAGCATCTGCCCATGAATATGAATTTAAGTATGTAATAATATTTGATGAGAAATAATTTTGAAATAATATAAATTTCGTAAAGCAAGGAGAAGATAAACTAACAAAGCACATACCAAATATGGTGCAAGCAGGGTTCATAGCAACTTGGTTCTTGGCACCTTCGCCTATTAGACGTTCAACATCCGTAAAGGCAACACATGATGGAGTAGTCCTACTGCCAAGATCATTGGGGATGATCTCAACTTGGCCATGTTGCCAGAATCCCACACAAGAATATGTTGTTCCAAGGTCAATGCCAATAGCTGGTGTAACACCTTTTGCATCGGTATTCCTCTCTCGCTCCTTTTTTCCGTCCATTATCTTTCATAGCAAATTGAATGAAGCATGTGTCAATACCTAAAGTCTATTTGGTTCACCATCTACATTCGTCTCAGTTAGTGGCTTAGTGCCATATTTTTTGTATTTCTTGAGCGGAATAAGTTGTTAAGTTCCTTTTCACTTATGGAAAGGTAATATAAGCTAAAATAAGGTACCAACCAACGAGTTTAAACTTCTGTGCGTACCCATTATCGACGATACCCTATGGGTGAGGGTAAACCTGTGGGTTTGCAGTCTTACTACCAAAGAAGAAAAACATTTCATTATTATTCTTTTTAATCTTTCTTTCTGTGTTCATCAAGTAATGTTTCAATATGTTATCTGTTATCTTCGTATCTCCCAAACTCATTCGATACATTTTTGTTCAACTAATCATACTTAAGTGTCCAAGAAGCACTTATCAGAAAAGCAAAAACCCGCCAAAGTCTATTCGAGAGTTGTTTACAATCATAGGAACTACAATATTATTGAGAAGAATTTGTTTTTGACAAAATTCCCGCACATAAAGAAGAGTGACCCAAATCATAGTGACTGGTCGCTTAGTTTTTGGGCATAACTAATGTAAATTGTACATACCTGATTCATAACGAAAAAACCTCGTTTATCATACACGGTAAACTTTTGTTTTCCATCAACTACACATATACTACATATTTTTGCCATAATCAAATAAGATCATGTAACAGTTTATATACAAAAGAGATTATACAACGGATAGCTCAACAACTTACCCCTGAATGAAGTGGAATATGAGCAAAACAAACGAACGGCATGAAACGAATCATACTCATCCCTCCATATATATATACAGAACAAAATTAATCAACAAGAAATTTCCATGAATTATTTATTTTATGGACTTTGGACGCTTTCACATACAACTTCATGGAAAATATCGAAACGTGCACAATCGTTGCATAAATCGCCTTTTGTCAAGTTGTGTTTAATTTGTAAGGTTATTTATCTAAAACATAAAGAGACAACTTATATTTATTCCGGACTATGTATTTTCATATGTTTTCCATTTTGAGTCGCTATATAAAACTATGACGGCATGATTATGATATGACATGATTTAGCTCACGTTGTCTGAAAAGCTCAAACAAAATAATAATTATTTTCGAATGAGAACTAGGCTATATTTGTTACCTTCGAGTAAGAGTAATAATGAAATAACAAGAACTTGTTTGAGAAAATCCTACAAAAAATGTGCTTTGAATTTTGAAACCAAACATCCACAATGGCGAATTCATATTCAAGGGAGCGATATTTCAGATTATTCAAAACCACAAATGCAAAACAAATCTAACTCGCAAACAAAAGACGATAAATGACAAGATTTCTTTTTATAAAAATAACCACTCTAAAATAATGGTAGTCACAAAAACACTAACCAAAAAATATATTAAAGCTTACTAGTTCAGGAAGAAGTCAACAGTCTTTTGATTCCGGTTTTCTGCTCTGAAGTAAGTCTTGTAGGGAACTTAATGTTGAATTTGACCCTTAAATTTCCCTTCTTGGAAGGGTCTTTAGGTATGGGCATACCTTCGCCTTTAACGACCTCTTCATAAGTTGGACTGATTACAGAGTTAATGGGTATTGTCAAGCTCCGCCCATCAAGTGTTGTGAGCTGTGCGGTGTAACCAGTCAACGCTTCTGCTAGAGATATCTTTTGGGTGGCAACAAGATCGTTGCCATCTCTCTTGAAAACAGCATGTGGCTTTTCATCAATAATGAAAACAAGATCTGAAGGAATTACACCTCGTTGTTCGTTTCCTTTCTCTGGGAATGTTATTTTTGTACCCTTTTTCCACCCGGGTTTGATCTCTATTGTAAGAATTTCTTCCAATGTGGTCGGTCTCCTATTGTCACAATCACACAAAATAAACGTAAGCCCAACGCCCCAATTGTTATGAGATAATTTGTTAAAAACCTTTACCATATTCGAGAGGCTTCTCGGGTTTTTGATATAATTGTTTCTTTTCTTGTTACTCAATTACCCCTTTCATGTATATAAAGGGGGTAATGTGTAAATGAAATCATTGTTTTATTAAAAAAAAAATACATCATTATTGAATGATACAGTTTGTGACCATATTTGACACATTAATTGTTCAAAAAAGGGTCAACAACACCCACTTGTACAAAAAACTAGTGGTTTTGACCCGTAACCAAAACTGCTCATCACGTTCACTTTTCGACCTCTACGTAATATTAAAAGGGAGGAGAGATAATGAGTGATATAATATGATTGGTTGGATGCATATGACACATCTTTTTGTAAACAACTTTTTGTAAAATTTTGTAAGTATCAATATTTCGTCATTAGTGTTTCCAAGTTTCTTTTCTATCGTATCTCCTTTTTCATACAAAGAAATGAACGAAAAAGGAATAGAAACAAAACAAAAATAGCTAACCACTCTCAGAATGCTATAACTTAAATACTTAAACGGAAACATGCACGGATCCCATACTATTTTGTTCACATACGTGTTTCACAACAGAAGTTACATATTCTAGGTATTAGTAATATTCCACAAAGCCTAGCGCACAGGCACCTATACTAAAAAGAAATAGATCAACAAAAATAAGCAGGGAAAATATGCAATCTGATGGTAATCAAGGTAGGACGTGGCAATTACCTATTTAATTGTGATTTGTCTTTCGGTTTTGTTTTATCTCAAATAACAAAGAAAACTAACCTAAATCTTGTTGAAAGTTGCCTAAAGTCTCTTTTAGTCCATACAACATCCTAAATCATTTTATTCAAAGGTTTAGATTATAATTGTTATAATACTGTTATTTATTCAAATTTAAGAAATTAATTATACATAAAAACATAGAAAATGGGAAAGAGAAAAAAGTGTCTGTGAGAGACCCAACACGAACCATTGTTAACGTACTTCAACCCGCCCATCTTGCCACCTCTAGTATGATCCGTTAAATACAAGCTATAAAGTATACTAGGGTTCTTATGGTTAACTCGTGTTTAGTAATACTGCAGCATTAGGTAAGCAATTAAATACTGTTAATAAAGGAAAGCATGCCTATCACCATTATTATTCAAAGAGAGTAAATTAAGTACTAAGATGGCGTGTGAGCCAATATATAAAGTTATAATAGACCTAATTATAGAAAAGCAGTAATAAAGTAACTACCTATTGTTCATATGAACGAATAAACATTGTTTATAAACAGCCCTAGGTCACACGAGCTTAATTTTGATATTTTGTTCATTGTCCTCAAGAGATAGTGGTATGTAGCAATGTTTTAAATAGTTTGTAACTTTAGGCACTTTGGTGGTGGTGCATGAATAGTTACGTGTTTTCACATAATCTGCTAGTTTATATGTTGTCCTGTCATCAAAGATGATGCACATCAGTACGTATAAGGTATACCAATGCATATATACCATAAATGCTAGTTAAAAGTTAAATCCCACAATACCGAAAGGTGAAAGATAGCTAAAATGGGTTGTCGATTTAGGAAAATATAATAAAATCTCAGGTACCACAGGAATAAGTATATGTATATATTGACAAAATGACTCTTTTACATACCAAAACTCAAAATTTGGGTGGTCTACACTCTACAGCCATGTGGTGCTACGTTCAGTTATTAATCCAAATCATTTTATATCGTTTAGCTAAGAAACATTACGTATCAACGGGTAATCTACTTAGGATTTAGGAAGGTAGAAAGTCTAAGTAGCTTATTATACTTTCAATGAAAAAAAAGTATAACGCTCTAACCTCCCTATATGGTTTGCATACAAGGACATTATAGAGAATCTTTAAATATATTTTTTGCTTAGAAAAAGAGAAACTAAATGAATAGCAAGTGTCAATACTGATAAGGGCATCAGGTTGCAGCAAGTAGCAAAATTTCATATGCTTTAAAACGTATACGAAAGTAGGACACATGGTTTCTAACCGACACCCAATTACTAAAAACACTAAAAAATACACACTACATATTACGGTAATATATAAAGAAGTTATTTGTGTAATTCAATACTTAAAACAAAGTTTTAGCCTAGACACTAGTAACTATATATATTCGATTCAGATACACAAAAATGACGTCAATAAAGTTCTACATAACTCTTGTGATAGTAACTGAATGGTTTTTATAAGGTTATGTGAAAAACTGTAAGTTGCATCACTTTTTGACAACATTTAGTATCTAAAAATTACAAATGAGATATAAGGTGGAATAGTTTACATATGTGGGCGTTTTAAGGTAACAAGATAAAACTAAATCTAGAAACTTTAGAACTTTCCTCATATCGAGCGATTGTTCTCAAGACCTATGTTATATATGTGTGCGTAGAGGTAGTAAACTGATTACCAATAATGAGTATCCAAAGAAGTTTTCCTAGAAAATCACATTAACCGGAAACTTAAAATTGGCTAATATGAATCAATCATAATTACTTACACCTAAAAGAAATTAAAAGAAAGAAAGGGACATAAATACCCGGTAGCATGAGTGGCGTCCCTGGAGATCTTCATCTTCTTGGTAGTCCCTTTATAAAGATCCTCCAAACTACAGGGCAATGTCCGTTCAATAGCAGCCCCTTTCCTAGAAGAAGGCGGTTGCATACTAGGAGAGGCATCACTCCCACCTCTAAACTGATTAAATACATCATCACCAAACATTCCCCTCCGAAACTGACCACCACCACCACCCATATGATCCCCTCCTCCTCCTCCACCACCAAAAGGGCTAGAAAAGCCGAAAAACTCAGAGAAAATATCGTCAGCATTACGAGGATTAAACCGAAAAGTAGAGGAACCAGAAGCAGCAGTTGATTGTTGGTGTGGTGGTGGGACCTGTCCTTTTAATCCTTCTTCACCATATTGATCATAAATAGCCCTCTTCTGTGGATCACTCAAAACCTAAATAAAAATAAATTAGAAGATATGAAATGGGGATAATAAAAAGATGGATATAGATATAGATATAGATATATACATCGTAAGCTTCTGAGATGGTCTTGAATTTGGCTTCGGCGTCTTTCTTATTGTTAGGGTTTTTATCAGGATGCCATTTCATAGCAAGTTTTCGATATGATTTTTTCAAGTCATCTTCTTTAGCGTTTCGATCGACTTGAAGAGTCTTGTAGTAATCCACACCCATTATTCCTATCCTATGTTTCTTCTTTCTCTGTGTCTTGTGTTGCAGTTGGTGTCACTCAGGTGTTGTTGGGATTTAGGCTTTCGGGCCCATTCACTATTTTTTATTTCATAAATAAGCTTTAAACTTTTCATACAAAATTATTCTCTTATTAAATCACCTCTTTGCCTATGATTGTGTGCCAGAAATTGATTTTTTATTCAATTGGGCTTCGGGCTTCTAATCCAGTAGCCCAGTCCACCACCGCTGTCGATGGTTACTCCAGTTTTCTTACACGTCTCTTGCCACGTGTTTCCCCAATCTTAATCGTTTCTCTTCAATCATCTCTAACGTTACTCAGCTTTTCAACTTTCAGTCTCCACTACCACCGAGGTCGGCGGAAACGAAATCCTAGATGCTTGAATTAATATGAATTTTTGTTGTTGATTGGTAAGTTTTTAAAAATCTGCAGTATTAATTAACTGTGAGATTTTTTAGTAAATTGTATCAATTAACTATAATCGTGTTAATTTGTGAGTATTAAAGAGATGATGTTATTTGATTTTATTAGGTTATGGCAGGATGCCGAGAACAGAAGAAGAATTCCGCAGAGGTTTGCTTTAAATCCACATTTCTTAAATGGTTTAGACTTTAGATCTTATATGAACGACAGGTTGTTTTTAAATGGATGGGGCGGTTGACCGTCGTCGTCTGAAGATGATGATGATGATGATGAGGAGTTTAAACCGTCGAAGAAACGGAAAGTTGTTGATGATGATGATGATGACGTGGATAATGAAATTAAAGAGGTAATTAATTAGGTTAAATTGTGTGGCTAATTGTATCTATATGTATATGTATATGTATATGTATATGTATGTATATGTATATGTATATGTATATGTATATGTATGTATAAATTGGCTGTCGTTTTTGGTACTGTTGGGGATTTATGGGTTCATGTATTGAATTTCGTATTTGAGATTAACTTATTCCATTTTCCGAAAACGGCTTGAGAATTTTATATTCGGGTCATTAGTGTGGAAAGAAAAGGAACTGATGATTTTGAATTCTATTCTACTTGTATACCATTTACCCACTTATAGCCTGTAGAATGGATATGGGTTAAATTTTTTTTTCTTAGGCGTCTTTCGTAACCGCTAGCTGTTTATTTGAGCATCTATCAGCAATGTTTATTGTATATATATCTGTTAATTGGTTTATTATATTTATTCGCGTGTTTGTTCTGGTTCTATATTTTGGCATTACTAAAAGTTGTTGTCGATTCTGATTTTCTTTATATGATGTCACAGGATTTAAATCAGAGTCTGCAGTTGCATTCATCATTCATTAGAAGGCTTTTCGCAGGAATATCTCAGAAATCCAGACCGATATGTACGGCTTGGTGCTCGTCCTTCTCGAGGTGTACTCTTGCTGAGTTTAAAGTGCTTATACTTATTCATAAGTTAACTAACATTTATACTGCGTTTGAGAGGACTTAATGTGTCGAATGTTTTGGTTTTTGGTATTTTACAGGTTGGTCTTCCTACTATTTGCAAAGGCTGTAGCTGGGGAAACTGAAGTACCGTTTATTAGTTGTTCTGCAAGTGAGTTTGTGGAACTTTATGTAGGCATGGGGGCGTTACGGGTCCGAGATCTCTTTCCAAGAGCAAAGAAAGAGGCGCCATCAATCATTTTTATAGACGAGGTTTGAATTTTTTGCTTCTAGGATTTTAAGTCATTTACGTGTGAAGCTATCTATTCGGGTTATGTTTTAAAAGTAACTATCTTCGGTTAGGATGCATTTAAACATACAGATTTTGTGTAATCAATTTCTTATAGATATTAACTATAATTAGCTGTGATGACAGCTGCACAGATATTCGATTCCAAGACTTTCAGATTCAAATATCGCAGTCAAGGATACACACTCGAAAGAATAGATAGATTTATTGTTTAAATTATCAACTCTTTGAATTTTTGTTCAACGTTCACGTCTTTTGAACTTTAAAAATGATTCTTTTGATGCTTATGTAACTCCCGGCTTTCCTTTCTATGCAGAAAAATCGCCCATGTTTTCCAAAAGTGGATGCCATAAAAACTGCAACGGGTGACATCGTAAGACATTCTTTGACTCGTATTCGGAAAGTTCCGCAATCATATGCTTGATGAAAATTAACTAGGAATAGAAACACTGTTGGTGATTGTATAATCTTTCCATGTAGACATTATTCATGAATTGAACAATTTTTAAAGCTTGCAGGCCAAAAAAAGAGACCAATCACGTTGACATGGAACGGTGATAGCTGTTCCACAGTAGAAATAGCAGGACTTGATATCGGACGGGGTCAGGTAATATTTCATACATATATAGTTTCCCGTTTCAAATAAAATGTATGCTAATTTGTTTGATTCATTGCAGAAAGTTCCATTAAAATATGAAGAGAAGCATGGTTCATGGACTCTTCATAAAGATATGATGGTAAGTAGGCTAGATGTCGTATGATTGAATTTAATTAATTTAGATGACTTTCTTTGTTACATTGAATGTAAAATCTCATTCGTCAATTGTCATGGTTCAGTTAATGTATATTCTATTATCGTAACAGGAAGGTCGTTATGAGTACAAATACATAGTTGATGGTGAATGGACATATCAACAATTATATCATGGTACACTTCAATCTCATTACCTTCTACGCATATGTTTCATTACATGGTTTAGATGCTTTTCTAAATTCCTATGCACTAGATGCACCCATTTACTTGTGAATGGGTCGATTTGGGTTGTGTTTACCTCGCTCGACCCATTACACAACCCGACCGGCCTCCCGATTTTGCCACCTTTTGAAATCCTCACATTCATATTTTAGTGATCAACAACTGATTATATTCAGTAGTTACAACATTTTATAATTTCTATTAGGTTAACTAACAATCTGTCCCATATCATTTCGGGTACATGAGAATTGAAATATGCATAAGAAACATGTTTAATGGATAACAAGAATTCATGTGACTAAACCAATAAAGATTACCCATAAATGTTTAACTAATGCAGGTAGTTGATAAAGACCCAGAGAGCATAAGTGCTACTTGGTGGACGAGATTGGGTGATGATTATTTAAAGCGTTTAAATGTACAGATTTTATAAAATCAATTCACTATAGACATTAACCATGATTTAATCTGACAGCATCTACATCAACGTTCGATTCTACAACTCGCAAACTCAAATCCGCATCTGTCGTATTCGGGAGAACTTGCTTCGCATCAGAGCATTTAGCAATGCTAGCAGCCTGGTGAATCGGTTTCCTATCAGCGACAAGGACCACAAAAAACTAAACAAAGCGGCGACAAAAATCACGGAAAAGTCATGGAACACACACCAGGATCAGAAATATCGTAGGAACACCAACGAAAGCGTCACCTGCACCTGCCTCAACACGACAACACAAGCACAAAACCGAACCCGTGCAACGCACGGGAAACCCTCTAGTTAATATTAATCGATCAAGAAAAACAACAACTTCTTTATCAGACTCCATTATTCAATTCGATCAATTAAAACAAACCCTAATTGAATATAGCCTCTGGGTGTCTCAAAAAAATTAAAGTCTGAAGCTTTGTAAGTTTAACCGACTTGCATGATCGAAGATGTGGAGTTGTGTGAGAGTGATGAGGCAATTTGGTGTTGGACACGTGTATTGATGAGACGGATACGTGGCAGGCGATTTAAACGACGGTAAAACTCAGACGGGCTAAAGGAAAAAAACGCAGGCCCAAATAAAGAAGGACCCAAACCAATAGCCCAAAAGCAAGCAGTATTTTTTAATATTATTTTACACGCAAAACGAAAAAAGATCACATTTAAACTGTGGGTATAACTAGCAACGTTTATGTTCTACACGACGGGTTATATGACGTTGTCACAAGTAATAGTGTTATTTAACGGTGTTGACATCTATACTAAATATTATTACACGTATGTGTATTTAACATTTTATATACCATGTTAATGTATAAAAAATATATGTTTGTATATTTATGATATAGTTTAATTTAATATTTAAATTTGTAATGACGTTTACCAGTGTATTTAAAAGTGGACGAGCATTAATGATATAACTAAAGTTAATAATATTTTGTTATATATAAATATTAAGGTATATAAATGATCAATACTTATATACATATATAACAACTAGTAGAGAGTCCGCGCTATGCGGCGACGGCGATGAAGTTAATTTCGTAAAATGGTTTTGCGGCTATAGTTTTCAGTAGTTTCTAATCCGTTACATGATCTATATGTTAACTATCACACTTTCTAGGTTATTATCTTTTGAATCACAATATATTTCGTTATCTTTTTTCTCTGAATATATAAAAACATTTCATCAGTCGATTACAAGTTGAAGTAAGCACTCATTGTTTGAGAAAAAACATAAATATTACAACATAAAAGCAATATAAACATGATCGAAAAAAGAAAAAAAAAACACGATTTTTAAAAGGATTTCTACTTTACTAATCAATACAACTACAATTACAATCTACTTTTATATTACTCTAACAATCTTATTAACAAAATTTAATTTGGCTCATATTTGTTCAATTATGGCTGCATAACCGAGTTGCATATAAAATAGTCATCTCATAGTTGCCACGCCAATAACAAAACATGTATGTTCGTCATAATGATCAAAACAAATCAACCAAATCATCACAGCCCGATATTATATCATAATCAACTAACAACAATCACAAAGATCATATCAAAACGCAAACACAAACCAAATGCACAATGGCAACCAATAAACCGATAAACAACCAACTTCATATTGTATCATAATCATCATGGAAAATACCAAATGCACGATGGCAGCCACCAAACGCCACCTAAAAAACACAAGCAACAACAACCAAGATTAGATTGAAACCTATCGAAACTAATTTAAAAATAACATACAAATGTATAAAAGAACCAAGAAACATACCAAATAAACAATAAACCAGACAGCCACCGAGATCTAACGTACAATTAACAAAACGGCATAATAAATTTGGCATTTGGCTAAGAATCGTTAAAAATGGCTCCTACATGTAGTTGCATTTAATTGATGCCATCAAACAGTTTCCAAGCCGTTATAAAGTATATGATCATATTGCTCAAAAAAAACCCCACGATATCATCATTGCCTCACAGATTTTAAATAACTTGATTCAATCACCGACTTCATATTTTTAATATAATCATTGGCCTCATAATGCTATAAAATTCATCGGCATAAAATGCCTCGTAATAATAAGCCCCTTATAGGCAATAATAAACCAAGATAAAAGTAAACATACCGAGGCAAGATCAAAGCAGCCATATACAGCATAACAAACCGAGCCACAAACAGATGTCTAAACGAAGCCACAATTAAACCGAGCCACAAACAGATATCAAAGCAGCCATATGCACATATCTAAACGAAGCCACAAAACAAATCGAGCCACAAACAGATTTTAAATAACCGAGGTGGTCGTCGAGAATTTATGGGAGGTTCCCTTTAATTAGGGTTACAAATCAAGTGTTTAAGTTTGTTCTACTAAATTTGAAGTTAGCGATACAAACAAAATGAATTTATATCTAACATTTAAATGAATTTTTTTTCTTTTTTAAAAATGTTTTTTTCTTTACATTTAAATTTATTTTTATGATTTCAAAAACTTGTTGCTTCTATTATCTACCTTATTTGGACCATTGGTCTTTGATAAGAAGATAGAAAAAAAAAAATTCATGGAAATCCAAGTTAGCCATATTCACACATTCTCTTCAAAGCATTCAAAACAGCCACCATTCTCCACCTATCACCACCACCCCAACCACCGTACAACGAGCGTCAAAGTCAATGCAGTCTCCGGCAGCGCACTACAGCTAATACAGTCGGGGACCGTAGTCCCCATTGTCCCAAAAGAAGCCGTAGCGGCCATCAACGAGCAAGGATACAAACTCCTGGACATCAGGCCAGAATGGGAGAGAGAGAAGGCATGTGTGCCGGGGTCGATGCATGTACCATTGTTTGTTCAAGACATGGATAATGGTCCATTAACATTGTTAAAGAAATGGGTTCATTTTGGTTATATTGGTTTATGGACTGGTCAGTATTTTACTATGATGAATCCCGAGTTTCTTGATCAAGTTGAGAAAATACTTCCTGATAAGAATGACAAGGTTCTTGTTGCTTGTGGAGAAGGTTTAAGGTAAACCGCGCGTTAATAGTTTATATGTTCAACCTTTAATCTGTTTAAGATAAATTAGATTTTTCGTACTCATAAAGCCGTGGATAATATAAAAATGCAGGCGTGGTCCTTCACTTTTTGAAGGTGCGGGGAACTTTTGAGTTCTTTTTCGTACTGAACAAAGTGAAATGACTAAATGTCACGTTCTTCACATTTCGAAAGTGCACTCATCATCTTGCCAGAAATTTTAAGTTAATTTTTCGTCCATGTCCAAGTGAAGACAAGTCATTAACTTTGAGCTTGAAACTTCCTCATGGACGGTGAGTGCACTTTTGAAATGTTGAGGATCGCCCATTCATTTTCACTATAACCACGGGAACGGAAAAATAAATTTACTCTATCTGGTTATTTAGGGGATGTTTAGGATTGTTCTATGAAAGTCAAAGTGACTATGCTTCAATGATATGAGATAATCATAGGGCTGAAGTAGAGAGTAACTTGATGTGCTTCTGTTGTTGTTTGATTAATTACTCGGTTTTGGATTAGCTACTTTGATTATCCAAAACTTAATTGTATGACATAAGCTACAAAACCAGATAATTATAATCACATAAACACTCAAAAGTAATTATGTACCATTTTAATACGCGATAACCAGATAAGCCCGTTGCAAAAACAATCCTAAAGTCTTTTTTTCTTTTCTTTTTTTGTATATTGAAGGTCGATGATGGCAACATCAAAACTATATAAAAACGGATATACAAACTTGGGATGGTTGGCTGGAGGGTTCAATCGTGCCATTGATGGAGATTTTCCGGAAGTTGAAGGACCTGAGAAGTTGCAGTATGCTACAATCGGAGGTGTATCTTATTACTTCCTTAAGGTCCTTCTTTTGTTACAAGCAGTGGGGAAAGATAACTAATTAACATGTTGTCTTTTAACTGTACAAGTCTGGATTGCCCCTTCACATTTTAATACATTTTGGGAGTTATTTTATAATCATGATACAATTCATTTCTTAACTAACACGGTAACACCTAATTTCACAATTCACGCATCATCGTCTTTCATTGAGATACAATTAGAAAATTTTACGTATAACTTACACATAATTTAACTCAATCTTAAAGGTGCACAATCCGGCAAAAACCTGAATCACTCATTGTATACAAACATATTTATATAAACACACATTGAATTGTATCATATATAGTTATAACTTACACAAATTGAATACGCATAAGAAGCTTCACAGAGTTGTATTTATCACCCTTTTGATCATGAAGGGACACAGCTCGAATCCCCGACCGTAGTTCTGATATAGGAAGACAAGTTTGGCCTCCAAAATCATCCTTCTCGGTCATGTCATATTCATGTACCTCGACACGAAGCATTGCAAGCTCAGGAACCGTCAATGGGAACTCAAATTCTTCATCCCATTTTGGTGTCCAGTCATCTTGTATGATCTTTGTTTTCTTCATCACTGAATCAGTTAGAACTCCAGCAATTCCAATCTGAAACAAATGTTTCACTTATTTGTTAGTGATTATCATAGTCGAAATATAGAAGACTCAAATGAGACTGAGAGTAAACCTTGACGTAGAAATCTGGTGGTGAATAAATGTCAAAATGTGACGATTTGAAGTCCAAATGCCATCCATCCCCCATATACACTTTCACCTACAAAACAGTATATTCATATCTATCATTAAACTCTAACTCACGAAAACAAATTAATAAATAATAAGAATCTCTAATACGTTTATCATACCTTGAGAGTCTTTTTGACAGGAAGTTTAGTCTTAGGATCAAAGAGCTTGTCATCGAGGCCGTTTTTAAGTAAGAACTCAGGTTTTTTCACATACCCGCAGCCTCCGTTAGCTCTGAACAATCCTTGCATTAACCACAGTAACCTCCCATGGGTCTATGAATATATATAGAAAATGTTTAGTTTTTACTACTGGTAGAAAATGGAAACTAGTTTGGTAACGGGTTAAACAGAATATATAAAATGGTCAAAATGCGTCCGAGTTGCGTCGGGTTGGCCACTTAAGTTTTTTATTTTTATTTTTAAATTTCTTAATGACCTACTAAATAATTGTACTATTTTCAAAATAATAACAAAAGGGCAAAAAACTGTTAGCATAGACAACAAAATGATCGAACCCGTTATGACCTCACACAAAAGATCTAAAGCACTTTTCATAAAGCAACCCGTACTGATTCGTTGTTTCGCTCAAAACAAAACAAAAAACATAACAAAACCCCATATGACCGCAGGTTTATATCCACTTGGGTCAAAATGAAGCGAGAAAGGAAACAAACCTGCATGTTAAATGCAACCATTTGAGCTCCATGAGTCCAACCAATTAATGGATTGTAGTTTGATGAGTCAACTCGTGAACCTTTTGGAAACACCCTCAACAAGTTCCTTTGGGTAAACCTTCAAGAAAACCAACCTTGGGCCACATTAACAACCATAGATGGAATAATCCATCCATTTTATTATAAATGGGTCAATTTGGGTTATGTTTTTGACACATCGAGAAAGAAAAGGTTTCTTTACCTGATGACATCTACTGCATGATTCTCAATGGCCTTTTCAAGTCGGGTTTCCCTGAGACTAATCCGCTTAGCCGCTGACGGATCATCATGTAGCCACTCTTTCACTCCTCCTTTTAGTTTCTTTGCTTTGATTCCAATCAGGTGCTTGTACTCGGGATCCACATTTTGTTTCACCGTCTCTTCCTCATACTGAAAATCTTCGTCATCCTGATCCTATAAAGTTAATATTTAAAATACAACATGGATGATATTTAGCCAGCAATACAACAAATAAGTAGAATGTATTGATTTGATGTAGTGAATGTGTATGATTACCAACCTCATCAAAGGATTTCCGTTTTTCAAGAGGGTCTAATAATTCTGCACCCCAAACATCGTCTTCGTAAGAAGTTTTCTTCTTCCCTAAGGTCTCGCCGTTTTCTGTCATGCTCTTGGTGGTGTCGAGATATTCTTTTGGTGGTTTTGTTGAGACAACAATTCGTTTCTTTAGGAATTCCGGGGAAGGAAAATCTATCATAGTAGTGTCTGCTCCAGAGGAATATAGGACATCACCATATGTTTCCGTCACCATCTGACAAAGCAATAGATATTAGGGTCATATGTCATAGTAAAGTATCAAAATTACAAATTTATCAAAAAACTGTCCGTCTATGGTTCTAAAAATCCTGCTTTAATTAAGATACGCAATATTTACTATTCATGTATCTAATTATACATGTTAAAATACTATTTAGACAATCGTGAACCATTTTTCAATGCAACATTGGTTGATATATATATATATTTGGTTACCTTGGCAACTTTGGCTTGAAGATCAGGAGTAAGGTGGTCTTCAAGAGTGAGTATGACAGGATAGTCGGATGCAACAAAAGCGTATTTCTTAATGGCTTCCAGGCACTGGTTTAATCTGACCGGTGCTGTTAGTGTCCTGCATTTTATGTCAATGATTTTAAGTACGTTTTTTTCTCAAAAACAATGTGCTGTAACCAATTTCTCCACATTGTAAAGTACAGATAAAAAATGACTTGGTCGGTTATTTGCTCAACTAGAAAATGGGTTATTTGCGCTATAATAGAAGAAATTACCCTCCATGTACAATATCAATATCATCTTTGGTGGAATTGGGCCACATGTCGAGTTCAATCACGCGAACGCCTCTTTTAAGGGCTCCAATGATTGGCTCAATGCTACAATCGCTGCTTATCTGGTTACCTGTTAGATATGAGTTGTGACCAGTGTATATGAAATAATGCGCCAATGGAGCCTCCATATCATGCATCACCTGCTTATGGAAAAATAAATATGGATTAAGCTTTCTGAAAAATCTTTAAATAGAGTTTATGAAAATAATATTACATGTTATGCTTAGTTTGATTAGTCCATGAAAGTAATATTACATATTATGCCTCGAAAATATATGAGTATGTTGATCTAGTTCTAACTTATTACCGAGTTAGTTTAAAACAATTAATTTTAGATACGTTGTCATTATATAAACTCTTAACTTGAAATCTTATTAGTTTTTTTTTTCATTTAACTTATTTGTGTTATAATATATTACTATTAAATTAGAGTGTGTTTGGTTGAAAATAAGGTTTCATAATGGATATAAATTTAAAAGAATTTATAAAAGAAAATTTATTAAGAAAGATTATTTTATTAATATAATGAAATTAAAATTAAAAACATTATTTAAAAAAGGAAGAAAACAGAGTTTTGAATAGTAGTGATCGTCATGTTTTTAATTTTGTGATCGTCGCAAATCGTTAATCATTGTACGAAACAAATTACAATGTTGTGAGCGTCGTGTCCTTTTCTACATTTAAAGTAGTGGTGTTACACTTTCGACGATTTTTATTTTTGATATTTTCAATTGGGTATTGAAATTATAAAGTTAAAATAAACTATGTCGTTTTGTGGTTTAAATGTTATTCAATGCTTGATTTATCTTATATTCATCAAGACAGAGATGATCCCAAAAATGCACGGGGTCATTGTTTATAATGAAGAATTTATTAAAACTTTATTCGATAGATGCCCAGTGATAAGAAAAAAAAACCTTATATTGTTGAAAGAAGCGATTAATGAAGAAAAAAAAATGTAAATAGATAAAAATTACTAAAGTTAGTTTAATAAATATGATTAAAATTATATAGATTTGAAGAATTTTTAACAAAACAACATAGTTTTTTTTTATGAGTTTCGCATATAAGCTTATATGTATAACAACCTCATATTCATTTTTCTATATATATATATATATATATATTAAATATCAAAAATAAAAAATGGTATATAATGTATAAATTATCTACATAAAAGAAATGATATTTTGACAACTTTTTTGTTTGTTTTTTGAACAATTTTAAAGCTCGTAAGTTTATTTAGATATGATTTTAACATCAAATATGACTTTGAAGACCTACAACCGTTACATGCTATATAATTAAATTAACCTCATGAAAAGAATTTACAAAAGTAATATGTGATAGTTCTAAAATCATATGTGATTTCAATGTATTACGTAAAATTTCAAAATTCATAAGTCAATAACACAAATGATTTTAACTTTAAATGTGAAATTTAAGACACAATAATATTATATGATGTTAATCTATACAGACCTGGAAAAACAATCGAATTTTGACGACTTTTTATTTTTTCGTTTTTGGACAATGTTGATATTTGTAAGGAAAAATCACATTTGATTTTAAAGCTAATAGTAAATTTTAAAACCTATATATGTTATATGATGTATATTCAACTAGAATCGAAAAGAAAAAAACACAAAAATCATAAAATCAAACTACTAAAATCACATGTGATTTTATAATATAAAATTTGCAAAACCTGGAAAAATGGCCAGAAAAAATTCCGTTAAATATATATCGAGTGGATGCTATATAAACAAGAAATAATGCTCGTTCTAATAGGGAAATTAATTCGTTTGTACATTTATGGTTTTTTAGATAAATAAGTTTTAAACAAAGATAAATAAGAGTGAGTTTTTGAAATAGATAAAGTTGTGATTGGTTCTTTTGATGTCAAAATTTTTAATGATATTTAATTATCTCAACCTTATTAGTAATCACAAAGGTGATTTAACATATAATTTTAATTTCAAAATCTAGAAACGTTATGTTATGTATAAAACTAGTCGTTAAAAAAACCTCTTACGAAATCACAATTGAAAATACTAAAATCTATTGACTATAAATCACAAATGAAATGTCGTAGAATTTCTTAACTTGTAGGACAATTTTCACAATTGATCTTAACTCCAAATATAAATTTTAAAAGGCTCTAATGTTAAATGAGTAATGACGACGTGCCCAATTTTCCGTTTTAGTATAAATGTTAAAACTCGTAAGCTAATACCACCTATGATATTAACATCGAATGGGAATTTAAAAATTCGAAAAATTTATATGACATATAATTCAATATTAACCAAAAAAAAAGAAAGAAAAAAAATCACATGCAAAGCTAATAAAATTATTTGTGACTTTGGTATAATTTTATGTAAATTTTTAAAACTGTCAAAATAATGCTAATTTTTTTTTTCGTTTATGAAAAAGATATGTAGTGGCTGTCCTATAACATATATATGTTTGGTTTATACAATAATTTCAACCCTATATATTATATACATATAATGAAAACCTATATTGTTGTCGATTGTTGTAACCCTAATTCTTTTATTATGTTTTTCCTATCTTTTAATTTCCTTTGACAATGACTATAAAACATTTCTATGTCGACATAACTTTTATATTGATTTCTCAACGTATTAATATTAAATATCCACAAATTGAAACCCACCCTCAAACTTATTATTCTTTGATTTACATAGACATTCAAAATTAAAAAATTACAAAATAGAAAAGACAGTCTTCTATGTTTTTCGGTTAATGATGGAGTGAATACTGTAAAAAATTATTTTTATATGTAATACTCCGTATAATTTATATAAAAAATTAGTCCATATACTTTGCGTTTTGCGTTTTATTAATGATGGAGTGAATACTGTAAAAATTATCCATATACTTTTTTTTATTTAAATATTGACCCTAATTTACTGTTGCTTGTCATAATACATGTATAATAATTATATTTCTTTTAACTGTAATTTTGATTTAAAGTGAATCTAGCAAGAAAAAGTTACATGAGACTTAACCAATCAAACCATGAATAATAAATGATAATATTTTGATGTTGACCCAAATAGTTATCAATTTTCATAGGCAATGACCATTCTCGACAATAATAGTTAGCTAACTCGATTGGATTATGAAATTTATAAGATCAAATTTAAAGGTTTGTGATCTTATAAGTATAAACTTATAACTTCAAACTATAAGCTAGTAGGCTATAAGCTGTTAAAATTGAGTTTATCGGTTTTTGAGGTTAATAGATAAGCTAATTAAAGCAATCGCTAGATCTAAGAATTCCGAAGTCCAGTTGAGAATTATTTTTAGGGGTATATGAAATCAACATGTTCATATCAAGAATCTAGAAGGCTTCATTTTTAATTTTTCAATTTATATCGACGGCCCAAAATTAGAAAATATCTATTGTGGTCCCAAAGTTCAATGTTTTAGACCAAGATTCTAACGTACATCCTATGATTGACAAAATTGTTAGCTAAACCGATTAACAATCTATCTGTGTAAAAATGGATTTTATGATAACCAATTTAAGCATAGCTTTATAAAAGTTACCTAATTAGTTGAAGTTCTAAAATAACTTATTCCTTATGATTATGATTATGATAATAATTAATTGTAATGATACAAATTGGGTTTATAAAAAATGATTACTTTATATATATATATATATATATATATATATATATATATATATATATATTCGAAATGTTATTAATACTTAACATACATTTAATGAAAACAATTTAAAAGAAATAATATAATCAACTTTATTTGAATTGTCATTGTCATTTCATATATTATAGACTACAAGTGGAAATGGTTTTTAAATGTATGTTGTACCTCTATAATCAGTTCCACTTTTAACTCATTCTATCTTTTTAACATTTTATTCTTTTTACCCTAAAATGTTTGATTAAGGCTGGTGTCAATAAAATAAAAGCTAAGGTGAAGAACTTTAACTAACTATCGCGTATTCCACCATCATAACCCACATCCTTCGCTCTATATCTTGTATCGGTTTTCAATTTTTCATTAGGGTAATTGAATCCGGGTTTTGGTTTTCGATTTCGATTAGGTGTGTGTTGCTTAAGAAAAAAGATTCAATAAAGAAAAGTCAATTAGTTGATGAAATCAAACTAAACACTAAGTTCAAATCTGTTTTTAGACTAAATACCACCTAAATTATCTTGTTACTATTAGATATTCATCGACGTAAAAGTAAAAGATCCAACAACACAATCTTGACGATTCACATCAAATGGGACCGAAATAGCATAAAGAATAACATAATTATTGCACACATGACACATCTAGCTCTAATTCGCTTTTATTATTGAAAAAAGTTTTGTCGAATGAAGAATCTCATCATCACGTATAGTCTAATTTTCAACCACCGTCCCCCCACGCAGTCCCTCTCCCATTGCCCTTCTTTTGTTTGATTAGTAAGTATAACTACAAAACCAAATACTACGTATTTATTTATTTATATACATTCATGAAATATCACAATTTTCATTTTTTATTTATTTTTTGATTAGTAAATCCCTCTTCTGAGCTTAAAGTTGTGGATGAGTTTTTTTTTCTACCACAAAAAAGGTTTCGTTGTACCGCGTGGGTAACACTGTCGTTAAGAGCATCTGGAATGCATCTTTATAGCGCAACTTTATAGTGACATGGAGAAGGATATGATGTGACATGTAATTATATGAAACTTTATTATTTTAGTAAGTTTATATCTTCAAGTTCATAGAAAGAGTTGAAAGTTCATATATATAATTCAAAGAGATCAAAAATATATAAGATGCACTACTACTTTAATTACGTATCCTCTAATAATAATTATCAACCTAATATAATGAATAACGTTATATATATATATATATGTATAATGTATCAATCTAATTGAACATACACCTAGTTCATTCAACTATTTGTTTTTCTAGAAATATCTAGTTCCGATATTTATTGGAGTAGTGTTTCCCTCTGTGTTTATAAGTTACGATTTTTGATACATGAATTATTTTCCATATTTTAAAATACATTGTCATGAGAGTAGACTAATTTATGGGTGTTAGTGTTAGGTACATGTTCCTGTCGGTACTAATGCACCGTAACGATATTGATTTTGAACTCTTTGACATCGGCAATAATCAAATAGACAATGTTATTATACTTGTTTGTCGACAATTTTTATTAACTTTAACCTTCATAGAAACTTCTCTCTTTTTGGTTTTAATTATATAGTAGTTATTCTGTTAGTGCATGCATGGTAGTTATAATATTTTCTGAATATAATTAAAAAAGAAATACTTTCTATTTTAATAATACTTCAAACTACAACACTTGAATAAAATAAAGTTTAGTAAAAAGTTAACTATTTCTCACACAACAACTATTAAAAGTAAGTAACTCACGTATAATATAGAGATAAAATGGAAAACGTAGTAAAAAATTCTTCATCAATTATACCTATTTTGGAGCGGAGTTTAAATGAATCAAAAGTTAAATATTTTTTTTCCCTTCATATAATCAATAAAAACTCAAACATGAATGCTAAAGAGAAACATGATAATAATCAGGGTTCAGGGTTTACCTTGGGAGGAAAATGTACAGGAGGATTAGAGTCACCAAACAAGTATCGAAAAAATCCATCGAGGTTAAACACTCTCCTATGAAAAATCAGTAGGTGCTTGACCTCTTTGATGGTAGCATCGATAACAGCCTGGACTTCCTCCATGGTCACTTTATCGTCTCCTTGTACCTCCACCATGAACCGCTGCAAATGCTCTGCGGTCATGACGCCATTCTCTGAATAATGTGTGAAGAGACTCTTGATATCAGCAGGGGGTCCAACTTCCCCAAGCTTGAACCGTCGCCTGAAACACCAACAAACTCTGAATGATTGCTTCGACATGTTCAGTATGAGATCGAGTGTGAAATTGTGTTTTGTTGTGAGAGAGTATATAGGACTAAAAAGAGTCCTTGGATAAACTCAAAGTAGAAAATGACTTGCATATAATATCTTTGGGTTTTGTTAAAAAGAATAAAATATCTACGGGCTCGATATGAAATTATTTTCAACGGTTTTAACAATAACAATTTATGGGTTATCTACTTATCTTTAACAAGCATTTTTTTTCTACCCAAATTTTCATGTCCTTTTCAAATTTGGACATGATGCGGTCGCCCCTCCACTCCTCTTTATGAGTAGGGCCTGATTACTGATTAGCATGTAAGTGTAAAGTTAGGGTATATTAATAACTAAATATATAATGTTAGGGGTCAATTCTGAAATCTGTAAACCAGTTACGAATGATAAGAGATAGTTTCTGAAATCTGAAAATAGAATCATTAAGACTATTTGAAAAATAAACTTGTACAAATGTCTAAATATGTTTTTTTTTTTCTATTATTATTTTTCATGCCATTAAACTAGCTAATTTTCCTATGTTCATTATGTTATTATTAATAATGTTATTACTATTAGTATTAATTATCTTAAAAATTCTTCGTAACCTTCTATTATTTATGGAAACGTAAAAGATTGGGATTAAAAAATGTTGGAATTATAACTTCTTTTGCAAACTCGATCATTTTACCTAACACTTTATGAAGAACTTTGTGAATTGTTTGTGATGAATGTAGAAATCTACGCTTCACAACCTCAAAATGTTGATTATTTCCTATAAAAAGCAAAAAGATAGTCATTTTCTTAAAACTTCCTATCATTGCCTGCCAATAAATCCACAGTGTATTGATGGCCGAACATTGCATATGTATTATCCCACTTTCTATTAAAATCTCACGGTTAAAAGTAGCGAATATACAAATATATAACAATAAGGAGTACAAACTTCTGGTTGTTTCCTATGATTCAACTTGTTACAAATAAGTTATAGTTAAAATGATACTTTATGTAGTTTCAAATGATTAATGTCAATTATGAATAAATGCCATATTAAAGTAGGCAAATCCAACAAAAATAATGAAAATAACTTGTTCTTAACAAAAATACTGGAGTAGTTTAAATAAAGACAAAAATAATAACTCGACTTTATAATAAAATAAAAGCTAAAATAAAAATAAAAAACATGTTAAGCGAAATACTAGATCAAATAAAACTTAATTAATTATTAATCCAAACCTGGCTAAATAAAGTTCTAGATAAGTGTTGAATAATTAATTATTGATATAACGAAAGAAGAAGAAAGTGTTTTGAGTTTTATCAACATAATAAGAGGAATTCAGAAATTGTCAAAGTTTTACCGAATAGGTGGATTTTTAGAAAATTTTAGAGGTCAAAGGAGTAAAAAAACAAAACCACTTATTGACAAAAAGTCTAACCGTTTTAGACAAAAGTATCTAATTAAGAACTTATTTAAAAAAACAAATGAGCCCTTACACTTTCCATATAATTACTTCAGAACCCCTATACTATTAGGGGTAGTGAAAAATCGATCTGACTCGAACCCGAACTGATACGAACCCATATAAGCATTTTAGGTTCGGGTTTAAACGGGTTGTATGTGTATTTCGGGTATCTCGGGTTGACCCGATTAACCCGGTTCATTAATAGGGTCGGATATCGAGTTAAATACTTTCAGAAGATCGGGTTTCGGGTTAACCCGATTAACCCGAAAATATTCAAATGAAGGCTATTAAAAAGAAACTCATGGCCAACCAGTTAATTAAAAAAACAAACCTAAACAATATTTTTTGAAAACCAAAATAAACTCTTAGGGTGTGTCACACCCCGCTTAGAGCGGAAACACGGAGCGTTCCAGTTAAAGATATCAAGAGTCAAGGATTACAACATACAACCATAAACAAAACATCGAATCATATTAATCATGCCTCAAAGTTTACAAATACAATACATAGTCAAAGTAAACTGAATGTCGAATACATAATACAATACAAATGTCAATACGCGGATCATACAGGAATTACATCAAGCAAAACAAATTCCAAATACAACAAATAT
This sequence comes from Senecio squalidus, assembly GCA_910822075.1. NCBI lineage: Eukaryota > Viridiplantae > Streptophyta > Magnoliopsida > Asterales > Asteraceae > Senecio > Senecio squalidus. The sequence goes on from CAJVGC010000508.1 coordinate 21,490,843, forward strand.
ATGATCCCAAAATGTGCAAGGCATGATCAACTAAAATCCTCAAACTCCTGAAAAAGCGTTAAAACGACATCAACACAATGTTGGTGAATTATTCGCAATATTTATAGTAAAAGTTGACCCATTAAAAGATTTAATAAACATGACAAGTCTCAAAATAGCATATCTTGATTTATAACCAAAGTGCGAGTATAGATACCTAGATTAAGCATACACTGAACCTGACCAACTGTATCCCCTATCCTAAGGTGATGTCAAACCAAAGGCAACAACAACATACGGCCATAACATCCACTCATAGGTACGGCCTATCGGGCAATGAGGGTGGGTCAAACCCATATAGATCTATATATATGCAACCGTGGGCAAAAGCTAACAAGTGTATAAGGGGGGCTTACCCAAGCCTAATGACATCTAATCTGAGGTGATACTAATCCACTAGGTAAACAAGATATACATACATTTGACAATTTAAAATACGTTTTCCAGCCCAAAAATAGTAAAAGAATAGGGCTACGAATAACTCACAAAATAAGCTCGCCAAGATATCGGGTATATAATCAATAAGGAGCTAGAACTCCGCCGCCTAAGTGCCCTAAACAACATAACATAGTCTAAGTATCTCAATAACATAGTACGGTTTACCCTTGTCGGTTAAGTTTATTATTTAAGGTTTATTAAAGTATTCCAACGATCTCCAAGTCGTGTCGTGATGACGGATCCAGGTGACGATGTTCCGCGTCGATAGGGACGGTAGGAAAATATCGATAATTTCACATCATAAAGACTATTAGAAGGGAATAACATTCCGAGCCCCAAAGAATGACTACCAGGAATATCAGTTGAAAGGAATACTGTTACCAAAGTTTATTGAGATCGACCAAAGTCAACGTCAAAATGTTGACTTGGTCAAAATCAAAGATGTTGACTTGGTCAAAGTCAAAGTCAACAATTGGAAGGAAAAGTCAAAATTAGGAATGTTGATTTAGATTAGTCAAAAGTCAACGATTTTGAAGAAAGAGTCAAAGTCAACGATTTTTATAGAATGGAAATCAACTTTGACACTTTAAGAGTAAAAAGACTTTTATTTCAAATTAATATAGTAAAAAGTTTTAGAACGGTTTTTAATGATTTTGACGTAAAAAGTAAGTAAGACGTTTGTTTTAATTAAATTTGATAACGTTTAAGATTGCGGTAGTGTCTTTGAGTCCAAAGACGTTATTTTGACGTTATATAATACATTTATACATAATAGATTACTTATATATACGTTTAAAGTTGATTAAGAGTGTGAAATATGCTAAGGGCCTTTGCTGAATATTTAACAAAAAACTGAATTTTGAGGAACAGACCCCGGTGCTGCGCACCAAGGGTTTGGTGCTAAGCACTGGGCCATTTCCAAAATTATAAAATTTACGTTTTAGTCGAGAACTGATTCGTTTGACGTTTTATGGTAAAAAGGTAAACTATCTGAAAGTTAAATTAGGTTCAAATAACATTTACCAAGTGTCATATATGTTTACGTGTGTAGTTTTACATATTATAAGCATAAATAAGTTATTTTCGGTTAATAACACATTTTAACATATTTTACATGTTTTAAGTCCATAACTCTCAAGAGCAAAAGGTGTTGGTCTAATATGTTAACCTAACCATTTTTACAAGGCTTTACCGAAATATAAAGATGAAAGGAAGTAGGTTAGAGATTATGAATGTTTTACCGATTTCACCCGCAAGACGTGTAGATAATAGAGGCTTGCAAGGGTTTGAAGAGAGACTTGATGATGGTGGTGAGGAGGTAATCAACTCCAAAACACAAAAATGTCCATCAATTAGTAAGGAAGTCTCAAGGAAAGAAAATAGAAGTTTTCGGAGGATTTACTTACCAATTTTTAAGATGATGTTTTCACCGAAAAGTCACTAAGCTTCAAAGGTAGTGGAAGGATTTCGGGAAAGCAAGGACTTCCATTTAAATCATAAAAAAGAATATGTGTTAGAGGTTTCCAAATAGAAAGGTAATAGAGAAAGTTGGGAGAGTTTCCTTACCAAAATCAAAAGTGACGTTTTTCCAACCAAAAGTCACCGAAACTCCTTGAACCCAAGATGGAATCGAAGTAATTGCTTGGTAAGACAAAGGAAACAAGATTATGAGTTAGAAACTCCAAGTCAAGTGGAAGAAAAGAGAAGAAAATGAAGGAAAATCTTAAGAAATACTTACCGAAATGTGTAGACTTGAAGGGTGGTTGCAAGAGATGATTTCTCTAACTTGATTACTTTGGATTCTCACTTCATTTGTGGGGTTTTTGTGGTCTTATTTCTCTGGAAAACTGAGAGAGAATAAGTGTTTTGAATGAAATGAGAATGAGAGAAAAGTTAACAAAAGTGTTTGATGTAAAACTTGATTTTAGGAAACATAGAGAACACAAACCTTCTCTAGATTTACAAACTCACTTATCATACCCATTTAGGGCAAATTACAGCAGGAATCACGTGAAAAGGAAGTTTGGAATCTCAAGAATTTGACTCAAAAAGTCGAATTGGAATTTAGCCAAAATGGGGGGTGGTGCTGCGCACCGTGGCCCTTTGTGGTCAATTCCGTTATCTTTTCGTTAAAGAATCAGATTTGTAACAGATTCCGTTAGTTCTCCGTTAAAGGACTAACTTTGTAATAGAATAAGTTAGAGGACTAATTTGTAATGAAATTTCGAAATATGATTTTCTTAACCGACTTTCATGGCGTAAACACACTACTTAAATAACGTGAGCATACTAACTATTAGGCACTTAGGTGATTCTAAAGCTTCCGTCTCGAGAGACCAAGTAAATAAAACACATAACCCGACTCATATGCAATAAACGTGAGTAAAAATAAAGCGAAATACGAGGGTCCAAATCATTGCGAATAAAAAGAGTAATAAACAATAAATGGAAAATACCTCGAAAAAACGGATTGTTACAGCCTCCCCCAGTAAAAAGAATTTCGTCCTCGAAATGACTACTGATCACTGCCACTGGTAAATAGATGGGGATACTTCTTCTGCATCTCGTCCTCTCGCTCCCAAGTAAACTCAGCTCCAATCTTCGAGTTCCATCGGACCTTCACTATCGGAATTCGACTCCGCCGTAAGCGTTTGACATCTCGGTCAACAATCTCCACCAGTTCCTCTATCACATGAAGCGAGTCATCCAAACGTAGTTTCTCCAGTGATACAATCAAAGTCTCGTCAGCAAGGCACTTCTTGAGATGCGATACATGAAATACATTGTGCACACCGCACAAGTCAGGTGGCAACTCAAGACGGTAAGCCACTAGACCAACACGAGCCAAAATCCTGAAAGATCCTGTAAAACATGGACTCAACTTGCTGCGCTTCTCGAATCGGAACACACCCTTCCACGGAGAAACTTTCAACAACACCATATTCCCGACCTGAAACTCCAAAGGTCTCCGACAAATATCTGCATACTTCTTCTGACGGTCTCTAGCGGGTATCAGACGATCCTTGATCCTGAAGATCTTATCAGTCGTCTCCTGGATCAACTCAGGACCGGTAAGCTGGCTATCTCCTATCTTGGCCCAACAAATCGGAGATCTACACTTCCTCCCGTAAAGAGCCTCAAATGGTGCACAGTTGATGCTGGAGTGGTAACTATTATTATACGAGAACTCGACTAATGGTAAGTGTCGATCCCAACTCCCACAAAAATCCAACGCACACGCTCGAAGCATATCCTCCAATGTCTGAATAGTGCGCTCACTCTGACCATCTGTCTGTGGATGATAAGCCGTACTCATATCCAATCTAGTACCCAAAGCTCGCTGTAAAGACTGCCAAAACCTCGAAGTAAATCGTGCATCACGGTCTGAAATAACTGATACTGGAATTCCATGTCTAGCCACAATCTCGTCGATGTACAATCTAGATAATTTCTCTACTCGGTAATCTTCTCGAATAGGAAGAAAGTGCGCTGTCTTAGTCAGCCGATCGACGATAACCCAGATAGTATCATAACCTCCTGTAGATCTAGGAAGCTTCGTAACAAAATCCATCGTGATCCTTTCCCACTTCCACTGTGGGATCTCGGGCTGCCGAAGAAGGCCGTAAGGCTTTTGATTCTGAGCCTTGACCTTTGAACACGTCAAACACTTGCCCACATACTCGGCAATCGCCCGCTTCATACCAGGCCACCAATAGAACTCCTTCAGGTCATGGTACATCTTATCCGCTCCAGGATGAACGGAATAATTAGACTTATGACCCTCATCCAAAATCAATTGCCTAAGACTAACGGGAACCCAAATACGATCCAAGAAATACAACACCCCGTCGTCCTTCGACTCCAACTGTCTCGCTAAACTGAATAGTCCCTCATCCTTGAGGCGATTCTCGGTGAGAGGCTCCTGTTGAGCCTGAATAATACGAGCCTTCAAGCTCGACTGAAAAGAAACCATCATAGCGTGAACTTTCACCGGCTTAACCGACTCCTTGCGACTCAACGCATCGGTTACAACATTCGTCTTACCCGGATGGTAGCGAATCTCACAATCATAATCGTTAAGCAATCCACTCACCGACATTCCCTCATCTTCAACATCTTTTGATCAAAGATGTGCTGTAACGACTTATGATCGGTAAATACGGTGCTCTTGGTACCGTAAAGATAGTGACGCTAGATCTTCAAAGCAAAAACTACTGCGTCCAACTCTAGATCGCGTGTCGTGTAATTCTGTTCAAGAATCTTCAACTGACGAGAAGCATAGGCAATCACTTTCCCATTTTGCAATAGTACTCAACCGTTTCCCTTATGCAAAACGTCGAAATATACCACAAAATTATCGGTACCCTCGGGAAGACTCAATAGGAGCATTACACAACCGCTTCTTCAGTAACTGAAAAATCCTGCTCCTGCTTTACACCCCAAACAAACTCCTCACTCTTCTGGGCCGATTTCGTCATAGGCGAGGCTATCTCCGAGAAATGTTCGATGAAACGACGATTGTAACCTGCCAGACCCAAGAATGACCGGATCTCGGTGGGTGTCTTCGGAGCGAATCAAATCTTTGACGGCTTCAATCTTGGCAGGATCGACTTGAATACTCTTCTTGCTAACCACGTGGCCAAGAAACTGAACCGCGGATAACCACAACTCGCATTTTGAGAATCTTGCGTAAAGTTTCTCCTGTCTAAGCAACTCTAACACTAATCTCAAATGCTCCTCGTGCTCTTCCCAGCTACGAGAATATATCAGAATGTCGTCGATGAAAACGATCACGAACTTGTCGAGGTAAGGACGACATATACGGTTCATCATGTTCATGAAAGCTGCAGGCGCATTCGTAAGACCGAAAGGCATGACCAAAAACTCGAAGTGGTCGTACGCGTCCTGAAGGCGGTCTTCGGAATGTCCTCCTCCTGCACTCTCAACTGATGATATCTGGATCGTAAGTCAATCTTCGAGAAGAAACATGAACCCTGAAACTGGTCGAACAAATCATCTATACGTGGCAAGGGATACCGATTCTTCACTTAGTCGATACCCAACCTCATAGATCCAACCTTCTTCTTCACGAAGAGTACCGGCGCGCCCCAAGGAGAGAAACTCGGTCTAACAAAGCCTTTATCCACCAACTCCTGAATTTGCTTCGATAGCTCTAACATCTCCGAAGGTGCTAACCGATAAGGAGCCTTCGCCACTGGCGCTGCTCCGTGAACCAAGTCTATACGAAACTCTACCTGTCTACTAGGGGGTAAAGCAGGTAAGTCCTCTGGAAATACATCGGGAAGGTCACGAACCACCGGCTTCTCCTCAATCTTTTCCGTGGAGTCTCTCTTCACAAGGTGTGCAAGAAAGAGGGTGCAATCCCGTTTGATGTACTCCCGAACCTTCAAACACGAAACGATCTTATGGCGCTTCCCCGCCTTATTCCCCTGAACTAAAAACGGTCCACCAACTGGTAACGGAATTCGAATCATCTTCTCGAAACATACGATCTCTGCACGGTGTGTTGCTAACCAATCCATACTGATAATAACGTTGAAGCTACCCAACGTAATCGGAATCAAGTCGATAGGAAAAAAAAGTGATCGTCGAAACTAACATTATAGGCAGAAAGTACTTCAGTAGCAGGAAAAACTCACCATCGGCTAACTCTATCTCGAAGGAAGACACTATCAGTCTAGAAGTACGAGCAATCACAGTCTTAACTCATTAGATATAAAATTCTTCGAATGACGGTCTAAAGTCTGGAGTCGAACCTCTCGGAATCGCAATAGTAGGACAAATTCGTCTCGTCGACTTCCTTGTAGATAGGAGTTTTCTTCGGTTCCAATGCGAAAGAGACGTAAAAAGAAGACGAAAGTTTTCTTCGGTTCCAACGCGAAAGAGACGCAAGTTTTCTTCGGTTCCAACGCGAAAGAGACGTAAAAATAAGACGAAAATAAAGGAAGAGAAAAGGGAAGTGCGCAACACTAAGAGAATTAAGGCCAATCATTAAAATTAAAATAGAATAAATACATGCTGAACTTAGATAAGAAAAGTACCCGGAACGACGCGAGGATCCTGTTCAGCCTCCTGAGCTCCAATAACAGGTGCTCTACCACGGGGATCCAAATCGGACGATGTACCAGCACCAACTGTAACCAACTCGGGACAACTGCTCCTAAGATGTTCGGCAGAACCACACTCTTAACATTTGCCCTTGTAGGACATACAAAACCAAAATGTGTGTCCTAGCTTCTTACACTTAAAGCACTTCCAACAAGTCACCTCCTTGGCATGTTTGTTACGACACCGATCACATTGCTGATACGTACTCCGGATTTCTGGAGTCACCACGTGACGAGCATTCTGCCTCCTAGACTTCTTCCGCGATTTACCATGACGGGAGCTACCACTTCGTTTCTTTCTGGAATTCTGCTTAACTTCAACTGACGGTACCTCACCATCGCTATTCTGCATTGTGCTATCCCTGATCTGGGCGACAATAGCGGGTATCAAAGCTGTCAACTGCTCGGCGATGAGCTGACCGATATCTGTCGTCATATCCGTTTCCTCATCACTGACTTCCACACTCGGAGTCGTATTACAAATTCTCGCGCTCGGACGACCATGTCTCGCTGACCATCTCGTCGCTGTCGTCTTCACAGGCGACATCGTTCTGAAACTAAAAAGAAAGCACCCGATAAGCAAAATGTGCGCAACACGAAAAATAAGGCCAAGTGCCAAAAATAACAAAAGCGAAAATAAGAACATAAGGCAAAATGGTGCACACATAGCAAATCAGAGAAAATCGATTTGAAAAGCCTACGGTCATAGTCCAAGTGATTTCCTTCATAAAATCACTCGGTTCGCGATAACCATTGGCTCTGATACCAATTTCCGTCACACCCCGCTTAGAGCGGAAACACGGAGCGTTCCAGTTAAAGATATCAAGAGTCAAGGATTACAACATACAACCATAAAAAAAACATCGAATCATATTAATCATGCCTCAAAGTTTACAAATACAATACATAGTCAAAGTAAACTGAATGTCGAATACAAAATACAATACAAATGTCAATACGCAGATCATACAGGAATTACATCAAGCAAAAAAAATTCCAAATACAACAAATATATGATCCCAAAATGTGCAAGGCATGATCAACTAAAATCCTCAAACTCCTGAAAAAGCGTTAAAACGACATCAACACAATGTTGGTGAATTATTCGCAATATTTATAGTAAAAGTTGACCCATTAAAAGATTTAATAAACATGACAAGTCTCAAAATAGCATATCTTGATTTATAACCAAAGTGCGAGTATAGATACCTAGATTAAGCATATACTGAACCTGACCAACTGTATCCCCTATCCTAAGGTGATGTCAAACCAAAGGCAACAACAACATACGGCCATAACATCCACTCATAGGTACGGCCTATCGAGCAATGAGGGTGGGTCAAACCCATATAGATCTATATATATGCAACCGTGGGCAAAAGCTAACAAGTGTATAAGGGGGGCTTACCCAAGCCTAATGACATCTAATCTGAGGTGATAGGTAAACAAGATATACATACATTTGACAATTTAAAATACGCTTTCCAGCCCAAAAATAGTAAAAGAATAGGGCTACGAATAACTCACAAAATAAGATCGGCAAGATATCGGGTATATAATCAATAAGGAGCTAGAACTCCGCCGCCTAAGTGCCCTAAACAACATAACATAGTCTAAGTATCTCAATAACATAGTACGATTTAGCCTTGTCGGTTAAGTTTATTATTTAAGGTTTATTAAAGTATTCCAACGATCTCCAAGTCGTGTCGTGATGACGGATCCAGGTGACGATGTTCCGCGTCGATAGGGACAGTAGGAAAATATCGATAATTTCACGTCATAAAGACTATTAGAAGGGAATAACATTCTGAGCCCCAAAGAATGACTACCATGAATATCAGTTGAAAGGAATACTGTTACCAAAGTTTATTGAGATCGACCAAAGTCAACGTCAAAATGTTGACTTGGTCAAAGTCAAAGATGTTGACTTGGTCAAAGTCAAAGATGTTGACTTGGTCAAAGTCAAAGTCAACAATTGGAAAGAAAAGTCAAAATTAGGGATGTTGATTTAGATTAGTCAAAAGTCAACGATTTTGAAGAAAAAGTCAAAGTCAACGATTTTTATAGAATGGAAATCAACTTTGACACTTTAAGAGTAAAAAGACTTTTATTTCAAATTAATATAATAAAAAGTTTTAGAACGGTTTTAAATGATTTTGACGTAAAAAGTAAGTAAGACGTTTGTTTTAATTAAATTTGAAAACGTTTAAGATTGTGGTAGTGTCTTTGAGTCCAAAGACGTTATTTTGACGTTATATAATACATTTATACATAATAGATTACTTATATATACGTTTAAAGTTGATTAAGAGTGTGAAATATGCTAAGGGCCTTTGCTGAATATTTAACAAAAAACTGAATTTTGAGGAACAGACCCCCGGTGCTGCGCACCAAGGGTTTGGTGCTAAGCACTGGGCCATTTCCAAATTTATAAAATTTACATTTTAGTCGAGAACTGATTCGTTTGACGTTTTATGGTAAAAAGGTAAACTGTCCGAAAGTTAAATTAGGTTCAAATAAAATTTACCAAGTGTCATATATGTTTACGTGTGTAGTTTTACATATTATAAGCATAAATAAGTTATTTTCGGTTAATAACACATTTTAACATATTTTACATGTTTTAAGTCCATAACTCTCAAGAGCAAAAGGTGTTGGTCTAATATGTTAACCTAACCATTTTTACAAGGCTTTACCGAAATATAAAGATGAAAGGAAGTAGGTTAGAGATTATGAATGTTTTACCGATTTCACCCGCAAGACGTGTAGATAATAGAGGCTTGCAAGGGTTTGAAGAGAGACTTGATGATGGTGGTGAGGAGGTAATCAACTCCAAAACACAAAAATGTCCATCAATTAGTAAGGAAGTCTCAAGGAAAGAAAATAGAAGTTTTCGGAGGATTTACTTACCAATTGTTAAGATGATGTTTTCACCGAAAAGTCACTAAGCTTCAAAGGTAGTGGAAGGATTTCGGGAAAGCAAGGACTTCCATTTAAATCATAAAAAAGAATATGTGTTAGAGGTTTCCAAATAGAAAGGTAATAGAGAAAGTTTGGAGAGTTTCCTTACCAAAATCAAAAGTGACGTTTTTCCAACCAAAAGTCACTGAAACTCCTTGAACCCAAGATGGAATCGAAGTAATTGCTTGGTAAGACAAAGGAAACAAGATTATGATTTAGAAACTCCAAGTCAAGTGGAAGAAAAGAGAAGAAAATGAAGGAAAATCTTAAGAAATACTTACCGAAATGTGTAGACTTGAAGGGTGGTTGCAAGAGATGATTTCTCTAACTTGATTACTATGGATTCTCACTTCATTTGTGGGGTTTTTGTGGTCTTATTTCTCTGGAAAATTGAGAGAGAATAAGTGTTTTGAATGAAATGAGAATGAGAGAAAAGTTAACAAAAGTGTTTGATGTAAAACTTGATTTTTGGCAACATAGAGAAAACAAACCTTCTCTAGATCCACAAACTCACTTATCACACCCATTTAGGGCAAGTTACAGCAGGAATCACGTGAAAAGGAAGTTTGGAATCTCAAGAATTTGACTCAAAAAGTCGAATTGGAATTTAGCCAAAATGGGGGGTGGTGCTGCCACCAAGGGAGTGGTGCTGCGCACCGTGGCCCTTTGTGGTCAATTCCGTTATCTTTTCGTTAAAGGATCAGATTTGTAACAGATTCCGTTAGTTCTCCGTTAAAGGACTAACTTTGTAATAGAATAAGTTAGAGGACTAACTTTGTAATGAAATTTCGAAATATGATTTTCTTAACCGACTTTCATGGCGTAAACACACTACTTAAATAACGTGAGCATACTAACTATTAGGCACTTAGGTGATTTAAAGCTTCCGTCTCGAGAGACCAAGTAAATAAAACACATGACCCGACTCAAATGCAATAAAAGTGAGTAAAAATAAAGCGAAATACGAGGGTCCAAATCATTGCGAATAAAAAGAGTAATAAACAATAAATGAAAAATATCTCGAAAAGACGGATTGTCACAGGGTGCGTTTAGTTGAAGAAAACTATCAGTGTTTTCTAGAAAAATTTTCAAAGAAAACTGTGACAACCGTCAAAACATAGATCGGGAACGCTAACTTATGACCTCGATACGAATATTTGATACTAGCTATAACTAACTTTATGTGTTATGTGGTTACGTAGAAATAACTCGTTAAGCTAAGCTCGATGTAACTCACGCAAAACTTTTAACGTAGGCTTACGTTACTTAAACTTTTAAACATGTGTGTCTCGGAATCGAAGCCGGAAATCGGAATCAAATCATTAAATGAATCCTAATACCAAGAAAACATATAATGAACTTGCCTAAGTTCATAGCAAAACAATCTTAAACTCCAAACGATCGCAAATGCTTAACAATTACGCAAACGAAAAACGAACAAAATCCAAAAAAGGGATTGACTGCGCCGCACTGGGCTGGGTGCGACGCAGTCCAAGCACCGGGACAGCCAGTTTTTGTTGAATGTTGAGTCACAATCTGCATGTATTATACACATGCCACATACCTATAAACGTGTCAAGAGGTTAAAGTTGCAGAACATGAGTCATCTTAGGCCTTTTGTACAAGTCTAGAACCATTCTAACATCAAACTCTTTTTACAAAAAGAGTAACAATTTCATTCTCTCCATTACTCCTTGCACAAACTCAAACACACATTCATTTTCCAAGTTAACTCTCTCAAACTCCCACAAGTTCCAGCAACTTTACAAGCAAAAACATCTCTAAATACCACATCAAAAACCATAAAAACGTTTATAATCAAGAAGGAAGCAAGTAAATTTCACTTGGGTCAAGGAAAAACGATTTTCTACATTTTGGGGCTAAAAACACCAAGGGAACACTTCAATCTCTTCCAAATCATCATCCATTCGGTATAACTCTTTTAAATCTTCTGTTTATACAAGTTTAACCCATTGCATGTATAATCAAACAACTAAAAACAAGTTTTTATGAAGATCTATAACCATTTATGAACAAAAACGGGTTTTGATAAAAGCTATATTAAATCCTTGTAATTATGGATGAAAATCTAAACTAAACTTATATTATAAAAGGTTTTACTATTTCTAGCCATTGCATGTCGGAATCTAACTCAAAAATAACAAATTTCACCCAAAAACGATTTTTGACAAAACTGCTCTGTCTCGCGACCGCGCCACGGTGCCTCCACCGCGAGGCGGTCGTGGTGAAACCATGACCGCGGCGCAGTGCCTCCACCGCGAGGCGGTCGTGTTGCAGACTTGTTTCAAAACCGTATTTAAACCATTATTGAGCGTAACTTTAAACTTGTCGTTTTGAGATTATATATAAAACTGATGTTCATGAAATACAACCTATAATAGAGTAACTTATTCAACATATAATCCCTATCTTGTTTTTATAAGTTAAAGATTATTGCGATGACGTTTGTAAGCGGGAAAGTGTTAAAAATTGGATTTAGAAACTATAGCGCGGAAGCGCTGCCCGATTTTAGTAAAACCAAATACAAGCACTTTATAACATAAGCATTTCGTTGACTAACGATGGTATAAACTAATAAATAATATTACTTACGCCAAAACTTGTTATAAAATAGGATTCCGTGATTCCGAGCACCTTTCGAGCTTTTCCGAGCACGCTACGATCTTCGCAAACAGTGAGTTACAAACCCCTACTCTTTTAAACGCTTTTAATACTTTTTGGGGTGAAATGCGAGTCTTAGGCTTAACTATATTTAAGCTGAAAAACGCTTTACTACTTGAATGCTAAACGAAAGCTATTTGATACTCGAAAACTATCGTGAAACGCTTTGTTACTCGAAAACTACTGTGAAACGCTTTGTTACTCGAAAACTATTGTGAAACGCTTTAATACTAGAATACTTTTGTGAAACGCTTTGATACTCGAAAACTATTATGAAAACGATTTGATACTCAATGCTATTACGAAAACACTTATGTATTTTGAATGCTACTATGAAATGCTTTGATAACGAATACTAAAACGAATAACTATTTTGCCGGCATTGTTGAGGGTTTTGCCAACAATGCCGAGGACACGAAAGCTATAATTGCCAATGACTAAAACAATCGATCGTCATGTTGCGGACTTTGTACAACATGGACGTGAGAAACCACTGAAAATTCCCGAAAACTACCAAGAACATTAGTTGCTATTAATCCCTTTGGAAAGGACCGTTAGTAGATATGGATAGCGCTATTAGGGTAGAGAGACCCTCACCACAACGCCAAATAACGATGGTGCATAATACTAAATGGGTAGGCTTTAGGCTTAGCAACGATCATTGGGCAATACTTAGGATTGTCACATAGTCGCGCTATGTGGTCAACGCCTAAAAACACGAATACGAATACTTATCGTCTTACACATGTGGATGGTTCCACCGCTGAGGTAATGACAAAACAAAACACGAATACTCATATTTTACGCATGGTTATGCGACAACTATTTGAACACTATATTTTACGCATGGTTATGCGACAACTATTTTAATGCTATATTCTTACGCATTGCTATGCGTCGAAACTTGATTACTTACTTTACGCATTGCTATGCGTCAACGCTTTGAATACTTAAACTTTGTACCTCACTAACTACGTCTCCCGTAGTTAACACTTGACTCGTATTTTCAGGTAATGAGTAAGCTTTGGAGACGATACTTATGCCTTGGGCTGATGACTTCAAGAAAGGGGAAAAGGGTTCGGGTGGCTTGGCTATGAACACTTATCTTGTATTTTGGATATGTAAACGATGTTTTAAACACTTGTAAACCTTTGAGGTTATGTTTCTTTTAATACAACTTGGTGTGGAATTATAAACTTGTGTATCGAATGCTATTGCTCTTCACATTCCGTGTTTCCGCTTTAGCGGGGTGTGACAAAAACATAGAAAACAGAAAACATGTTCAAATATGTTTTCTCCAAAATAATTGTCCATGAAAACAGAAAACTCAGTTTTCTAATTTATAACTAAACTTTTGAATACCCAATTTATAGTTTTCTAACTATTTTCCATTACAATAAAGGAAAACTCTATGTACTTTTACTTAACAACTAAACGTGTTTTCAAATTTTTCAAAGGTTTTCTAGAAATAAAAAACTCTTTTCATTTTCTTGAAAAATGAAAATGAAAAAGTAGAAAAAAATTTCCATAACTAAACGCAACCTTAAATTTCCTAAAAAACCTACTCGTATCGAAATCCCCCCGATACCAATGTTGATTGAATCCCTTTTCCAAGGCTACTCAAACAAATAAATCGAAGATTTTGATAAATAAAACCTACCTTGAAGACAAAAAATTGCTAATGGCTTTTTTTTCTTTTTTTTTTCCTCGTTTACTAAATATAGTAGAATTGTAACAGCAACAAAGTACAACAACAAAGTATATTCTTTTTATTCTTTTAGGTTACAACTACATCAATAAAAAGAAGAGAAAAAAAGGAAAGAAATTGATAAAACATATTACTAGGAATTAGATTTTTAGGTATCATCCTGGATCCGTCTTCAATAACGAAACTTTTGTAAGTATTCTACAAACAGTCCCGAGCAAGTTGTTAGTATTTTGAGTGAAAAAACTATCGAGTTTCGGTTCGAGGTATCCGGGTTTGTGAAATCAAGGCAGAGGCGAATCTGTAGTAGGGCAAGGTAGGTCCTTGGACCTACCTTAGTTCTCGAAATTCTTTAGAGTCGATATAGAAAATTTTCGAAGGACCTATCTGAAAAACTGATAAGGACCTAGCTTAATAATTGTTTTGAGAGCAAGGAAACAAAGGTTGAGTTTGTGGCAGTGGTAAGAAACCAAGGGAGGCAAAGATAGAGCTTTCTTAGGTCCAGGGATCAAATCTCACCCTTGTTGTTTTAATTTTTGGGTTTTTCACTTTAATAAACAATTTTTGGGTTTTTCACTTTAATAAACAATAAGTATTCAACTAAGATTATTATATTAATAGTAGTATTCTTAGTATCTTTTTTTTTTTAAGATAAATATAATGTTATAGTTCTTTATATTTAATTATTATATTAATAGTAGTATTCTTAGTATCTTTTTTTTTGTGATAAATATAATGTTATAGTTCTTTATATTTAGCATGTATATTTAAAATGATGAAAATTCTGGATATTAGAGACTTAGAATATCATAATTAAATTTATGAATTAAATATATTAAATCTATTTTAGGAAATAGAAACTTATAGTACTTACGAACACCTTAACTATACCAATAAGATAGCCATAAGGATTATAGTTTATTTAATATTATATTTGTGTTTGATAGCAAATACGAATAGTACATCTAACTACAAGCTAACCCGTTTGACCAAATGACCTGTTTAAGCCTTTACTCCTCTCGTCTAATTTTTTTTAAAGGACCTACCTTCGATCTAATCCTAGATTCGCCACTGAATCAAGGTATAACTCGTTTTTAAGGTTTATTTTACGTTTATTATTAGATATAGATGTTTTATATAAGTTTTATATAGGTTTTAGGATGATTTTAAGTAAGTATTATTAAGATCTATAATGTGATTTTAAAGGTTGTCTATAAGCTATTTATGATTAAAATAGTATTGGGTAGTTTTTGATGAGTTTGGTTAAGATTAGGAAACATGCATTTTCTTATATATAGTAGTCTCGATGAAGAAGATGACATTGTGACACTTAAGTGTCGGTTAAATGTCATGCAACACTATCTTGCGACGCTTCCTAATTATAATAGTTTTGTTACGTTAATTGTTCAGGCTCGGGTGTGCCTCATCACTTTTGGATTTTAGCGGCTTAAGGAATTCGAGTGAGTTCTCGGAACTTTTCTAAAACCGAGCATAAAGGCAAAAATATGTTTTTAAAGAAGGATAAATGTGCTGTTTTAATGGGAACCAAATGCCATGGGTTATTTATCTTATTATGTGATATGTATGTGATTGCATGGTTATTGGCTTATTTACTTTGAGATAATTTTATTGTTGAACTATTATTAGCGTTTTAAACTGTTCAATAGGAGGTATGTTTGTATGTTGAGTCGGGCTTGAATAGTAATGGGTAGAGGTTACTCACTTAATATTTTGATGGAGGATTTTAGCCTAGTATGATTACTTAGGCAAATAGCTAGCTATGGAGGTTATTGTCTGGGTTTCTAGTTGACCAGGGCAATGTAGGGCAATGTATGGGACAAGACTCGATCTTGTGCTGGAGTGATTGTGAATCCACCGGAGGGTTTTTGATCGCGTCACGTGGGAGTGTGAATCCGATGGAGGAATTACGGATCGTATTACGTGGGTTGTAACTGACGGAGGATTCCATATTACACCACGTTATCACACTTCCTAAAGGATGAAGCAACTTCACATTTGGGTTGAGTCGGACTAGTGAAAGTGACATTCGGATTATTATAACGACATGATTCGCGCCCTCTTGGTAATGCACAAATAGCTGACAATGGGTTTTCCCTCAGGCAGTGACCGCTGGAGGACGGTTCACGCGATTACCTTGGGATGGGTAGTAAGTGATGGAGGATTTCGATACATGTTTGAGACTTGGAGGATTAGAGTCTAGAGTATATTCGGAGGATAGTTGCTTTTTATATCTTTACTGAACATGTGTTTAAATTTATTTATTTGAATATATTTACTCGTTTGGAGTAGGGGTGTAACCGAGTCAAGCCGAGCTCAAGCTTGACAAGGCTTGAATTTGGCTTGAAAGAAAAATAATAAGCTTGAGCTTGGCTTGATAGCTTGTCAAGCTTTAATCATCAAGGCTTGAGCTTGACTTGAGTGGATTCAATCAAAGCTTGAGCTTGGCTTGAAAGCTTGAATGTATACAAAATCATTGTATGTAATAGCCAAACGTCCAAACTTATCAATAAACATATGTATAAAGTAAAACAAATAAAAATTATAACTGAACACCATTAATAAAACCAACAATAACATTCTCGTACCAACGTTCAATATTAGAAACAAACACAAGCTAAAGTACTAATTAACGTTCAAACGTACAAAACAATAACTTTCCGCCTAACTTACAATTTTTCTAAAAAAGGTAAAAAGATAAGATGGGAACAATGATCGGAGAAGAGACTGAAGGCCTGATGAATTGGAAAGTGAAAATAACTATGAAGAACTCGTAACCTTTTGGTGTTTTAATCTTTGTAATATTTGACCGTCGTAAGAAACCAATGGTTTCTGTCAAGAACCGCTTTTAGAATTAAATATGCTTTAAAATATTAAGTTTTCCGTTGTGAAATCTCTGAATAAAGAAAAT
The DNA here is from genome assembly GCA_910822075.1 of Senecio squalidus. Lineage (NCBI taxonomy): Eukaryota > Viridiplantae > Streptophyta > Magnoliopsida > Asterales > Asteraceae > Senecio > Senecio squalidus. Next base: position 21,507,725 of record CAJVGC010000508.1, read on the forward strand.
TTTCTATAAAAATTGAGAATTTTGGAAATCACCTCGTTACAGGTTATCTGTATATTAAAGATGGATGGGGGCAACATCAAAGCTACATGAAAACGGATGTACAAACTTGGGATGGTTGGCTGGAGGGTTCAGTCATGCCATTGATGGAGATTTTCCAGAAGTTGAAGGACCCGAGAAGTTGCGGTATGCTACTATTGGAGGTGCATCTTATTACATCCTTAAGGTCTTTATTTTGTTAAAACCCGTGGAGTGGAAATAAGTTAACATTATAATATTTTGTACATACAAATCAAATTCAAGTTTTACAACATTTTGCAAGATATGTTAAGATTTGATGTACATATTTCTTATTACTACTTCATGGTAATTACCTACCTTAAAAATTATTACCAATTGCTTCTCTTGGTAAATCCCAGGGTGACCACCCGCTTGGGAAGTAGCCGCCAATTTCTTGTAGTCAAGCTTGTTATTTCGAAACTCATACTCATGAGACAATTCACTACTTATATATTTAACACACTGATATTCATCAAGTATAAAAGTAATACTTTGCTCTTTATCTTTTATAGTGATGTAAAAAACCTGATTCCTTCAATTTATACAAACATATGTATAAAATATACAAAAAATTTTATCACAAAAGAAAACCGAAGATATACACATATATAGTTACAGCTTACACAAACTGAAAACGCATTAGAAGCTTCACAGAGTTGTATTTATCCCCCTTTTGATCATGAAGGGACACAGCTCGAATCCCTGACCGTAGTTCTGATAAAGGAAGACAAGTTTGGCCTCCAAAATCATCCTTCTCGGTCATGTCATATTCATGTACCTCTACACGCAGCAATGCAAGCTCAGGAACGGTCAATGGGAACTCAAACTCTTCATCCCAATTTGGTGTCCAGTCATCTTGTTTGATTTTGGTCTTCTTCATCACTGAATCAAACTGAACTCCAGCAATTCCAATCTGAAAGAAATGTTACACCTAATTGTTAATTTTCATAGTCGAAATGTAAAAGAGTCAAATGAGACTGAGATTGAGAGTGAACCTTGACGTAGAAATCTGGTGGTGAATAGATGTCAAAATGTGTTCTTTTGAAGTCCAAATGCCACCCATCCCCCATAAATACTTTCACCTACAAAACGTTATATATATTCATATTCATCGTTAAGACGTTAAACTCAAACTCACAAAACAAATAAATAATTAAAAAGAAGTTATAATAAGTTTATCATACCTTGAGAGTCTTTTTGACAGGATGTTTAGTCTTAGTATCAAAGACCTTGTCACCGGGGCCATTATTAAGAAGGAATTCAGGTTTTTTCACATACCCGCATCCTCCGTTGGCTCTGAATAATCCTTGCATCAACCACAGTGACCTCCCATGGGTCTGTGGTTACAGAAAGTGTTAGCTTTTACTATAGATAGAAGAATGAAGCTAGGTTGGGTAACGTGTTAATAGGGAATAAATTGTCAAAATGTAATCGGGTTCGTTCAAGTTGGGACCTTAACTTCTAACATTTTGAGTTCGTTCGAGTTGGCACCTTAACTTCTAACATTTCCTTTTGAATTTCTTAATGACCAATATAGATTTTTGTAATCATACTTAATACTATAAAGTATAAACTATTTTCCAATATATTAAAAAAGGCCTCAAAAGAAAGTGTTAGAGGTCACCACAACATAACGGACCCGTTTTGACCCATAAGATCTAAAACATTTTTCTAGTTTCGTTGTTTTGCTCTAACAAACCAAAAATATTAACATCTCAAAACCCCATATTCACCGCAGGTCTTTTATCCACTTGGGACAAAATGAAGTGAGAAAGGAAACAAACCTGCATGTTAAATGCAACCATTTGAGCTCCATGACTCCAACCAATTAATGGATTGTAGTTAGATGAGTCGACTCGAGACCCTTTTGGGAACACCCTCAACAAGTTCCTTTGGGTAAACCTTCAAGAAAACAAACCTTCAGCGCCACAGTAACAGCTAAAGATGAAATTTTCGATCCATTTAATTATAAATGGGTCTATTTGGGTTATGTTTTATATCAAACATGTTAAACAATAAATTAAACTAAACCGGCCAGAAACTTTACTTCACTAATATGGACACCTTTTCGGGTCAACCCAACAAGACTGGAGATGTTTAGACCTCACAAAACTTCCCATTTTAACACATTGAGAAAGACACGGTTGCTTTACCTGACGACATCTATTGCATGATTCTCAATGGCCTTTTCGAGCCGTGTTTCCCTGAGGCTAATCCTTTTAGCCGCTAAAGGATCATCATGTAGCCAGTCTTTCACTCCTCCTTTTAATTTCTTTGCTTTAATTGCAATCATATGCATATACTCAGTCTCCACACTTTGTTTCACCGTTTCTTCTTCATAGTGAAACTCTTCATCCTTATGTTCCTATAAAGTTCATGTTTTATATTCATATGGATGACTTTTAGCTAGATATAAAACAACAAATAAATATAATATAATTTGATGTAGTAAATGTGTATGATTACCAACCTCATCAAAGGATTTCTGTTTCTCAAGAGGGTCTGATAATTCAACACCCCAAACATCCTCTTCGGAAGAAGTTTTTGTCTTCACAGAGTTGTCATCATTTTTTGAAATGCTCTTACTGGTGTCGAGATATTCCTTAGGTGGTTTTGTCGAGACAACAATTCGTTTCTTTAGAAATTCTGGGGAAGGAAAATCTAACATAGTAGTGTCTGATCCAGCAGAATATAGTACATCACCGTATGTTTCCGTCACCATCTAACAAAGCAATAGATCTTATGGTCATATTTTATAGTATGCTTCAGAGAATCATGAACCATTATTCAATGCAACTTTGGTTGATAAACATATTTTGTAATTACCTTTGCAACTTTGGCTTGAAGATCAGGAGTAAGGTGATCTTCAAGAGTGAGTATGACAGGATATTCGGACGCAACAAACGCGTACGTCTTAATGGCTTCTAGGCACTGGTTTAATTTGACCGGTGCTGTTAGTGTCCTGCATTTTATGTCAATGCTGTTAAATACGGGTGAAGTTGTAACACATTTCTCCACACTGTAAAGTGCAAATAAAATTGACTTTATCTATTTATAGCTCTTACTAAAAAGTGGGTTATGTAATAATAGATAGAACAAATTACCCTCCATGGACGATATCGATATCATCTTTCGTGGAATTGGGCCACATGTCGAGTTCAATCACACGAACACCTCTCTTAAGGGATTCAATGATTGGTGTAACACTACAATCGCTACTTATCTGGTTACCGGTTAAATATGAGTTATGCCCGGTGTAAATGAAATAATGTGCCAATGGAGCCTCCATATCATGCATCACCTGCTTATGGAAACATATTATCCTTAATTACATAAGCTTTAGGGAAATTTTATAAACAAGATTTAAGAAGAAATATTGGTATGCCTAGTTTGTGAAAATATACTAATATGTTGATTTATAGTCAAAATAGTCGAAGGCATGGAGCTAGAAGGTTATTTGCTAGTTCGGTGATTTACGAGTTGCACCTTTTTTTGTTTCTACAAATAAAAAGACTAAACCTCCATCATGCATAAAAACTTAAGGAACTTTAGGAAAATTGTCATTGTATGTAAAATCAATTTTAATTTTTATTACAATAATCATAAGCTTTCATTTGGTTAACATCAAAAAAAAAAAAGTTGAAATCACGTTAGCTTTTGAGATTGAACTTATTTGCGATCTTTTTCATAACATAAGTTATAATTATCATCATTTATATTAAGTTAGGAGTGAATAAGTTAGCAATATTTATATATTTAATTAATTTTTAATGATAAATATGCTTTCAATATTTTCAATTATCACACCCAAATGTCGGAAAATGACAAGATAATAAGTTATATCAAATATATGATAAATATTATTTAAAAAAATTTATAAAAATATCATATATCAATAACGAGATTTCATGTTAATACAATACAAAAATACACAATAAAGAATTGATTAAAGTTTATTACATTTATATGTAACTTTTACTCTTTTATTTGATGAGTTTATTCATGTAATCAAGGTTACAGATAACGTAAGGCGTGACGTGGCGGCATGAGTAACTCTCAAGCTTTGCAAAAAAATGCGAGACATGGCGTTTTTCAAAGCGTGACAAGGCGGCAAAAATTTTAATATATTTTATAATTTAATATATACTTATATATATTTTTACTATTATTAAGTTATATAAATATCAATAAATTATAAAAAAGTCTGTTTTAACATTTAAATATATAAATATTTTAAGATATAGTCACAAATTTACAATCAAATGATTTTTATAGCTATTTTTAACTATTTTTAAACTTTTTTTTTTTTTTTTTTAAATTTTCATAACGCGTTACAAAAAACTCGCGTTAAGGTGCGCCATGAGACCCCATGACCACGTTTTTTTGCCGCCACGCCTAACAAAGACGTCTTGCATGTTTTCGTAAATTCTCGTCGCGCCTTGGCCATAACGCGTTATTTTGAACCTTGCATGTAATATATATTTATGAGAAATATATTATTACTATATTATATAAAACTAGCGTATATACGCAAGTCATACGTGGATAATTTTATTGAATAATTAAGTTCTTTTAAATAATAAAATTTACATGTACTATTATATAAACGTCACCTTAGTAACTCAAAATTTCTTCAATCCTCTTTATCGTAAACCCACTAAGTTAACCTAAACAAATTCTACTACGATAGTCTTTGCTTTTTACATAATTGAATTATTAAGAAAATGGCTTAATATGGCAAGTCACAAGGTGCGTGTTTGTTTATGACTTAAACCAGACAACATTACGTCTCTGAAAGGCCATGTGTGTTATATTTCCTATTAAGTGATTGATTTTTTTAATTATTATTTTCCTTTAATATATTTGTTTTATATTATTCGGACACGGTATTCAACACCTAAAACAATTACATTTACTTTTTACTTAATATAAACAACATTTACTCGGATAAATATTATATCCATATATGACTTAACGAGCAATCATATCCTCCACCTTATTATCTCTATACCATTTTAAAACTCTCAAATTAAACATGGCCACCTAATCCACGCGAGAGGGCCACCAACGCAAATGTTCAGCATTACCCATTTAAAGTAATAAAGATAATTATTGAACCTTTAATTTGCTTTTATCGAAAAATTAAAACTCTTAGCAAGTTGTAATTTCAATATAAACTTGTCATTAACTTTTTTCTCTTTGTCACAATATAAAAGTACACATTTTATCATTAACTTTTCTCAAAAGCTAATGTCTACTTGCAAAAATATCTATGGAGTTTTTATTGGTATATTCTAGAGATATTAACGAGTGTATAATTAACAGAAATGTTTCAAGTTCAATTTATTTATTTGATGTACATTTATATTGTGACAAAGAGAAAAAAGAAAGCGTTAACTTTGTGCATTAAACACATGTATAGTCACGTCTAATCTTCAACCGACACCCACAATGTCCCTCTCCTAATGCTTCGTCCCCATCTTATAGTGACACTTCTGGTTTGATTGCTAAGTATAACTAAAAAATATTGTACATTTATAAATCAAATATAAACAAACTATTCAAATACATATGACATGTCATAAGTATCACTCCTTTATTCTTTCTTTTCTTTTCTTTCTATTTCCTGAAATCTTATAGTTATATATGTTTTATAAACAATTTTCCGAATTTATATTTAGATTTAGATTAGTAATACATTAGATAAGTTTATGGATGTTAGGTGTATGTTCCTGTCGATATTAGTGCACCACAATTAGAGATAACAATGGATCAGATCCATATCTATATTCATTTATATTTTCATCACACATGTCAATATCCATATCTATTTAAAAAAATTTCATTCATCCATATCCATTGGATTAAGCGGCTAAATGGATATCAATTGAATATCATAAAAAAAGTTTTTCTTTCGAAACTATCAACTTCAAAATAGGTTCGAAACATATAGTTTATCACATATATACAAATATAATACAATAAATGAAACTTATTTATTATCATTTGATGTTTGTTGTATATTGAATTGATAATTTTGATAAAAGTGTTTATAAAAGTTAACTAAGTACGGATTATACAACTATATATTCTAATTAAGCTGAATTATACGATAATTATGTTAATATTTATAATTTTCTTAGCTAATTTGTAGTTTAGTATTCATTTTAAACTTAATATACGTTAAAGTCCTTTTTAATATATATATATATATATATATATATATATATATATATATATATATATATATATATATATATATATTTGGTTTCAAATGAGAACCACTCAAATATTTAGAAATCATAGGAACACCTTTTTAACCAATCATTTAACAAAATCCACTTTATTTTAAAAACTAAATATTTTTTAAATTATAAACTTTTACAGAATAAAAAATATACAGTTAGAACGAGTACTTATTCTCTTTTGAAAAAATATAAACTTTTTAAATTTTGACGACCTTTGTTTTTTTTTTTTTTTGTGGGTTTCGATATATACACTGGTGTATATACTACAAATTCAGAATTTTTCAAAAACTGCGTATATACACTGATGAATACCGTCTTATACACTTGTGTATACATATGTATTCACTAGTGAATATATGGTTAAAATGTAGGTCACGAACTAGTTCATACACCGGTGCATAGAAGTGTATTCACTTGTGTATACATATGTATTCATCGGTGAATATATGCTTCAAATGTGTTTTTGGAAAAAAAAAAAGTATATACAATGGTGTATATTAATATATACAACAGTGTATATTAATATATACACCAGTGTATATATCGAAACCCTCCCCCAAAAAAAAAAAAATCCTCATAAGTGGGTGCTCGTTGAAAAGATAATTAAATGATTGTTCTAACGGTGTATTTAGTTTTTCCTAAAACCTAGTTATACTGTATATATGTTAATTTAAAGTTAACTATGAATTTAAAGTGGGTTTAAGTGACTGGTTAAAAAGTGGTTCATATGGTTCTCATTTATTTAGTGATTCTATTTGAACCCACATATATATATATATATATATATATATATATATATATATATATATATATATATATATATATATATATATATATAGGGAGAGGTTCTTATAAACCAAAATTTAAAGTAAAATAAGTAAAAAAATATGTAAAAATAATTATTTATATGTGTAATTTTGTATTATGTTTATTTATTCAATTATAACAAACTTTAAAAAAGCAAGTTTTGATATACATCAAAATATATGTCGTTTAGGGATTGTGCATCAAATTCTTTGTTTTTGTGCAGTAAATATTCAAATTTGATGCACAACGGTAAAACTACCCATTTTTTGATGTACAAAAAAACTTTGTTTTTTAAAGTTTGAGATATGGTTAAAATGAACGATAATCCAAAATATCTAACGTTATAAATTATTTTTTAATTTTTTTTTACTTATTTTACCTTAAGGTTTGTTTTACAAGAACCAACCCCTATATATATATATATATATATATATATATATATATATATATATATATATATATATATATATATATATATATATATATATATATATATATATATTCTTATTTAGGATGGTAAACGGGTTATCCACGGATGAAAAACCATCATCCATATCCAATTTACTAAAAAATTTCAACATCCATATTTATATTTATATCCATTTATCAATATCCATATCCACCACAAATAGATCCGATCGATTAGATATCTAATTAATCGAATGTCCATGTCATCCATAACAACCATGTTACTTTTCAAGTCTTTGACTTCCACAAGACTCTCAATAAAGGAAATTAAAACCTTATATGGATAGAGAATGATGAACTTGTTTCTTATTTCTAACCAAGTTAGAATACATAATTTCAAGTAGATAAAAAGTAATATAGAGATATATTTTCAATTTGTCATTATAAACTTTATAATTCATATGTATCTTATGTACTATCCATCATAATTTTGACATTTGCAATTATATTCTTTGTAAACTATTTACGAAAGAGTTTGCGGGTTGTTCATAAATTTAAATAAATATTATGGGTCTAAGTCAGATAATCACTATAAATATGAACAATGGTTGGTCCAAAACATGTGCAGAGTGTGCGATCGCAAATGGCGTATGAGCTCATTTTTTTTTCTTCCAAATATGTGTATATATTTGTCTAACCACTTAATAAAAAACACAAAGAAAAGACGATTTTATTGAATAAAATGTTTTCTATGTAAGAAAAGTTGTTTGTGACGGGATATGTGTTTTAATTTCGCACATCATCTTATTAGAACCGGCTCTGAATATGAATAATTATATGGGATAATATAGTAATATTTTTGTTAGAAAAAAATAATTATTTTTCTTTAAAAACTCTTTTATTCTGACTTTAACTACAAATAAACTTCTTTTTAATTATACAATTATTATGGTCGTATAGTTGTTTTGTTAGCTAGTGACATGGTAGTTATAGTAAGATCATATTTTAAAATAAGTAGTCGGCAAATGTTTAATCAACATTAGGTTCAAATCACGTAATTACTTATTATTCCATTTAAATTGGAATAATTAATAAGGCATCTTAGAATAAGTGTCATAAGACAACCATATATATATTTAATTTGATTAATTAGTAATATCTATTTTAGTAGGAATAATCATTTTTAAAATAGACTTCTATAATTTAGTGTGATGACTAATTCTATATTTAAATGAAGCAAACTTTAAAAAAATATAAAAAAAGATAATTTTTTTTTTCTTTCGTAAAATCAACAAAAACTTAAGCATGAATGCAAAAGAGAAATATGATTATATCAGGGTTACCTTTGGAGGAAAAGGTAGAGGAGAATTAGAATAACCAAACAGGTACCGAAAAAATGCATCGAGATTCAAAACTCTCCTATGAAAGATCGGGAGGTGTTTGAGCTCTTTGATGGTAGTATCAATAGCAGCCTGGACTTCCTCCTTGGTCACTTCATCGTCTCCTTGTACCTCAACCATGAACCGCTGCAAATGCTCAGCAGTCATGACCCCGTTCTCTGAATAATGAGTGAAGAGTTCCTTGATATCCGCAGGGGGTCCAGCCTCCCCGAGCTTGAACTGTCGTCGGAAACACCAGCAGACTCTGTATGTTTGCTTCGACATGTCTATGAGAGCGACTGTGAAATTGTGTTTTGTAGCGTGAGAATATATAGGAGTAAACTGAATAGTAGGTATAAACTCAAAGTAGAAAATGGCTTGTCAATAAAATATTTTTGGAGTCAATATGAATATATTTATTCAAATAATCAGAAAAAAATGGTTATTTGTCCAATATATACATAATATTATATTTATTCATTTAAATTTTGTCAAATGAGACTAACATACTAGTATTTTTTTTATGTAATAGAGTTGAAGAGTAACGCTAAACAGAATAATACACAAAACTCAACTCCAACTTATCATGTCACGTCAGCTTTCTCTTTTCAGAAAAAAAAACTCACCTTACTCAGGAAATAAGACTCACCACGCATTCATCGCGACCACTCTTAACCCAAACTCACCCCCAACTCACCTTACCCTTTTCATTTAAATACTATTATTTATAAACTAAAAAGATTAATATTTACGTAAACGTAAACGTACGAAAAAAAATTGTTAACGAAATTTAAAACGTTAAAAACGATACATAGATAAATTAAAACTTAAACGATACATAGATAAGTTAAAACTCTCAATTATACTTTGCTTTGAGTCTTGCCCGAAATAATTCCCATGCCGCTCGCCCGTTCCCGGTCATGTGATCGTAGTCTTGGAAATATAGCTTCATGTCTTCTTGTTCGGCTCTATACTCCGCAGCAGTATCCCTTTCTTTGATTTATATATACTTATCCCGCTGTGCAATCTCAGCAGCTGAGATTTCATTTACCATCAACCTAGCAAGTGCTTCGTCGTTCAGAGTTGACGATCCTGAAGCTTTCGACCCTTTCTTTTTCAACGCATCTCTTGATTTGTCCCTCCCTGTCGGTGTGGTGGAACTTCGGCCACCTCATCATCGTCGTCAACAGTAGTATTCAGATTAAAACTGGAGTCTCTCGACTATGTGTTGAACGAACTAGAACCAGATGACTTGTGCTTCTTGTTGCTTCGTGAGAGGGTTGGCTGAAATCTAGAGGCTCAACATTTTGAAATTTCGGATTGTATTTCAAAATTTCCCAACAATGACGATATCTAAACGGAATGCCAACTTCATTATGATAGATCGTCATCGCCTTTTGAACGTAGTCTTCGTCTGCCGCTCCACTTTCCGTCGTACGTATCACGTTACTGTATACTCCTACAAATCGCGACACGACATGTCGAATCTGTTTCCATTTTCCCAGCACCATATCGTAAGTCCGACGACCTTCCTGTCCCGTTTTGCTCTCTATGTAGTTTAATATCTTTGTCCACATGCATGTTGTCCTCTTCGTATTTCCATATGCACTGTCTTCAGAAACGGAACGCCAACCTTTACATAACGCGCGTTCTTCCTCTTCTGTCCACGCAGTTTGTCGGGCCGAACTTTGTTTGTCCACCTTATTTTGGCGGGCGCGAGATGCTCTCTTCTTCGGCTTCGGTGGTGAGGTGGCAACGTCCTCTTGTTGAGTTTCTTGAACAGTTTCTTGATAAGATTCGGAAAACTGAGGGTAAAAGTAATCTCCGAGATTAAATGAATGAATCGAAGACCTAGGTGGATCATTTTGTGGATGTGATGACGAACCACCCATTTGAGGTTGCGAAAGATAGTATGGGTGACCAAATGGCCACGAGGGAGATTGGGACGCATAATCACTAAACGCGTTTGTTTGCATCCCAAAAGATTGAAAGCCACGTTGTTCCAATACCGGCACCGGGTTTCGGTAAGGTTGGTTTGGGTAAGGTTGGTTTGGGTAAGGTCGAAATAAGGTCGGTGAGGGGTTTCCTAGATTAAAAATGTCGTCGGGTGTCGGTGGATTGATTCGGTTGAGGGTTCTTGGTTGACGTTTGTTGGGGCGGGGAGTGTTTTGGTTAGGCATTTTGTTTGAAGAAAGTAATTTGTTTGAAGAAAGTAAGAAATGTTATGGATTTAGAAGATATGTGTTTAAAAATGGTTGAGTTAGTGGGTATTTATAGGTAAAAAAATTTGGGTTTAAAAAAGTTTTTTTTAAAAAAAAAAACTCACCCATGGTGAGTAACTCACCTTTTGCAGCGAGAAAGAGAAGGCAACTCGCCTCCACGTCAGCAACTCACCACTGTCACTTTGAGGGAGGATAAGACCCTCGCGCGGCTTGGAAACTCACTCCGTCCATCCTAAAAAGAAAAGTTGGAATGTTGTCCCAAACTCCCATTTGAGTTAACTACCGTAACACTACCATAATCACATATTTGCAATCAAAAGTGATTGCATATTTGTTAACGAAATTGACAAAGGACATAATTTCAAGGATTTATGCATGTTTAATTGCTTGTTTGTCAACTTCCCAAAAATGTATCAATTTCATAAAAATAACACCATTTATAAAGACACTAGGGTTACATAAGAGCTAAACATGTGTAAATCAACACAATTACGTCGTCCTGACGAAATTGATCAATTTCAATTCGAAACAGAAGACAATGCTAATGTTACCGTCTATCTACTTAATTACAGAAAAGGGGCTAACTAGTAACTATATATTAAGGAGATCGAAAAATAAATTAAATAAATTAATAAAATAAAAATTGATATTGGTCGATCATGAAAGATTCAAAATATAAGTATATCATTTAAGGGACTTAATCTTTGGAAATCATAATTTCCTCCAACAAAAGTACGGTGATAAGTGGGGAAAACAATTATAACACGGTTAGAAATGTCAAGGCTAATTGTCGAAAATGAAAGTGGTCTAAACTCTCTTATTTATTACTATATATAGAATAGATATAGAATATAGAGTTATATTTTGTCAGGATCGTATTAGTCTGGATAAACTAATAAGTTTGCTAACGATTAAGATCGAGATCTATTGAAGAAGTTCAGCAGCGGATGAACACTTCAATATTACGAGTTATCGAACAACTAATAATGAATAATGAATAAACAAATTATTGTCGAATTCTAAGCCTCAATTGCATTAATCAAAATTATATCAATACAACGTGTTTTCTATTCTTCAAGGATCTATCTATTTATAGACCTTGAGGCTCGTTCTAGATAAACTAGAATTCTACATCTATCCTTATCTAAACATTGAATAAGGAAACTTTAATTAATTAACAAAAGGAAATCTAATCTAATTATAACTCTATCTAATTAGATTTGATTCTTGTAAGATAAGTCTTTGTCTTCCGCGTATCTTGGCTTTGACTTCCTTATCTTGATTCTGACCTTATCCGTAGTAACCGTAGTAACTCCATCTACCGTAGTAACTTTGCAATATGTTGAACAGCCGCACTAACTTGTTATGATATTCTTCCGTAGTAACTTCTTAATCGTCAAACTGTTTGATTAAGTTACTTTCTCTTGTTTGTTAGGTTTCATTGTCTATGGTTAAACTATATTACTAAGTTATAACCCAACAATCTCCCCCTAACCTTGAACTTTTATGACACATCAAAAGTACAAGTTTCATGCTTCAACCGTATTAACTATTTCATTAATAGAGCAGTATTAACTATTACAACTACGGTTTTTACAAGTCAGTTTCAATCTTTTTGAGTAGGCCAGTCACTTTCTTGTCCTTTGTGTTCTTCCTCCCAGATTTGCAGTAGAATACTGTAAATAAGTTGATGTGCCAGTCTTGAATCATGAAGACCATTCAGCTTTACTTCAATCATCTCTTCTAAAGTCTTCAGCCCATGAGGATATTGCACATCAATTAGGAAGAACTCCATGGTTCCATGTCTTCTCCTTATTGAGTAGACACCATTACGATCATATATAAACCATCTTATGACAGGATTATCTGGACCACCTTTCTTGAACACAGAGCTTTTCTTCTCATATCCTGGTTCAAATAGCCCACAGAGAACATCCATAGCAAGTTCAGTTCCAGACAAGGACTTCTTTTGATTAGAATACTTTGCCTTTCCTATGTGATACATTCTCTCTAAATCATCCCTGTCAAACAATCTGATGGTTTCATAGAAGGTAGGAAGTGTTTTCTTTGAACCATCTTGTCTTTTGACTTCATACTCTGTCCCACCAATATACTTCCAGTCAACAATCATTGGAGGTTTGACATTTAGTGGAGTAAACCTCAATCCTTCTTCATGATGAATATACTCAGAATATCCCATTGGTTTGAATTTGAGTTTATCTTCATCTCCCCCTTGAGTAGCTGCTGGGGGATCTTGTTCCATATCCTCTGGTTCTTGTTTGACATCTGCAAATGGAACATCAGGATCTTCTGATTGAGAAGCAGTAGCATCATCTTCACTCATCCTTCTTCTTTTAGCTTGAGGAATGAATTTGGATTTGCTTTTGACTCTTTTATGCTTCTTTTCTGGTTGTTCCACATGAGGGACAGGTTCTTGTGACTGAAATACTTTTCTTCCTGTTCTAAGGGCTTCAGCTAACACCTTTTCTGCATTAAGCTTCTTTTTCTCTTCAAGCTTTGCAAGTGCTGCTTCCCTTGCTTTTTCCTTTTGTTTTTCTTCCTTCACTAAGTCAAGCATGTTGGCAAGCTTCATGTTGCCTAAAGATCTTCCACTGTGACCTTTGCTTTTGAGGTAAGCTGTGTACTTCTTTCTATCTTCAGCTACCTTGACTTGTGTAGGAGTAGGTTTGGACACTTTCTTCTTCTCAGGCTTGGCTTTGGCTTTAGCAAGTTTAAGCTCCTCTTCATGCATCTTCTGTGCCAGAAGCTCATCTTCTCTTTCCAAAGACTTTTTCAAACCCTTTTCTGCTAGTCTGTCCAAAATCTCATCATTAACCATCTCCTGAGCTTTGATTGCATCATCCTCTGCAATTTTAGCTAGTTTCTCCCTGTCTTCAGGAGTTGGTTCTTTGTTTAGCCTAGCATGAAGTGCATCAGCTTCAGCTATTTTTCTCAGTCTTTCTCTTTCTTCTTCCACTTTCTTCTCAACAGCCTTCTTGAATAGTAATTCTGCTTGTTCTTGTTCTTTTCTAAGCAGCTCTATTTCTTCATTTGTCATACCTTGAAAATTAATAGCTTCCTCCTTGCTTTCAGTTTTTGACTTCACAACAGCAATGGATTTGCCTTTGTCTTTTTCAACATCAAGATCAACAACTTGTATCTTATTCTTCTTCTTGTCCACTGTAATGTATCCAACTCTACCTGTGGAAACAGAAGTACCTGTAGATTGTTCAGGTAGCTTGAGAGTAGGTTGTTTAGGTTTTTCACCTAAAGCAGCAGTTGCCCTTTGTCTTTCAACTGCCTCAGCTAGCAGCTTCTTTCTCTCTTCTTCTGCTTTTTCCTCTTTGATCTTCTGCAACT